>JAAGEH010000015.1:26075362-26167034 GCA_011751065.1 Lasiurus cinereus | reverse complement strand
GGAAGGGGAGGAGGAGGGGGAGGAGGAGGGGGAGGAGGAGGGGGAGAAGGGAGAAAGAAAAAAAAGTAAGAGATAAAAGAAAGAGAATAAGAAAGAAAATGGGAACAAATTATATATGAGGAGGAAACTCCAATAGAACAGCCACTAACCCCAACAAATGCCAGCAACAAGTACCTGGAGATTAATACAAATTACAAATAACAACTAATATCAAGGGAGGTAAGGGAAAACAGAGGTAAAAAACAAACAAAAACAAAGTAAACAAAAAGCAAAATAAAACAAGTAATATAAGCAAAAACAATCTCACCAAAAAAAAGTATAAAAAATCAATATAATCAAAGTTCAAGCAAACAACAACAAAAGGACATAATGAAAAACAATTTTTTGGTAGTGAAGACAGAGAAGAGTGAGATATGTATAGACTTGGAGTAGGGGATTAGAAATTAGATATATAAGTGGGGTAAAGTTTTAACCAGGTAAAAAGAAAGAATAGGGAAAATCTAAAGTTGGAAAAGGGTAAGAGAAACAAGACAACAGAATGGGAAAAGTTAGGATGAGAGTGTGGGCATAAAGGTAGAGTTGAGATAGAGTAAAATGATGCAAATGGCAAGCTGAAAATAGAATGTAGAACTGCAATCCCAAAGTAAAATAAAGAGAATATAAAATGACACTTCTTTTTTTCAAAAAGGTAAAATGTAGTAGTAAAAAAATTTGATTTCATAGAGGATGGGAAAAGGAGAGAGAGATATGGAAACATCAATGATGAAAGAAAATAATTGAGGCCCTCTGTACACCCCACATTCGGGACTGAGCCTGCAACCTGGGTATGTGCCTTGACAAGGAATCAAACCATGACCTACTGGTTCATAGGTCATCACTCAACCACTGAGAACACTGGCCGGACTGGACTTTCTATATCTTAAAAATATAAATTAAAAATTCTCTATAAATATTGTAATGGCAATATAATATTTTAGAATGCACCCTAATTTACCTAACCTTTCTGATACATAAAGTTGTAACTGATTTCTTTCTTTCTTTTTTGAATAATTGCTGTGAGTAGCATTGCACATTTGCCAAATTGCTATCTAGAAATACTATTTGAATTATTTTGTTGTTTAAATGTCCCATTCCTGCAATACATAGGATTCAGCGCATAGCAGGGAATTATTATATATCCCTGCTACCTTACACAGAGATGGAGTAAAGTTCTTTCTAGAGTTGATATCATTATTCTAAAGAAATAATTATTATAAAAGATTAAGGTCTCCAATAAACAAAGTGCTAAATATCACCTGTATGTCTCTGAAGAATAAATAATAGATGGAGTTACCTAGAAGGAGGGACAAGTTGTATCTTTTCACTCTTTTTGACAGGGAGTTGCCAGAGACCCAAGGAGATAGGAGAAGAATAGAATAGAACAAACCTACAGGAACCTGTATTAATAGACACTGGGTCTAATCCACATGAGAGAAAAGTCCAGATAATGTCAAAAGATTTCATAAATTCCTCTCATGTAGGGGTATCCATGAGAAGGCTAAAAAGAGCAAATTTCAATATAACCCTGATGTTTGGGGCTAGTGATCTGATCCAAGCCAGAAAGCTCAGTATACATTCCTGATAACCTATAATTATATCCCTATCTCCTTCCTAGATATTGGTCTTGCAGAACCTGTTACTGTGAACAGTGCACTGCCCCAGAGGGAGGGTTATTAATGCTGGCACCAGGCCAGACCATCAGATATGGCCTGGAGACCCCTAATACCTGGGGCCCCTCTTGTAAGGCCCGCAAAAAAGGACCGGAACCATAATCCATGTTTGTGGGACAAGGACCACAGGGAGATATAAAGGAGGGCCATGCATGTTCCTTCACTCAGATTTGGAAGGCTGTTCTCTGAGTCCACCGGCATATTAAACAGTGTCCCTGGTCTTCTTTAAGGCTGCACTTGGTTTGTCTTTGGTCTTTTGCAAGAGCTGGTTCTCTGACCCCAGGAAACCAACCACACTTGGCTTTTTTGGCCTCTGTTGAGGGGACAGGGCTTGAGGCCCGGTGGCACAAGATAGGCCTTCAGAAGGCACACCCTGCTGATTTTAGTAGAATTGAACCAGGGGCCTTCTGGCGCTACCGGACCTCAGCCTAGGACCTGGCCAGCATCTGGAGAAAGTGGATGGACACTTCTGGACTTATCGACAGAATCGGTAATGTAGGGGCCCTAGTCAGTCAGGTTCATCCACTCCAGTGAGTGGAAGGGGAAGCTTGACTACCTTCCCAAAAGTCATATGACTTCATCAGTTAAACTGATCAGGAATTAAGAATCAGGTGGACTGTGTTTTTAAACTCTGGGTGAATGTCTGGTGAAAGTGTGTGAGTGTGGAGGGAGAAGGCCTGCTCTCTCCTAATCTTCGTGTGGCTCCATGACTTTGGGTATGGAGTCCGAGTGGGCCCCAACCTGTAGTTCCATGATTTGTCATATGGCATAATGGTGACTCACCTCCACGTGGAGGTGACCAGGCCCAAGGTTTATATGGGTGCACCTTAGCTAAGACAAATCTAAGCTCCCAAGGGATGTGGCCAGGGGAGCATCTGCGCGAGGATCTTTGAAAACAGGTCACCCCTTCCCTTGTCTGTTTCTCACCACCAATCATCATGGGGATGAGATAAAGTAAACCCACTGTTCTCAATTGCATGTTGAACATTTTTGAAAAGGGTTTCAATGGAGACTATGGTATTAAAATGAACCCCAAAACACTGAGGAAATTCTGTGAAGTAGAATGGCCAGCCTTTGGAGTTGGCTGGCCCTCAGAAGGTTTCTTAGATAAAGGACTAGTCAGGGAAGTCTGGAATGCAGTTACCTAAGAACCTGGACACTCATATCAGTTTCCACACATAGACAGATGGTTAGAAATTGCTGAAACCTTGCCATCTTGGGTCTGGATTGCATGTGTAACAAGGGACAGAGTAATGTTTTAATAGTGAAGAGGCAGGCAGGGCAGGTGCAGGCTAAGGAAAAGAAGGCAGGAGAAAAGAAACAGGTCACTCAGAAGAGAACCCAACCCCTTGTTCCCCCAGGAGTCCCTGAGGAAGTCCTGCCAGTTTTACCACCTCCATATGTGCCACAGGCAGCACCAAGTGCTCCCCCTGTGAGCCTGGAAGGTCCGGAAAGTCTGGAAACACCACTCCCCTCCATATGTCCTCAACCAGGCTCTCCAGAACCAGTTGGGTGACACTTGCGTTCAGCCAATCAAGGGCCCAAGCCACAGCCAGCATGTCAGGTGCCTCTCAGGGAGATTCGGGGTGCCCAAGTGCTTGGTGAAGATGGGAACTTGCAGGAAGGAGGAACAGTCAATTATTATCAGCCCTTTATTACAAGTGACATCCTAAATTGTAAACATCACACCCAAACTTATTCTGAAAAACCTCAGGCGATGGTAGACCTCCTAGAAATGATTTTCCAGACCCAGAAGTCCACCTGGGTGGACTGCAAGAAGCTCCTTTTCACATTCTTTAACATTGAGGAGTGCATGAGGGTAGTATCAGAGGCTCGGAAGTGGTTCCACACCCAGGCCCCGGCAGGAATATTAAATACAGACAGATGGGAAAGGGAGGCCCTCCCAGATGAGGAACATGATTGGAACCCAAACTCAGAAGATAGAAGGGCCAGGCTAGAAATATATCAGCTAGCCTTCCTACAGGGTGTCAGGGCTGGAACTAAGAATCCCACCAATATGGCTAAAATCTCTGAGATTTTCCAGAAGCTTTCTAAAAGAGATTATGTGAGGCATACCGAATCTACACTCCCTTTAACTCTGAGGCCCTATAAAATCACACCATGGTAAATACCGCTTTTGTGGGCCAAGCCCAGCCTGATATCAGGAGAAAATTACAGAAGCTGAAAGGGTTTCCAGGAAAAATGCCACCAAACTGCTGGAGATAGCCAACAAGGCTTTCATCAACCAAGATAGTGTGGCAAGGAGAGAGGAAGAAAAGACAATACAAAGAAGGGCCAATATAGTAGCAGCAGGCTCAAGCTCCCAGACAGATTAGAAAGGGGGGCAAGAACACAGATCAGAGGGAAAAGGAAGAGTGAACCTGAAATGAGACCAGTGTGCCTATTGAAGGAGACAGGATACTGGAAGAATGAATGTCCCAAACGACAAAGTAAGAAAACTGGACCCCCTTTTCCACCCAGTCGCTATCAACCAGAGCCACCTGAAGCAGATCTCATTGGGCTAGCAATGGCTGATTCCGACTAGGACAGACTGGGCTCTTTTCAGTTAGGCCCCCACGAGCCCATGGTCAGAATGAAAATTGGGGGCCAGACTGTGGAATTTATGGTTGATACTGTAGCTGAGCACTCAGTAGTCACACAAGAAATAGCGCCTCTCTTGAGAAAGGAGGTCACCATTATTGGAACTACTGGGGACCAGACCCATAGACCATTTTCCCACCCTTGCTGATGCCAACTTGGCAGTCATCACATAATTCATGAATTCCTGTATTTGCCAGTGCTGTCCAGTGCCTTTAATTGGTAGAGACCTTTTAGCCAAAATGGGAGCAGATGAGGAGACCTCCCCAATGATCCTGTCCCTAGCAGTGCGAAGGCAGGAAGAATGGAGACTTTATACCCCCCCATTCAAAGGCCTCACCATTAGAACCTGAATTAGAGAAGGAATTCCTGCTGGTCTAGGTGGAAAGGAATTCTCCAGGCCTGGCTAAGGACCATGGCCCAGTGCTGATTTACTTAAAGCCTGGGGCACAGCCTGTTAAAATGTGCCACTTAGACTTGCTGCTTCACTGGGAACTTGTTAAATGATGCAGGTATCCAGGGAACATGCCATTCTTGCCTGTCAAAAAGCCTGGGACTAACGACTAGCATCCTGTATAGGATCTACTGGCTGTTAATGAGGCTTTTAAAACCCTGCATATCCATGGGGCCATATCTATACTAATAAGAGAAAAATATGGTAATTGACCATCACTTTGTGACACCCACAACCAATTAGGAGGGAATATGCAAATTAGCAGGACAAAGATGGCAGAGGTCATGGAGCTAGCTTGAGCAAGTGAGAGGCTTGGGTTGCCCCTGGCAATGGAGGAAGCCAACCTTCCTGCCTGCCCTGGCAGGCTGCTGAAGGAGGGGCCTGTGGGCAGTGGTCATGGAGCCAGCCTGAACACAGGGGAGGCTTGGGTCACCCAAGCTGGCTTCTGAGGGAGGGCCCTGCAAATGGTCCTCAGCCCCTCACCCAGGCTGGCCACACTCCCCATCGGGGTAAGGGTTACTCCTGGGGTTGTGGCCAGCTTGCAAACAGCCATCAGCCCCTCACCCAGGCTGGTCATGGACCCCAGCAGAGACCCCCCCCACCCTGAAGGGGGTGTGGCCAGCCTGAAAACTGTCCTCAGCCCTTTACCCAGGCTAGCCATGCACCCATGGGGTGAGGCCCCCCCACTGGGGGGTGTGGCCAGCCTGCAAACAGCCATCAGCCCTTCACCCAGGCTGGCCAGGCACTCCAGCTGGGACCCTTATTCCATGGGAGCGTGCCTGGCCTAAAAACCACCACAAGTACCTCTCCCAATAGAACCTCCACCCTTATCCAGGACACCCTTCAGGGAAAGCAGCCAGCCCCCATCTGTGCATCAGGCCTCTATCTATAATAATAAAAGGGTAATATGCTAATTAGACTGGAAGACCTTGCAAACATTCTTCTGGACAAAGCCATGGTGGCAGGGCTGATGTAGAGGCAGTTAGGGGTTAAGAGGGGATGGTAGTTGTGGGTGATCAACCTAGTGTTGGGGGGGCTGTTGGGGGTTATCAGTCTGGTGGGGGGCAGTTGGGAGTGAGAGGTTGGTCAGGGGGAGGCAGTTGGGGATGAGTAGGCTGGCAGGCAGAGTGGTTAGGGACAATCAGGCAGGCGATCAGTTAGGAGATAGCAGTCCCGGATTGTGAGAGGGATATCCAGCTGCTGGTTTAGGCCTGATCCCACATTGGGTCTAAACCGTCAGTTGGACATCCCCTGAAGGGTCTCAGATTGGAGAGGATGCAGGCTGGGCTGAGGGACAAACCTCCCCCCGCCCCGCCACACACACACCATGCATAAATTTTGTGCACCAGGCCACTAGTACAGTATAAGGAAAGGGGGCTCTTGATGGCCGGAGGAAAAGGAATAAAAAATCAGAATGAGATTTTAAAGTTATTAGAAGCAGTCTGGGAGCCCAAGGAAATAGCAGTCATCAATTACATAGGTCATCAGAAAGGGAAAGACTCAGTATCAGAAGGAAACCAACGTGCTGATGCCACAACCACACTGGCTGCTAAAGAACAAGTGGCACCTTTACAGATCATGTTGGCCCCCGAATTACCTGAACCTCCAAAGTATACTCCTCAGGAAGAAGAATGAGCCCAACAAGAAGAAGGCAAGAAAATGAATGAAGGTAGTAGATATTCCCAGATCATAAGGTTTATGTCTCAGAACAGTTAGCCCAAGAAGCTTTGTTAGACCAATACTACCTAATTGCCTATCTTTCCTCTTTGTGTGCCTCAGTCTCTCAATATTGCTTCCTCTGTGCTCAGAACAATGCCAAACAGGGTCCTATGGGACCGATAAGAGGTCAGCATTGTGGGCAAGCTTCTTTTGAGCACTTAGAAGTAAATCTTACAGAAATAGGACCTATCCTAACTGGTTTGGCTCAGTGGATAGAGTGTCGGCATGCAGAGTGAAGAGTCCCAGGTTCGATTCTGGTCAAGGGCATGTATCTTGATTGCGGACACATCCCCAGTAGGAGGTGTGCAAGAGGCAGCTGATCAATGTTTCTCTCCCATCAATGTTTCTAACCCTTTATCCCTCTTCCTTCCTCTCTGTAACAAATCAATAAAATATATTTTAAAAAATAACATAAATAGGGCCTAGTAGAGGAAATAAATACCTGCTAGTTTTTGTTTGCACCTTTTCAGGCTGGGTCGAGGCATATCCCACTCCCACAGAAAAGGCAAGAAGTCACTAAGGCATTGCTGAAGGAAACAATTCCATGGTGTGGAATGCCTCTGACCATAGGATCTGATAATGGCCCAGCCTTTGTAGCAGAAATAGTACAACAGGCAGCTAAGGCTTTAGGAATTAAATGGAACTTATACAGCCTACAGGCCTCAGAGTTCAGGGAAAGTGGAGCGCATGAACCAGACTCTAAAGCAAGCTATGGCTAAGCTATGCCAAGAGACAACCTTACCTTGGACATATATCTTGCCTCTTGTACTCCTGTGGGTACGCTATGCCTCAAGGGCCAGGGTAGGTTTCTTTCCCTTTGATATTCTATATGGTAGTACCCCTCCCTTAATTCAGCCAAAGAGAGATTTGGGGGAAATAGAGAACTTAGAAATCCAGAGACAACTAAAAGGACTTGGAAAAACTGTCTTTGAGGTCCACAGATGGGTTACTGACTGACTATCCATCTCTCTAGGAACAGCCATACATCCTTATGAACCTGGATACCAGGTTTGGGTAAAGGATTGGAAAAGGGAGCCCCTCACGCCTATCTAGAAGGGACCCTATCCAGTCATATTAACCACCCCAATAGCTCTCAAGGTTGCAGGACTGAATACCTGGATCCACCACTCCCGGGTGAAGACAGCCAACCAGTTGAGTGATGCCCAGCCTGAGTGAAAGGTGACCTCTGACCAGAAACACTCCCTGAAGATCACTCTCAAGAAGGCAGCAGATCTGGCCAATCAACCTGCTCCAAGGAATTCAGAAATTCCCTGCTAAATTCTACCTAACAATAATCTGTCTCTTTTTTAGCTCCTCCTAAAGTAGTACCCAGGGCCAACACCCAACAGGTCATCTCTCAGATGAACTATGCACTCTATCCTCCAGGCTGAAAACACCACCTACTCCTTGTGCTCCCCTGTAGGAACATTCTGCATGTGTGGAACTGCTGCTTACTTCTGTATGCCTGAAAACTGGATGGGAATTCCCTACAAATCCCTAATGGAATACTAACCCCTTTGTCATCATCCCTTCTCAGCTGGAAGAAGTTAAGAGTGGTCGTCATCCATGTTCACCATGACATCCCGTAGTCATTGTACCATAAGGCTAAGAGAAGCTTGCAGGACAAGCAGGAGGATGAATTAAAAAGCTAAAATGGGCTAATTCCAATCTAATCCCAATATCTGGGGCTAGTGATTTGAATCCAAGCCAGCAAGCTCAGTGTACATCCCTGATAACCTATAATTAAGTCCCCCTCTCCTTCCCAGATACTAGTCTTGGAGAATCTGTTACTGTGAACAGTGCACTGCCCCAGATGGAGGATTATTAACTCTGACGCTAGGACAGACCATCAGATATGGCCTCGAGACCCCCAACACCTGGGGGCCTTCTTGCAAGGCCCGAGAAAAGAACCGGAGGCATAATCCATGTTTGTGGGACAAGGACCACAGGGAGATATAAGGAAGGGCCCCATGTATGTTCCTTCACTCAGATTTGGAAGGCTGTTCCCTGAGTCTGCCAGCATATTAAACAGTGTCTCTCCTGTTCTGTAAAGCTGCACTTGTTTTATCTTTGGTCTTCTGCAACAGCAGAACATGAATGTTTTCAGAATGGAGATATTTCAAATTGTTAAGTATTTGGCCCTGATACTAAAAATTGAGAAACCTTTTGTACAAGCTAGTTTACACCTGAGAAAAGTCTGAATGAATGAAAGATCCAAAGAGGTGAAAATGCCTTACCCTTAAGTTTATTTTTATTGTAATTTGGAATATTTTAAAACACTATGATATTTAATTTTAATCCTTCTAATTTTTGTGTTATGTGTGGTAAGTTGGAATTATTCCCCCTTTAAATGCATGAACTAATAGCAATTAAGTAACTAGCTCCATGTCTCAGAAATGAGTTTGAGATCACTTATTTTTAGTATGCTGCTGGGATCAGAACAAGGCCAGTTTCTAGATAATTATAACTTTCCTTCCAAATCTAGTTATGTTGAAAAGAGTAGGCTGAATCATATGAAATTATCACATTTATAGGTAAAATATCAACAATCAATACAGTTCAATCTAATGTTTGGGGTGGAAAAAGGAGATGAGTAATCTGACTATATCCTGCAGTCTAGTGCCACCAGTTTCCTCCCCAAAAGGCTCATAGGGTTAAGTCTTCCACTGAGAAAAGGCTTACAAGTCTTTTGCTACATGCAGTTCTCACACTGATATGCAATATAATCAAAACAAAAGAAAACAAAAACTCCATATTAGAAACCAAAACAGAGTAGCAAACCTGGGGCACAGTTGGGTTTTCAAGAATACTTTAAGCAGCATATATTATCTTTCCATTGACAATCCTTGCCCTTGCCAAGTCAGGATTACTGACACTCTTAATTTTCAATTTCCTAAATTTCAAGAGTTGTTTCTCTTTTTGATTTCTATATAATGGTTCATCTAATTTTTTTTAAGTTGCAGTTTTTGATGTTTAATTTCAAAATCAATTTAAGATGTGATGAGCTCCATTAATACACTACAATATTGCTTTACTTGTTTTCTTGAGAAGTACTTTAAAAAAGTGTATCATTTTAATGATTTTAAATTACTCTATAGTGCACATATCAATTTATAACTATTACAAGATTTTACATACCCCCAAAAGCACTTCAGTTTTAGAGGTGTGCTGTATTTGGAGATCGAATGAGAGTTAAAAATTAGTTTAAAAGGGTATGAATATAATTTACAGCCTTTAAAATTCTCTAAGCTCTCTGCTATAGAATGTAAATAAAATCTTAAGTGTTCAATGGTTAAGAAAATAAGCCCAGGATGAAAATATTATTATAAAATAGTTTTCTTTTTATTCAGACTAATTACAATATTCTTCAGAAATAAGAAGACTTATAGTGTATAAGTACAGCAATGAGTGAATGTGTATAAGTTTGCATGGGTGTGTATGAGTGAGCAAGCATGTGTTCGAGTGCATGCATAAATGTGCAATAGTATACTCATATACATAGGTGATGATCTGAGCATGCCTATATGTGTGAATGTGCTAGCATCTAAGTATATATGTGTGCATGTGTGAGCATTGTTTGACTACATATGTGCATGAGTATGTTTGAGTATGTGCATAAGTGTGCAAGTATCTGCATGTTTGTGCATTTGTGTGACTGCATATGTGGAAATGTGTTCATGTTGGGTGCAAGCATGTAACTTTCTGGTTTAAGTACATGCTTGGAGATTAAATGCTACACGTGCTTTTATGTAGGTAGTTTTTAGAGCGTGCGCTAGAATTAATTTACAAGCCTTAGCATAGAAGGAAGGAAATGTCCCCAACCCCCAACTGTATCTGTAACACATCTATATGATATTTGCATAAACACGCACACAATTTGTACCTTGCTTGAAATTCGTGGGGGAGGAGGGATAGCAAAATTCCAAATTTACCCCAGGATTTTGCACTGGTTCTATCAGTTTAATAGATGTAAATCAGCTGCTAAAGTTGGGAAATATTCCTTCCTTCTTGCTTTAAAAATTGATTTTGATGACTTTATTCTGTTAGGATTCCTCATTCACAGTGACACATGTCACTACCCTAGTGATTGATGATACTTTGGGATTAATATTTAAAAGACTAATTAACATCCATTTCTACACCCCAGACTACCCTTAAGGTTATAGAGGGCACCAGGCACATTTCTAAGAGTGGACCAATGCCCGTTCACTGATACATTTCTCTTGTTGGTTAAAGCATGCTGCTCTAGAAGGTAGAAGGCAAAGCCCTAGGGGCCAACACTACCATGTAATGAGTAACAGGTTCAGTGCTAGAATCTTCACATACAATATCTCAGTTAATCTTTACTGCAACCTTGCAAAGTAGTGTTAATTTCATTTTTTTTGGGGGGGATGAGATGCTGTGGCTCAAAGAGGTTAAATGAGTTGCTTAAGGTCATACAGCTAATTAGAGGTGATGCTGATATCACATTTATGTCTGTCTAACTCTAAGATGTGTTCTTTGCACTATACTGTGCTGAACCTTTTTTGATTGAATTTGAAAGTATGACCTTTACAGAATTTATATCTTCCCTCACTGAGCACAGGGTTTATTTGGCTGCCTGCTACTCTCTGGCCCTCAATTACCTTCTCTAATGATGCCTAAAAACTTGATTGATAGCAAGTTCATATTTACCTTAGAGGCAATGAATAAATTCACGAACCATACTTCCAACGTTAAGCCTTACTATATATTTATTTTAAAGTATACTGGCTTGGATAAACTTGTTACTGTCTGTGGAATAGAAACTATTTACAAAATAATTACTATGTGCCAGAGGTATTATACCCATTTTACAGGGATGGACATCAAAACTTCAAGAAGTTAGATAATTAGTTTAAGACTGCATGACCAGAACCAATAAACTCTACAGCCCTTCTGACAGCCCCAGATTAGCTTTGTTTGACAAGGTCTGGGTAAGTCATTGGATCTAATCAAGCCTCATTCTCTTTATTTATAAAATGGTAATAACAGTGCTCTCACTGCTGGACTGTGGAAAGGATGTGATACAGTGTGCATAAAGCACTTTGGACATAATAAACAGATAATGCAGCATAGTGATTATCTGAGTTATTATATTCAAAAATGAGTATGAGCTTTGGCAATAAATAAACTTAGCTTCAAAAGTGCTGCCTCCTACTGGCTATGTGACCCAAGGCACACTGATGAATTTCTCTAAGTTTTCATGTCCTCATCTATAAAATGATGATAGCATTTTACAGCACCTTAACCCAAAGTGTGTTCCAAAGAACACAGATATTAGGAAATGTTAAGCAAAGCCTGGGTTGCCTGTTCAAATTTTTGTGAAATGTTCTGCTACACAGCTTTCCTCTTGCAGGGAATTTTTAGAATCTGGAATATGAGAAGGTAGTTTGTGAATTTCCAAGTGGGAGCTGACACATGCAGTATTTCTGCTTTTATTATTTTATTACCAGAGAAAGTTTTTGTTTGTCTATAAAACCTTGCAGAAAATGGTTGTAAAGAAAATACTCTGGAAATACTGACGTGATAAAGATTAAATAGATAGTATTTGTAAAATGTGTGCTATATATAAGAACTCAATGAATGTAACATTATCACCATCATCATTACTACTATTACCATAATCATCATTATAGTCATTAATAAGCCCCATCACAGTTCAGATTATTTGGGCCACAAAAGGTATGCCTAATACATTCCTAGAAAAAGGGGTGTGGAAACTTTGAAGCTAGATGTTTTTGTTAGCCAGGTTAGGCTGAGCTAGTTCAATGGTGGTAATGACATTGGGTATATTTCTTTATATAAAACTAGAGGCCCAATGCATAAAAATTTGTGTAAGAGTAGGCCTTCCTTCCCCCAGCTGCTTGTACTGGCTTCCCTCTGGCACCCGGGACCTGGGCTTCACTCCTCCAGATGCCAGCAGGCATCTAGGACCTCGACTGGCTTCCCCTGGGCCACCCACAGGGACCTGACTAGCTTCCCTCCATCCCTGGCTTTGTCAGGAAGGACATCTGGAATGATGTCTGGTCTAATTACCATAGTACCCTTTTATTATTATAGATAGATTCCTTAGACTCACCAAAGGGTTCTTTGATAACTAAGACTTTTCTGAAACATTCCAAGTTGGAATTTCATAGCTAGATCTCCTGTTGTTGCACAGTCATTTCTGATTGTTTTTAACGTGTTCATGAGCTCTTGTTTCTAACACAGTTTATCTTCCCATAGAGGAGAGTTTTGCCAAAAACAACAACTACAAAACTTGGCAGAAGTAAGGTGAACTGCTATTGAATGTCTGACTTATATAACTAGACTATCTTTCTTTTGGTCCTGATTCAATTCCCTGGCAACCGTGAAATGATTTGCCATTGCCCTTGTATTTCTCCTGTCAAGATGTACACAGTTTGCTTAGATCTATGGTCCTTTTAAAATAATCTTTAAACTTTTATCCATTTTCTGCTCCTATGGTGGAGTTAATCACATCTTAGGAGCTGAATTCTAGGATGGTGGTGGATCCTTTTGTCTTCTACCAGAAGTCTTCAGGGACTATGTGGGTTGCTTCCCTATGAACCAATCTTTTAGAGAGATATATTTTTCTAGAGAGATGTATGATCTACAAGGACATTTCCTTACACATAAAAAGTGTATTTATGGACCAAACATGCTGTAACTGAAGGGTAGGATGTGGAATAAACCTACAAGAAACTTTGTATGTAGGTTAAAGACCAACATTATAGATTGTATTTGTTATAAAAGAGATTATTGACTAGTATTAACTTCTCATTCCTTACTACCATGCTTAAGACCGATATTATGAAAAAAGTAGAAATTAATCACTTATTCACTATTTTAACCTTTGGTATACAGTTTCAGAGTTTGTTTGCATTTATGTTTGGACTAATGAGATGAGATGGGTTGAAGCTTTGCTACTTACTATGTTGGTAATCCTCTGATTCCCAAGGACCATATTGATTATCCCCACATGTGCCTCAAGTGGGGGGCATCTCCCATTATGAATAGACTAATGATAATTAAAATGAATATACTTTCTGTCTCTACTATCCTAGAATCTGCTTTGACAAGAATATTGGACAGAGAAAACCAAAAATTTCTGGCCAGGTTAATGTGGCAATATTTGCATACATTAAAAGAGACCATTTGGATTTTTATCAAAGTCAAATTTTGTTTATGGAAAGCTCATCACTAAGTAAAAACTCAGATTTTATAACCTTGGGGAAATATCTGAATTTAGTTGTCCCACCCCAGAAAGAGGCCAGGCTCTGTGGCAGTTACACAGGGTTCAAAATTAAAGATCATGGCAACTCAGATGCCAAATGACAATTTAGTAATCATGAGCCTCTGTCTACACCATAGTAATTCCTCCTTGTATAGCACACATAATTTTTTTTAAACATTCAAACTAAATAAAGAATCTGAAGAAGATTTTATGGCCTAAGGACCATCCAAGACCACTCTGAATGACAAGCACTAATCCTTGCTACTTTATTTATTATCTCTTCTAGTGGCCTGGTACACAAATTCACGCACATTGAAAGGAAATTAATTAGAAGAAATATTTTAATATTGTCATTCATCCTTTCCCTGTAATAGAAGTGTTAACCAAATTCATGATTGACAATCACAGATTGAAATACCCACATGCGATTGGCACCAGTGAGAGCTTTATATGTATTGAGCATGTGCCAGTCAACTTAGCTTTTTATATCTATAGAATAAACATGCTTAATTAGACCTACTTTCTGATTTAGCTAAACTTTTTCCAGCCCAGTGAAGCACCCCAACTTCTCTTTCAGGTAATTGTCAGCAACACAGCAGTAAATATCAACATGAAGCAGATTATTATTGTAAATCACGCAGGGAGAACAAAGGGTAAAGTATTTAATTGAAGTAGTTTTGGACTATATTTTGCACAATGAGAAAAACTGAAGTCATTTTCAAGATCCATTATTTCTTACTTCTTTTCAGTGGGGTCAAGCTTCTAAACTTTCTAAATCTCTGTTTTCTAGCTAATGAAAAGAAAACAAGATTCCACTGAGTCTCCTATCTACCTACTCCAGGACTTCTTTGAAGATCAAATGAGATGAGGCACAGGAAAATGCTTCACAGACATTTGGTTAAACTGTACAATGTTTTCACCTGGCTATAAAGCAAGTTGTTTTCCTGGGCTGAAGAAACTCCAAGGCTAGTCACTAGAAAGAGGAAGCTGGGCATGGCCCATTTCTGGGCTGTGCTGAGCTGTGGGCCACTTTTTGTGCCATGGGGTCTTGGCAGCAGCAGCTGTGATTTGGCAGAATGTCACTCTGGGGTGATGGTGGGGCTTATGTCCCATTTGTGAGAAGCCAAGTATTGTTTTATGGGCACCAGGTCTGCAGTTCCATTTCTCTATAAACGGCCAGTGCACGTCATGGCAGCTCCTGCATTGAGTATCTGCCTCCTGGTGGTCAGTGCAATCATAGCGACTGGTTGGATGGTCAGACACTTAGAATATTAGCCTTTTATATATATGGATAGGTTTTCTGGCAGAACTCAGAGTGTTCTAACTCATTTTATGACATAAAACACTTTATCCATCCAAGTTATAAACCTATTACTTTATTAGTCATTTTATCTGAAACATATACTGTTTTCTTTCTTGAGAGACCAACAGCCTGGCTTTTCAGGTGTACATTCTATAGAAGTAGTAGTATCTTTAGGAATTTAATCACTCTATTATTGGCCCACATTTGTATTCTTTGTTATATTTTGCAGTCTTAAGTATTAATATCTTGATGATTTTCCTGTCTTAGGAAATATAAGTGTAAACATTCTTTTATACTTCCTTGTTAAGGTTTTATTTTCATAAATTAAACGATTTAATAACTGCTACCTTTGTTGTCTTATTATTGTCAAAAGGATTATTGGGTCAACTCTACTGAAACTCGAATCATTTCTGGTAGACCTTCTTCACATATAGCTGACTTGGTCAGTAATCCTATACTAGAAGTTTATTTGTTCATTTACCTTGCTATCACCATACAATCAGTTTAAGTTGGAAGAAACATTTGGTTATAGTTTCCAGGTTAGACTTAATACTGCCAGATATTAGAACAATGCTGTACACTACAAATATAAAGTGAGATTAAAATGTAAGCCATGTAAATAATAAAAACATTTTTAGTAGCCACATTCAATTTTTAAAAATAGAGGCGAAATTAATTTTAATATTATACTTTAACACAATATATCCAAAGTGTTACATTTCAACATGTGAACTATATAAAAACTAATGGGATCCTTTAATTTGTTTTCCACATCAAATTTTGAATAGAATCCATAGGAGCAATGTGTCACTGGTATCACTATAAAGAAAAGTTTATTTCTATTGAGCTATGATTTTGTCTTTATGCTGAGAACACAGTAAATCACAAAACTGGTAATGGTGCCCTGTTGTTTTGGTTGAGAGCTAGAAAACTACAGTGAAATTCAATGTTATTTACCTGTGCACACATCTTCCTTAAATAAATATTGCATTTCTTAGCTTCCTTTGTTTCTATGTGTGGTTAAATAACTTAATTATTGGTCAATTAGATATAAGCCAATGTTTCCAGCAGTAGTTTCAATAAAGCCTCCTTAATAAAGAGGGATCAGGCCCTTTCTCTACCCAATACTTTGTCTTGCCTGGAATAAAGATACAGTGGCTGGAACACTGGCTGCCTTGTTTACTATGAAAATAAGAGACTCTTTTTAGGGATAGTAATGATGTGAACTAGATGTGGCTTTCTTTCTGGAGTCACTATACAAGCTTTGGACTGCCTACCTCTAGATTTCCTTTGTGTGAGATAAATTCATACTTGTATCTAGTTTAAGCCACTCTTAATTTTTTTTCTTTTAAGAGGTATTTCCTATTATTGACTCTAATCTTAGCTGATATGCCAGGAATATAAATTTTCCTTGAATATGATCTTATAATAAATAGAAGGAGTTAAAGAGAGTAAAGGGAGAGAACAACTACTTTTTAGCCAACTTTTCAGTAAAACATCTTAGGAAAAAAAAAACAAATGGGTAGGTACAAAAGAAGGTAATGACTTTGGAGTAGAAACAATTTTCATAGTCTTAAATTAATTCAGTTTTACAATGCCTAAAAATGAATTTGTTTAAGACAGCTAATAATTTAACCCTTATGTTTAACCTTACATAGTAAGAATTATTTTCCAATGTTATAAGAGAGGCTCAGAGAAACCAAGTAATTTATTCAAGGTCATAGAGTAACTACTTAGAAGCAGAGCTGGTATTTGAGTTCATTTCTACCTGAATTTTCCTATGACAAATCTCTGACAGTTTCCATAATATTATGTTAGTTAAGTTAGAGATGCAGAGATCTTCCCCTATATATGTGCAATGCCAATATTCTAGAGATTCATTGGAAATTTAACACCTGTTAAAGTTGAACAAGGCTCTCTGAATGCTATAATAGACAAAAGGCCAAAACCAGAAATTATAAGACTTGCCTTTCATATTAACTATGTGACTAATAATCTGCATGACCTTAAACAAGTCATTCAACCTTCTGGATCTCAGTTTTCTCAGCTATAGAAGAAGGGGGAGGCGGCAAAACAAAGTGACCTAAAAAAAATAAAGCATTTAAGAACATTAAAAAAAAAACAACAAACAAGGTAATCTCTAAATCTATTCTTGTGCCACTATTCCATGATTACACCAACAAATATGTCAAAGAAGAAATGAATGAAGGGAATAATGTTGGGAAAAAAAAGTAGGCAATAATTAGAGTGTTTTAACTGTCACTACTTATTGGCATGCAGAATTCAATTTAAAAATTGAATGGACCTAGCAAGAAGTGTGGGAGGCTTTTTTGATTGTTGAAACTGTTTACCCTTGATTAAACTGTTAACTTTGACTGTTATGGTTTCAGATATATCTTTTGAACAGTACTTCCAAGACATTTCTCCAATGTTCAGACACTGAAACAAATCATTTCCTGGGATGGAATGAACTTTTCTAATTTGTTGGACTCTAACAAGTCTACATATACCTTAGTCAATAGAATTCTTGATTTAAATGGAAATTAAAATTTTTCTCCACTTAAGAGTGAAAAAATGTTAATTACTAAAATTAAATTGATATGTAAATGTAGCTGAAATACACATTTTGCAGATGTGTAAATTGAGAGCCATAGTACTTGATTTGCCCAAGATTACATGAAGGTCGGGGTTCTATAAGGCTACCAAAAGCCTCTGAGGATATGGGTGACCTAGAGTTTTGGTGAAACTCCAGAGTGGGAACTGACAGCTAAACTTTGGGTCTGCACAGGATAAGGGAACAATATTCAAAACCAACCTAGAAGAAACTGTGTGTTGCAAACAAAGACTAGAAGAAAATTATCTATCTCAGGTTTGGGTCTTTGAACATGATAAACAATAAGCCTCCTCTGAAACTTTCTGGCCACTAACCAAGTTTCTTATGGACTTGGGCCTTAATCTATACAATATGTATGGTTCAAAAAAGTGTAACCTATGGTTTTTAATATAAAATTTTCCTTATCTGTAGTGCATATAGGTTCCTGACAGAACAAATGTAAATGCTCCCCAGAGGAATATGTTCTTCATACAGGACTTAAAATGTCAACATATTTGAACTCACAATAAAAAAAAAAATAGAGGGTTGCAGGCTCAGTTCCCAGTAAAGGGGAGTGCAGGAGGCAGCCAATTAATGATTCTCAGCCACCATTGATGTTTTTTCTTTCCTCTCTCTCTGCCTCTCTCCCTTCCTTTCTGAAATTAATAAAATATATATTTAAAAAAAATAACAGAAACAAGAAAGAAAACCATCATATAAAGCAGTGGTTCTCAACCTTTCTAATTCTGTGACCCTTTAATTCAGTTCCTCATGTTGTGGTGAACCCCAACCATAAAATTATTTTCATTGCTACTTCATAACTGTAATTTTGCTACTGTTATGAATCGTAATATAAATATCTGTGTTTTCTGATGGTCTTAGGCTCTACAACAGCAGTTCTCAACCTGTGGCAGTGTCGCCTAAGACCATGGGAAAACACAGATATTTACATTACGATTCATAACAGTAGCAAAATTACAGTTATGAAGTAGCAACGAAAATAATTTTATGGTTGGGGGTCACCATAACATGAGGAACTGTATTAAAGGGTTGCAACATTAGAAAGGTTGAGAACCATTGATATAAAGGATATGATGAGAACAACAAACCACAGATTTACTATACCCATAAGGACTTAACATGCTATATTTATCAGATACAACATATAAAATAAGTGTAATATGCTTAGAGAAAAGAGAGCAACAAAAAAACAAGATTAAGGAATAAGAAATTACCCAAAACTAATGAAGCATACTTCAAAAAATATTAAAATTTTAGAAATAAAAAGTAATTACTGAAATTAAATTTGAGAAGGAGGGTTAAACATCATAAATATAGCTGAAGAGATTTTTAGTGAGCCAGAGACAGATTTGAGGAAATTACCTACAATACAATAAACAAAGAAATGGAAAATAAGAAAAATAAATAAAAGACATAGAGTCCAGAGTGGGTCAGTCGAATAGAACTTCCAAAATGAGATAATAGAGATGATGAGAAAATCAAGATTCAATGAGATGACTAAACATTTTCTATGATTTATGAAAGACATAGATCCTTACATTCATGAAGTTTAGCACATCACAAGGAGTGTGGATGAAAGGGGCCACATGCTGACCTGACAAGCTCAGAGGAGGCCTGCATAGCCGCCTTGCAAACTCAGAGACCTAAAGTAACCACATAGGATGGTTTGAAATTAAACCTGAACTAAATGCAGTTATGGTGGGCAGTTACATCCTAGGCCAGTATCTTCACTGACAAGGTCAACCTTTACTTTTACCTTAACTGAGCCTATCAGTCTTTTTGCATCTATGATAACATACCCCAGAAATGTCTGGGTAACTTGTAACTAGTAACTTCCCTTTTTCTGGAGCCCCTGGGGCACAATCAAATGTGTTGGGCACCAGGACAGATACCACAAATTCCTTCATTATCATATTAATTGTTCCTGCATCCACCTAAGTATGTGTCCGTAATTTCACTTTTTATCCAATCCCAGGGATTTTCCCACTGAATTGCTTTATCCCACCTCCTTAACCTATCACCAATGAATTTCATGTAACCCACCCATGTCCCTCCTTTGATTGTGTTGTATACAAATGTAACCCACCATTCTCAGGAGCATTATCTCAATTTATTGAGGTTCTGCTTCCCACCATATGTTGACAATTTGGCTCAACTTGAGTTCACAAAAATTCTTTATAGGTTTCAATGGTTTTTTTACGTTAACATTACGATAAAAAATTAATCCATACTGACTTGTAGGACAGCACACTGGACTGTGAATTCTATTGCCAGTCTCAACTCTGAAGCAAGCACAGTAAAGTAAGTTGTCCAGTGTTACACAGGAAATTGGTTATTTTAACAATAAAACAAGGAAGCTATTATCCACCTTATGGATATTATGAGTGTACCAGAAAGTTTTTGCCAGGTTACTGGGAATGTGGAAGCCCACATTTAAGCCAAGTTCTTTACAACAGATGAAGCACCCATTCAGAATTTCTATGAGCTTCCATTTATCAGTTTCCACATAAAAATGTATTTCCTTAAACTTTAACAAAGGACTAATTTGTCATTCTTATCCCTTTTTTCCTTCTCTCCAATGACTGGAAATAATATATATAAATCAATTCTTTGAAACAGTTCTACAGGTATTTTGTATAATTCAAGCTCAATATGCAATCCAAATTCTAATAATGACACGATTATGGCCTAATAATGAAATAAGGAAAATGGGTATGTGAGCATTTGGAGAAAAAAAGTAAAACCATCAGATAAATGGAGGATATATATATATTTTTAATTAAATCTTTATTATTCATATTATTACATGTTTCTCTTTTTTTCCCTCCATAGCACCCCCCCACCCAGCTCCCACCCCTTCCTCTGCCCTTAGTTCCCTCCCATTGATCTCATCCATAGGTGTATGATTTTTGTCTAGTCTCTCCCTGTACACCCCTCACCCCTTCCCCCCTGAGAATTATCAGTCCACTCCCTTTTTGTGTTCCTAATTCTATTATATTCACCATATTATTCTGTTGATCAAATTTTTAATTCACTTAATTTTTAGATTCACTTGTTGATAGATATGTATTTGTTGTTCATAATTTTTTGGCTTTTACCTTTTTCTTCTTCCTCTTCTAAAAGAGTACCTTTCAGCATTTCATATAATACTGGTTTGGAGTTGATGAACTCCTTTAGCTTTTTCTTATCTGTGAAGCTCTTTATCTGCCCTTCAATTCTGAATGTTAGCTTTGCTGGATAGATTATTCTTGGTTGTAGGTTCTTGCTATTCATCACGTTGAATATTTCTTGCCACTCCCATCTGGCCTGCATCGTTTCTGTTGAGAAATCAGCTGACAGTCGTATGGGTGCTCCCTTGTAGGTAATAAACTGTTTTTCTCTTGCTGCTTTTAATATTCTCTCTTTCTCTTTTGCTCTTGGTATTTTAATTATGATGTGTCTTGGTGTGGTCCTCTTTGGATTCCTTTTATATGGGGTTCTGTGTGCTTCCTGGACTTGTAAGTCTAGTTCTTTTACCAGATGTGGGAAGTTTTCAGTCATTATTCATTTAAATAAGTTTTCAGTATCTTGCTCTCTCTCTTCTTCTGGCACCCCCACAATTCTGATGTTGTTACGCTTAAAGCTGTCCCAGAGTCTCCTTACATTATGTTCACATTTTTGGATTCTTTTCTCTTCTTGCTTTTCCAGTTGAATGTTGTCTGCTTCTTTATATTTCAAATTTTTTACTTGATTCTTGCCTTTCTCTAGTCTGCTGTTAGGACTCTGTATAATATTTTTTATTTCAGTCAGTGTATGTTTAATTTCTATTTGGTCCTTTATCATCTCTAGTATGTCCTTTTTCATCTCCTCTTGGGTCTCACTACATTTATCCATCTTTTCTAGCATATTCTTGAAAAACCTTACAAGCGTGGTTTTGAACTCTATATCCAGTCGTTTTTTTCCCTCCATTTCTTTTGTTTGTGATCCCTTCCCTTGTCTGGGCATTTTCACTATGCCGGGGAAACTTGTGTTGAATTCAGCCTTATGATACCAGACGCAAAGCCGCAGCAGCCTCTGTTGAGCTTGGGAGGGTGGAGTCTCAGGGCTTAAGGGACCGCCTTGCCTTCCAGTCGGCCCCGCCCTCCATGGCCCCTGAGTCTCACGTGACTGGGTAATCGCTGGAGCGGTCCTTGTGTGCGCGCGCACCCGCAGTGCCTCCAACCGCTGCCTTTCCGGCTCCCTGCACACCAGGACCACACGAGTCTAGGTTCCCAGGGTTTCGCCCGAAACAGGGGCCCAGTGGACTCAGAAGTGGCACAGTTGGGAGGGTCTGTCTCCCGCCCTCTCGCGAAAGCCAGCGGCACAATCAGCAGTCTGTCCTCCGCGCAGCACCGTGCGCGTGTGAGACCAGACCTGATCTTCTGCGACTCCCCTAAATTTCCGTGCACCTCTCCCTTTTCACAGTCCCAACTCCCCTGTATGAGTTTCGGCTGGATCTGGGGTTTAGTGTCGTAGGATAAGGGGTTCAATGCCGTTGGGAGTCTCCGTTTCCCTCCCGCCAGAGAAAGCCAGCCAGGTACTCCGGCACCCGCTCTCTCAGCGCTCGTGTTTCCGTCTCCGTACCTCAGCTTTTTGCAGCTCCTCTGAGTTTCCATGAGCTCCTCTCTTTCCCTCTAGCTGTAGAACTTCCACTCAGCCAGCTTTCCTGTGGTTCTGGATGATGTCTGTTCTGTCTTTTAGTTGTAGTTTTGAAATTGTTGTGCGAGGCAGCATTGTAGGTGTTTACCTATGCCGCCATCTTGGATTCCTCCCTGGAGGATATTTTTATTACCGAAATGAAAGTATCATTTGATTTACTTGGGTGAGATATATGGTGTGCTCTTCACTATCTCCAATCATCTGATTTTGGCAAGCAGGATTGGGATGATTTATTCTTATCTACACCCATATCCTGGCTACCAATTTTGCAAAATTAAATTTTAGCTTCCTTCAACCTCTCTCAGCTATCTCCACACAGAGTGCTTCTACCTTCTCCTTCTCTCTTCAGAGGACTGGAGTGCCAGTAAGTTAGCCACAGTATAGAGATGGGCTCCCAGGTGGCCACTTTTCCTACAGTATCTCATTTAAAAGGCTCAGATACATCTTTTAGATTTTCCCTTTTCTGAATCCTTTTCATTTCACGTAGCTATACATGAATTGAGCAAAATGTCAAATAGAAGAATCTGGGATTCAAAATAAGATTTTGAGTAAATAAGAAGAATGCATTTCAAAGAAAAAAACAAAATTTGCCTGTTTTCTTTTGATGATGTTCCAACTGGTCTGTCCACATGCATTCTTTGTTATTAATTGTATTTTCACCTTGTAAATGCTCACACATCCTCTCACTCATGTTTACATATATTTTCTTGCTTCATAATTGCCACCTTTAAAAAATATATGTCCCTAGTTTGAAAAACAATTTTAAAGTTTTCATATTCTGACACAGTCGGTAGAGTTAGCTCAGATTTACAGAGAGCCACCTGTAAATTTTCCTGTTAGTTCAAACTTGTCAAATTATCAGAAGTTTCACTGGATGTTTGCATTGCTGCCTGCTAATGATAGCACATAATAGGTGTGGTTTTTATTGTCTCAGAACAAAATGTAAAAGATGTAACAGGAAAACATTTGATATTTGATGTACTTTGAATCACCTCACTATGTATATAATCTTATGGCCATTAAATGAACTCTCTTTTATAAAGATAAATGATTTTTGAATCTGAGAATATTTTGGGATTTATTTTCTAGTTTTACTTGAGAACAATAAGAATAAAAGGCTTATGGGATGGAAAACCATCTGAATAGGATAGTTGCTAGAAAATCATGATAATAGTGTATTTTTTTTCCATTTCATATCTACTTCTCCAAGATATTTCTGTAGATTCAGTCTTACATACTTTATTTGACTTGGGATTCTGCTAAGGATGCTTTGGGTTGTAGTTCTAGTGCCACCAATGAACTTCAATTACTGATTCAATAATCTAGAGTTAATGCTGTTAATGGTGCACCACTATGCTTTAAGCAGGAGTTTATTTTATCAAAATAAGTATCATCTGAAGGCATACCCTTTATTTTCTACTGAGTTGAAACAAGAATTACTTTAAAATAAGTTTGATCAGAAGTTGTCATACTTCAAATAGCAAATTAAAGATAAATAAGCCTACATAGGAATTAGTCATATCTTTTGTGTTTGTTTGCTCTAAAAACAGTATAAAAACCTTCATATGTTTTAATGACTAATTGTCTATATTTCAGCTTTTCTTTATGTCCAGGCAATTTGAAGCATTATTATTTAACATTGTTTGCTAACTAATAGAAATATTTCTTCTGAGAACTTAGCTACTGTTGCTAAGAATTAAGGTCTGTGTCCAGAATTAAATATGGAAAAGTACTTGCAATCTTCAGTTTCTAATTTGGCCTCATTAATTACATCTTTTCTACTGAAGTTATTAAATTCTAGGTACTTTATATATGAATGGGTTTTTCTCTTCAATGGTATGGTGAATAGCTACATATTTGTGTGAGTAGCTAGTGTATTACATTTGAACAAAGCTTCTTTACTGTAATGTCTATAGAAAAAATACAGTATACATACTAATCTTTTCAAATGGCCTAATAAATACCTGGAAATTGCAGAGGAAGTGATATGTTGTATGTGATAGACATGTAGAATCAGATAACGATATTGCGATTATTGGCACTTTCAATAAAATGAAAAACTAATAATGTTTTTAAAGCATATGGTAATTTTATAATCAAGGAAAATTTCCCCAGCAACAACAATTATACGAGCCTCTTACAAGTTCCTCATCTAATTATCTGTTTTATTAGTAGATCAGATCATCATCCATTAGGGGACACTTAAAAACATAAAGAGACATTGCTTTAATGAAGATATATATATGCACACACACACGTTTATGTTATGTGTTTATGTGTATTGCTATAAAGAATATTAAGTTCTAAAGCAACATGGTCTATATATCAAAATGTGAATGTCCTTATAATGAAAACAAAACATATTTATAATGAATATTTTCTCACCATAAACAATATGGAGTTAAGAGAGTTTATGGACTGTATCCACAAACCATTCATAATCAGTGTCAACAACTCAATATACAGGATCAAGAATCATAGATCTCAGTGTTGTAAGGGGCCTCAAGGGCCATTTGGCTAATCTACATTTCAAAACTGAGCCAGCTGAGATTAAAAAATGTTAAGCAAGTTACTCAAGGTCACTGTGCTGTGAAGGCACACACACATACAGAGTCATCTCTCTAATGGAAAAACAAGATGGCCACATGTCATAAGATGGCATGAAAACAAATATTCTTATACCAAACCCTTATGGTAGCTTCAGGAACTAACCCTAATCCTGCTTAGAGTACCTGGCTATAACTAGTAGTACCTCATGATTTCTGTTATATTACAAATAGTCAAACCTCAGTTTTTTTAAAATTAAATCTTTATTATTCAGATTATTACATTTGTTTCTCTTTTTTCCCCTCCATAGCTTCCCTCCACCCAGCACCCACCCTTCCCTCTACCCTTACCTCCCTCCCATTAACCTCATCCATAGGTGTATGATTTTTGTCCAGTCTCTCCCTGTACATCCCTCACCCCTTTCCCCCTGAGAATTATCAGTCCACTCCCTTTCTGTGCTCCTGATTCTATTCTATTCATCAGTTTATTCCGTTCATCAAATTTCTAATTCACTTAATTTTTAGATTCACTTGTTGATAGATATGTATTTGTTGTTCATAATTTTTTATCTTTTACCTTTTTCTTCTTCCTCTTCTAAAAGAGTACCTTTCAGCATTTCATATAATACTGGTTTGGAGTTGATGAACCCCTTTAGCTTTTTCTTATCTGTGAAGCTCTTTATCTGCCCTTCAATTCTGAATGTTAGCTTTGCTGGATAGAGTATTCTTGGTTGTGGGTTCTTGCTATTCATCACGTTGAATATTTCTTGCCACCCCCATCTGGTCTGCATCGTTTCTGTTGACAAATCAGCTGACAGTCATATGGGTGCTTCCTTGTAGGTAATTAACTCTTTTTCTCTTACTGCTTTTAATATTCTCTGTCTTCTGCCCTTGGTATTTTAATTATGATGTGTCTTGGTGTAGTCCTCTTTGGATTCCTCTTATATGGGGTTCTGTGTGCTTCCTGGACTTGTAAGTCCATTTCTTTTACCAGATGTGGGAAGTTTTCAGTCATTATTTCTTTAAATAGGTTTTCCGTATCTTGCTCACTCTCTTCCTCTGGCACCCCCACAATTCTGATGTTGGTACGCTTGAAGCTGTTCCAGAGGCTCCTTACATTATCTTCACATTTTTGGATTCTTTTCTCTTCTTGCTTTTTCAGTTGAGTGTTTTCTGATTCTTTATATTTCAAATTTTTTGATTGATTCTTGCCTTCCTCTAGTCTGCTGTTAGGTCTCTGTATAATATTTTTTTTTATCTCAGTTAGTGTATGTTTAATTTCTAGTTGGTCCTTTTCCATCTTTAGTTGGTCTTTTTCCATCTCTAGTTGGATCTTTTCCATCTCTAGTTGGTTCTTTTTCATCTCCTCTTGAGTCTTGCTAACTTTATCCAACTTTTCTAGGATATTCTTGAAAAATCTTATATGCATGGTTTTAAACTCTATATCCAGTCATTTGTTTTCCTCCATTTCTTTTGTTTGTGATCCCTTCCCTTGTCTCGGCACTTTATGCTGGGAGAACTTCTGTGTTGGATTCAGCCTTATGATACCAGATTTGCAAAACTGCAAAAGCCTCTCTGTTGATCTTGGGATGGGTGGAGTCTCAGGGCTTAAGGGACCACCTTGCCTTCCAGTCGGCCCTGCCCTCTATGGCCACTGAGTCTCACATGACTGGGTAATTGCTGGAGCGGTCCCTGTGCACGCGCACCCTGGCAATGCCTCTAGACTGCTGCCTTTCCGGCTCCCCTGCGCTCCGGGACCTTATGAGTCTGGGTCCCCAGGGTTTCACCTGAAACTGGGGTTTAGTGGAGTTATAATAGGCACAGTTGGGAGGGTCTGTCTCCTGCCCACTCATGAAAGCCAGGGGCACAATCAGCAGTCAGTCCTCTGCACGCAGTGCCATGCACGTCACCAGACTTCTGATCTTTTGCGACTCCCCTAAATTTCTGTGCACTTCTTCCTTTTCACAGTCCAACCTCCCCCGTATGAGTTTCGGCTGGACCTGGGGTTTAGTGGCCTAGGATAAGGGGTTTAATGCTGTGGGGAGTCTCCCGCCAGAGAAAGCCAGCCAGGTACCCGGGCACCTACTATCTCCACGCGTGCATCTCCATACCTCAGCTTTTTGTAGCTCCTCTGGGTCTCTGTGAGCCCCTCTCTTTCCTTCTAGTTGTAGAATTTCCACTCAGCCAGCTTTCCTGTGGTTCTGGATGATGTCCATTCTGTCTTTTAGTTGTAGTTTTGAAATTGTTGTGCGAGGCAGCCGCCATCTTGGATTCTCCCTCAAACCTCAGTTTTTTAACTCTCCCATCTACAGCAGTTTGGTTCTCAACAAAGTTGTTTATGGAAATAATGTTGAATCAAACTTAGGTTCTGGTATTGACAAACCTTTCATGCTGATATATCAGCACGACAAAAAGCATCTCTCAGGCCACAAACAAAGGAGAGAATGTGACTCAATTACTGCTAAATCTTGCTAGTTAACATCTCAGAAAATTTTGCTGTGAATATTTTTGTGGGTTTTTTCTTTGCTTTTTATTGCTGGCAAAATGGTTGATTAGTAAAATTTTAAAATATAGAGGCCATCAAGAGTGTTAATGTTATCGGTGAAAGAAACTTATCACAGGCAATTGAAGAGGTAGAAAAACTGTTGCTGATTTGGGTAAACAAGAGAGCAGTTAGCCTGTGACAGCATTTTAGAAGTAGTGATATGTGAAAAAATGAAGATGCAGCATGCTGACTTCCTGAAAGACAGCCTTCGAAGGAAAGCTGAAAGTGATTTATTTAAGGCTAGTAGGGGGTGGTTTGATAAATTTAAGAAAGAAGTGTTTGTTTATAGATTAAACAGTACATTAGTCATGTACTGTATATAAGAAAAGTTAAAATAGGAAAGCATTTGGAAGAAATTAATTCCATTTACATTATTTCTAATAGGAAAAACTGATTTGGTTTTTGAACAAATCACTTATTGAACAACCTTCTGGAATTAATGAAGTTTGAAAACTCATGTTCCACTGTAATGAGTTCAGAAATACCCCTAGGCCTAATGTTTTGTATCTCTCTAACTGATTAATCCATTTCTAAGATATAGTATAATAAAAGGGGATCACAGTAGACCAGGGCAAGAATTATCCTCTTTATCTGAGTGCTTACCTTCTATGAATTTCACTCAGTCACCTGTGAATAACACTAGATTTGAGAGGAAGTTTAACCAAAAAGAAAGGAGTACAATGCTCTGAACTCTGCTTTTATGTTTCCTCTCAAAGACTGTGACCAAGAGCAGTCAGATTTTATGAAAGAAATACAGTAGCTGCCTTTTACAAAGACTGATATTAGAGGTTACTTCTAATATCCTCAGTAAAGGCCAACTGTATTACTGAGATTTCAGGGCAAGGAGTTATATTTTAAGAGAGCATGATCTGACCTGTGGTATATCCAAATCTAAACCATGTTATAACAAGCTTCTATTGTGTTCCTCTTGAGATATTTTTTAAAGAATAATGAATTAACCTCTGTGAAGTACCATGAGACCTTCAGGTTAAAGAAGACTATAGCAAGTATCAATTCAGTGCCTCTAGTGTATCTAGTAAAAAGACTGAAAATAATCAGTAAACCATTCACTGCAGTCCCCTTGGTATCATAGCAGTATGGTTAACATGCTAACAGCTAAGTTTCATGCTCTTAGAAGAAGAAAATGATCAATGGCAAAGAGCATATCCACCTTTGAAA
Organism: Lasiurus cinereus; assembly: GCA_011751065.1. Lineage (NCBI taxonomy): Eukaryota > Metazoa > Chordata > Mammalia > Chiroptera > Vespertilionidae > Lasiurus > Lasiurus cinereus. The sequence goes on along the minus strand of JAAGEH010000015.1, from coordinate 26,138,435 downwards.
TGACATGATCCATTATAAGAATCAACTGCTAAATTGTTTCCTGTACTGAACATACTCAATTAAAAGACTTCACAGTGAGATCATCTCTATAGTTAAATATACTCTGTGGGAACAACCTTTGAGGAGCTTAAAAATCACAGAAGGACTATTCCTACCATGACAATGGAGATTTGGAAGGCATCTCCTTCCCCTATTTTTTAAGTTGGTAGTTTTTATTAGTAATTATTTAGCCTGAGAGACTGCAGAGTTTTGGCTCATACATATCCACCCTTATACTTCTTTGAGCAAGAGATGCTTCTAGTGTTCTTTTTTTCTACTGGATCCAGAATAGATGAGTGTGGCTTTAGACCAGGGTCTCTGGACAAATATGTCATTCATGCACTTGATATGTTACATCCTTTCTCTCCTTGAACTTTCCTGTTTCAGTAAAATAATCTATCCACAGTAAACACAGCTCCCTGTCTAACTCTTCTTTCTTTGGTGGGGATGAGGATGGAGGGCTGAAAAGAAAGTTAGACATGAAAAAAAAATCACCAGACTGAGACTCTACTTTTAGGGTTGCAATTAGTCAAGTCTATGGCTCTGGACAAGTTATTTAACCTCTCAGACCCTCAGTTTCCTTATTTCTCAGAAGGTTGTATATTTCTTGTTCATTGTTTACTTCTGTCTCTCCTTGCCAGACAGTATGGTATAGTGAATACTAGTAAATACACAGAATGAGAAGCCAGAATACCTTAGTTCAAATTCTAACTCTGATACTTGTTATATGGGTAACTTTGGTTAAGTTATGTAATCTCTTGTACTTCACTTTTCTCATTTGTAAAGTGGGCATAATTATAGTACTTATCTCTTAGGTTGTTACAAAGATTAAGTGAATACATATATGTACAACAGTTAGAATAATGCCTAATACATAACTGCTATAAAAATAATGCCTAATACTCTTTAAACTTGAAGCTCTAGGCCAAACTCTATCTGACATATGGAAGAATGGAATGTGTTCAATAACATTTAGTAAAAAAGAATAATTATCAGATTAAAGCCTTACTATACAGCTCCATAAGGCCCAGTAACTTCCCTTTTGTAACCCCCCTCTGACACTGTAAGTTCCTTTTGTGTAAGGACCATGACCATCTGGGTCACCACTATATCTCTAGCACCTAGCACATAATAGGCACATATATATTCGCTAAGTATATTTCAGATTTTTTTTGGTACATGAGCTAATTCAGTGGCACAGAAGGTCTCAGAAAGTACCTATAACTCCTGTTTATCACATGTCATTTCACATCCTTAACAAAAATAGGCACAAGCTTTGTAGGAGTTATCATTTAGTAATTCTACTCATTTAATGAGCATATAGTCTGAGGATTAGAAGACAAGTTATAAAGAATGATCCCTTGATTCTGAATCCAAGATGGCGGCATAGGTAAATACCTACACTGCTGCCTCGCACAACAATTTCAAAACTACAACTGAAAGACAGAACGGACATCATCCAGAACCACAGGAAAGCTGGCTGAATGGAAGTTCTACAGCTAGAGGGAAATAGAGGGGCTCACGGAGACCCAGAGGAGCTGCAAAAAGCTGAGGTACGGAGATGTGCACGTGGAGAGAGCGGGTGATGGCGAACCTGGCTGGTTTTCTCTGACAGGAGAGAAACGGAGACTCTCAAAGCATTGAACTCCTTATCTTACTACACTAAACCCCAGATCCAGCCGAAACTCATACGGGGGGAGTTTGGACTGTGAAAAGGGAGAGGTGCACGGAAATTTAGGGGAGTCGCAAAAGATCAGAGGTTTGGTGGCGCGCATAGCACTGTGCCGTAGAGGAAAGATTGCTGATTGTGCCCCTGACTTTTGCGAGTGGGTGGGAGACACACCCTCCCAACTGTGCCACTTCTGACTCCACTAAGCCCCTGTTTCGGATGAAACCCCGGGGACCTAGACTCGTGTGGTCCTGGTGCGCAGGGGAGCAGGAAAGGCAGCAGTTAGAGGCACTGCCAGCGTGCACACACAAGGACTGCTCCAGCGATTACCCAGTCACGTGAGACTCAGGGGCCGTGGAGGGCAGGGCCGACTGGAAGGCAAGGCGGTCCCTTAAGCCCTGAGGCTCCACCCATCCCAAGCTCAACAGAGGCTTCTTCGGTTGTGCAAGTCTGATATCATAAGGCTGAATCCAACACAGAAGTTCTCCCAGCATAGTGAAAATGCCAAGACAAGGGAAGGGATCACAAACAAAAGAAATGGAGGAAAAAAAAAAAAGAATGGATATAGAGTTCAAAACCACACTTATAAGGTTCTTCAAGAATATGCTAGAAAAGTTGGATAAAATTATTGAGAGCTAACAGGAGATGAAAAAGGACCAACAAAAGACACTGACTGAAATAAAAAATATTATACAGAGTCCTAACAGCAGACTAGAGAAAGGCAAGAATCAAGTCAAAAATTTGAAATATAAAGAAGCAGAAAACATTCAACTAGAAAATCAAGAAGAGAAAAGAATCCAAAAATGTGAAGATAATATAAGGAGCCTCTGGAACAGCTTCAAGTGTACCAACATAAGAATTGTGGGGGTGCCAGAAGAAGAGAGAGAACAAGATACTGAAAATCTATTTAAAGAAATAATGACTGAAAACTTCCCACATCTGGTAAAAGAAATGGACTTACAAGTCCAGGAAGCACACAGAACCCCATATAAGAGGAATCGAAAGAGGACCACACCAAGACACATCATAATTAAAATGCCAAGAGAAAAAGAGAAAGAGAGAATATTAAAAGCAGCGAGAGAAAAACAGTTCTTTACCTACAAGGGAGCACCCATACGACTGTCAGCTGATTTCTCAACAGAAACGATGCAGGCCAGATGGGAGTGGCAAGAAATATTCAACGTGATGAATAGCAAGAACCTACAACCAAGAATAATCTACCCAGCAAAGCTCTCATTCAGAATTGAAGGGCAGATAAAGAGCTTCACAGAGAAGAAAAAGCTAAAGGAGTTCATCAACTCCAAACCAGTATTATATGAAATGCTGAAAGCTACTCTTTTAGAAGAGGAAGAAGAAAAAGGTAAAAGCCAAAAAATTATGAACTAATACATGTCTATCAACAAGTGAATCTAAAAATTAAGTGAATTAAAAATTTAATCAACAGAATAAACTGGTGAATATAATAGAATCAGAAGCACAGAAAGGGAGTGGCCTGATAATTCTCAGGGGGAAAGGGGTGAGGGATGTACAGGGAGAGACTGGACAAAAATCATACACCTATGGATGAGGTCAATGGGAGGGAGGTAAGGGCAGAGGGAAAGGTGGGAGCTGGGTGGAGGGGTGCTATGGAGGGGAAAAAAAGAGACAAATGTAATAATCTGAAGAATAAAGAGTTAATTAAAAAAAAAGGAATGATCCCTTCCTTTTGTTTAGGTGGAAAAATAAGTCATGTACACAAATACCTATAGCACGATGCCCTTTTTACTCTCTAGCACTGAATTTCATAGGGTTTTAGAGGATCTTACTGATGTGATCAGGAAATATTTTATATAATATCTCAAATTGTAGGGAATATACTCTATAATATTGTAATAACTATGTATGGGGCCAGTTGGACACCTGAAAAATCAGGGGGACCACTCTGTAAAGTATATGATTGTTTAACCACCATGCTGTACACCTGAAGCTAATACAAAATAATATTAAATGTAAACTGTAATTGAAAAGGAGATATATGTACTACTATATGTAATACTTTAAACAACAAGATAAAATAAATAAATTAAAATAATTAATTGGTAAAAAAAATTTACTTGGTCTTGTTGGATGGCTTGGATTTCATAGGGTAGAAAGGTAATAGCATTCCTGGCTGGGGTAAGGCAAGCATACATATTACTTTAGCAGATGGAAGGATTTATACAGAAAGCAGAAGTAGAAGATGGTCTGGAGACAGAAATTTGAAATAGTTTGTAATAAGAAGCTAGAATAGTTGAAGTTTATCTATGGACAATGGAGAACTGTGGATGATATTACCATAGGAAATATGAAAATGAAATCACAGTTGTGAGAATAGAAATTGGGCAACAATATGGCAATATATAAATAGAGTTCCTGGGCTAAGTTGTGTTTTTAAGTGATGGGACACCCAGTAGAACTATGTAGCAGATTGTTGGAAATGAAGGATTATTTGAGTTTGGGGAAATATAAATTTAAAATAATCTGCGTAGAACTGATAGTGGGAGACTTGGGGATGGAGGAAATAATTGCAGGAGAACAGAGACTGAGGACAGAGGTTCTTGCACAGATCTATGACAATGAAAAATACAATAATAAAAAAAAAAAACACCCAGTAGTATCTAAGTGACCCTTACGATGGAACGACTGGAATGACCAGAATGACAGGTCGCTATGATGTGTACTGACTACCAGGGGGAAGATGCTCAATATAGGAGCTTCCCCCAGCTCACAGGCTTCCATCAACAAGGGGACCTGCTGGCCAACCTCATGGTTCCTTCCCCCAGCTGGCAAGCCCTGATTGCCCAATTGGGGCTGGCCCCTGGTCTGGAATGAGAACTGGAGGTGGATGGCAGTGGATGTAGCCCTTTTCCCAAGGGTTTGAGAGCTGGCTCCCTCCTTGGGGCAAGCTTCCAACCTCCTGGGTCCCTCCTTCCATCTTTCCCCCCAGCCAACAGGCCCCAATAGGCTCGCTGCCTGCCCACCTTGGTGGCAGTTGGCCTCTCCCACTGACTGGCAAGTCCCAATTGTCAGATTGGGCCTGGGCCCTGGGCTGTAATGGGGAACTGGATGTGGGTAGTGGCAGATGGGTCAGCGAGGGAAGGAGGAGGTGGGGAGGTGGGGAGGCGGGGAACCTGATCAGCCCTGATCACCAGCCAGGCCTAGGGATCCCACCTGTGCACGAATTTCATGTACCAGGCATCTAGTGTTGTATATAAAAACTCAGTAAAATACCAGCCTAGAAGCTCCTTACAACTCATAAAGGCATACAGAGTACTACCTTAAGGCAAAGACCTGGGAGTGGAGGAAGGAGACAACTTCAATGTACCTGTTGAGCAGTCAGATCCTGTCCACTTGGGGTCACAGCTGCACATTCCAGTATCCAGAAGAAAAGTGCCATGTCCTGAGCACTGCTCTTGACATATAGGAAGTGGAGTTTCACAATTGATTCCTCCCCAACCAGTAGAACAGTGACATTCTCCTTTTACACAGATGCCATGGCTGGAACACATTGGGTCTAAGCAATCCTCTGAAGGCCCAAAAAAAAAGGAGGAAAGGTTTAAATGAACAGGTATTGCCATTATATGACAGAGATATTCATATTGATTTCCTAATATCATGCTGTTTTAATTAGGCAATATTATGACTCAGGTAGTTTCAACACTGTGTTCAAACCAAATTATTAACATTTAAAAATTTCATTAGATATCATAAAGATTGCATCCTAAATTTAGAGAAAGGAAACCATACATATGTTGTGTGACATTGTTAGTAGTGTGTAGCACTCCCACATAAATGGGTGAGTGGATCAGTAAGGGCTTTCGATAGAAATTCCTCAGCTACGTAAACAAACAAACAAACAAACAAGCACAAGAATTTTTGGTGAGTCCTTCCTTGTCTTTTCTGAAATTGGAATCAGCTCCCAGAAATGCCTTTTACTTGATGTGTCTAGAGAAATTGATATATTTTAAGTTTGAATTATTCAAGGTATTGATGAAGTTACTGCTGAAGCACTGAAAATGCAACATATTAAACAATTCTTTTCTTGTGGCTTCTCCTTCTATCAGTACCCAGTGACAGTTTCTACTGTTTTAGAATATCATGGACTCAATTATTTTTGCCTGTGATTCTGTGAGTCTGAAAATTTTTGAATACATGTATAATTTTTAGACAACACATATATATTTTTGGACAAGTATATAAACTGTATTGGAAGTAGATTCCTATGCTTGCCTTGGGGAGAATTGTTTTATGCTTTTAATTCAATTACCATGGAAAATGGGAAAGTTGATTTTCAAACTTTTAGTCTTCCCATACAAATAAGTTCAAACAAAATAATTTACTATGATGCAGATGTATGCTTTGAATTACTTTTCCAGCAATGGAAAAAGACGAATATAATTTGCTACCATTTGCAAGACTGGCATAGTTTTAGGCTGTGGTGTGGCCTCGGAACAGAGGAAGTTTAAACAAGCATATATTTAGTGTAATTGCCATTATAATTAGCCCAATGATCTTAGGATCATTAGCACAATGCTTCAATACCTGAGCTAATCAGCAAAGAACTATCAGAAGGTACACCTCATTCTATTCTTTCATTATTTGAAGGGAAAGGAAAAGTCCAACGTATTAAATTTTAGAAGAAGACAATTTAATTATATTAAAATATAATACTTTGAATAAATAATATTTAACTTAATATAATTTCTTTTACTTAAAGGCCAAGTTCAATGAATAGGTAAGTTATGCTTAAATCAGAAGCATAAAGTCACATGGCTGAAGGTGCCAGGCAGGTGACAAACTGCAATGAATTATATGGGCTGGATGTAAGAAAACGGAGTGTGTTGGGAGTGAACTGAAAGCAGTTTAAAGGAAGCGGCTGCTTCTTAGCTCCAGGTGATTGCCACCATGTAGGCATGTGAGCCCAGGGTTATCAAATTTTTGTGTTGTTCACAAGAGGCTAGAAATAGAGGTTTTTATATGACACATCTCTATTTAAATTTTGGCAAATATGTCACATTACATAAAAAAAGACCACCATCATTATGTGAATTAAACAAGGCCCATCTATAAGACAAGGGTAGTCTGTCTGTCTGCTCCTGGTCTATGATGTCTGACTTAAAACATTTTTTAATATTGTATTGGAAGTTTACAGTGTCAAATATGGTATCCCATGCTATCTTGGTTATTCTACAATTCTTTTAGTGATGTCTAGAACACTATATCCTTTTTCAACTGCTTATGTAATTTAAAAAAAGGGTCTGGGTTCCTTAGGTTAGTTTTCCTGGCAAATTATAGATGTGATAGCACCATTTTTGGGTGGTGAATGAGTGTGACCATATAACATCTAAATTTACAACTTAAATATCATGGTTGCAGTTGGATAGCATACAAACAATTTTCAAAAGTAACTCAGGCACTAGGGTGCCTAGACTAGTCCCAATGCCATTCATTGGAACAGATAAAATCTTCACACCAAAATTCTAGTACTGCTAATGGGAGGTGAAAAGCTAAAGTCTTGCTTGCTCATGGAGCAGAATGAGATTAAACCCTTTAGAATGCTGTGTAACAGTCTTAATGAGCCATCTTTAAAAAGCAATTATAGTGCATTTTCAGCTGCTTCTTTCCTGAACAATAGTTGTGATGAGACCCTCTCCCATGGTAATGATTTAATATTATTTCTGAAATCAGTCTTACTTGAGGAATATAGCATGAAAAAGGCTTGATTACTAGTAAACTTATTTTCTAATGTGTCTCTTTAAATGATGAAACTATTGCCATTTCAAAATATATCTTTTGTATGTAAAGGCTCCTTTGGGGTGAATTTTAATATAAAAGCATGTCCTTCAAACTCATTAGTGATTCCTTAGGCATGGAGGTCAAGTTTATCATGAAGTATGTAAAAATAAATAATATGAAGCAATAATAATGGTAATTAAAAATCACTCCCAAAGAAAACATTCATAAAATGGTTCCAAATGTGCATATATTTTTTATTATGTGCTTTAAAATGATATGTGGCCTAGTGCACTCTGTAATAATGAAAGCATACGAATTAACTCCTAAAATCATCAATATGGAAATTCTCGAGTTATGAAACAATGTCAAAATGAGGAGGATATGCCATTTTTCATTACTGCTCTGCAAGGGTCACAGACATGGCCTCATGTTAACATTAGAGATTGTCAGGAGAGACCTGAGCTCTCCTGTCTTCAACTCCCTGCTCCATGTACAAAGCAGACATGTTGAACACTGATGGGTTGCTAAAACCACTCATTTCTCTACTAGAACCATAGAATGGTGCCTTGGGCAATTCAGTGGGAGAAAAGCCTAAAGCAATAGATAAAAATGGGGCTCTGACCTTCCTCGCATATTTCTCCTTTGTATCCCGGAACACAGATGCAGACTCCCATGATGCAGGTGCCATGACCAAAGCATGTTGGGTCAATGCATTGTTCTTCTGGAACATCGCACTCTGGTCCCTTCCAGCCATTTCGGCAGACACAGTGTCCTTTCTCATATTCTCCATTCCCACCACACAGCACAGGGCACGAATCTGAAGATTGGAAAATGAGCTTGTAATGTTCTCATAATGCTTTTAAAATCTCCAACAAGCAATTCCCTATTGATTCTTATATAATATATCAGGCAAAAAAAATTATACCATTTCTGTCATGGCCTGTATTAAATAGGTACATGTTTATGATTATAAACAGAATTTGCCTTTCTTGGGGTGAGATAAAGATAAATTATAAAACTATCTTGAGTGGAGAAATTATTTCAGGCATTTGATTTTGATTCTATCATAAACTTAATAATTATTATCCTCATTAGTGTAAGCAAGGGTTTTTTTTTTCTCTTCTGGCTTTTCTTTCTCAAGAAGATATATGCTACTTTTAGAGGGAGAAACTGAAAAGTTGAAAAACTAATACATGGGGAGTTATTCATTTTACAGAATGTTATCTTTAAAAAATTGTACATTTAAAAAGATCCATGCTGGAGAGATGTCTATTAACATAACACATTGTGCAGACCTTTAATAGAACACTTTCTCTGCTTTGTCATTGTTTGTCTCCCTATTGAAATTGTGGACTCCTTAAGGCAGGGCCTATATCTTCTGTCTTATTTTTTATTACCAGCCATCATCTTAATTCATGCCCCCACTTCCTCAAGATCTATTATGGAACTGGGAACCTAACAAGTGCTATAGAATTCTCTATTGGATAGGATTTATCCCAAAGAAATTAAGTGGCTGAGAAACCTGAGATTTAAAGTACTAGCAAAATGAGAACATTAAGAACACAAAAAATAAGCAGAAAGCATCTCTAAAGTTGTAACTGTAAGCCTATGGGAAAATACGATGTGATTTACCTAAAGCTTTTTAAGGATTAAACTGTGGGAAAGTCTAACTTTGCTAAGTTGAACTTCTGACTTTCTAGTTTTTACTTTCTAGGCTACTTGACCATTTGATTGCCCACTCCATCCAGTTTACCTGGAAGTGCATAAACAATTAACTACTGTGCCTAATTCTTAAAAGTCTATCCATTATGAATGAGTTTATGCAGGACATGGAAGTATCAAGTAGTGGTTGGGTTAGATGATCTAGGTATACTAGTAAATCCCAGCTGTTAGGTAACCCTGGTTAAGTCATTTCACCTCTCTGAGGTTGTCTCCTTGCCCATAAAACTGTGATAATAGCAGATATACCTCATGAGACTATGATAGGAAGTAGGAATTGAAAGACATAACACAAAGTTTTTAGAATAGTTCCTGGTGGAATAAGTGCTCAACTTTTGGTAGTGGCAGTGGGCAGTGTTGCATCTATTACTGCTGCTACCATAACCACTACTGCCACTTCTCCTCCTCTTCCTGAGTTCTCAAATGATATCCATTTCCCTAAGTCAATCATAATAACAAAGCACCATTACCTTTAGCACAATCAGGCCCAAGGAATCCTGGGAAACAATGGCAATGTCCAGAGATACACTCTCCATTTCCATTGCAATTAGTGGAACAGTCATCCATTATTTCTATTAATAGAGAGAAAAAGAAAAAAAATGAACAAATCTATAGACTACAGAGTCCTTATTTCTTTTTGCATTGTAAACACTCTGAGCCTATAACATTCTTGCCCTCTGCTGCCTATGGAGCACTTACTATTTAAAATCAGATGTCAAAGATTTCTTAAGATGTCACATGTAGTTCCAGATTATTAAAAGCACACTGGAGTGGCTGAATTGGCTATTCAAGAGTGGAACTAAAAACCAATCTCATCTCTAAGGTGCATAAAGGATCTAGAAGAATTATATTCTTATGAGACATTCGTGATAAAGTTAAAAATGTATTAGGATTATAGGACATTTCTCAAAAGCAAAATGGGCTTCAAAATGCAACCAGAAGACTAAGTTTATTTTTCAAATTTAGGTTGTAGTAAATGACATTGTCTTCTCTAGCACTTTAAAATGTTTAATCTACTATCTTGACAGCTTAAATATGATAATCAGTATTTCATTTTCATTAAAAAGTGACAATGGGAGGCTTTTAAAGTAAGTGTTCATATTAAATTCACCACCACTAAAAGCATTGAACCTAAGTATTTTGTTGAGAAATGCTATCTTGACTGTAAATGCTTATCATTTCTCTGCCACTAATTACCCTTCAATCCATTCTTAGAGAAGAATAGGCTTTAAGGGAATTGAGAAGGTTTTAAAGGTGCCCATAGATAGTTCTGGCAGCATAAAGTCATGCAGTGTAATAGAACTTGGGCAAGTCTTCAGGTATTCTGATTGAAAAAGTATAAAGTTATGTAAAAATCAGTTTCTGACAATGATTTTAAAAATTATAATGTTGTACATCTAAAATTTACATAATGTTATTCATGTTACCTCAATAAAAATTGACTAAAAATAAAAATGTTTCTAATTTAAAACTGTGTTTGTATACATAATAGCATTACAGTCCAAGTCCATGAACTACTAGTATGACGATCTGCATATTTTACTGTTGTAGTTTTTTGTTTTTTTTTAATAATCTTCATTACTATTTTCTGTGAGTTTTCTATACTTAGCACTCTGGGATTCCCAGTTTTATGTTCTGGTCTATTAAACTTATGCTTCTCATATGCACCAGTTTTTTCTTTTCAATCCAAATTATCTACTTCATCTAGTTCCACTTGGATAAGCTATTTCCGATTAAAACGAGATAGCTTATAAAGTAGTCTTGGCCTCTTCCTCTGAACTATGAGAATTATGTTGAGGGTTGAGAAATAGCATTTCTTCAGTGGTGGAATTTTGACTACCTATATCAGTAGGATCACTTGAGGTGTTTTTAATGCAGATGCCTGGGCTTCACTACAGATCTATTGAATCTGTCTCTGAGGAATGTGACCCAGGAATCTACATACTAACAAATACAGCAGGTGATCCTGCATGTTCCTATTGCATTGAAGCCTCAAAGAATGAGAACAAATGCTTCAAATAAACTTCCATAGTTAGAGAATTTATGATCTAGACTTGGAGCTCTGCCCTAGGCAGATTAAATGCAAGAGGAAGGAAATAGTATCTAGTCCAATTAGGGGATTTATAGAAAGCTGAAAATAAATCCAGTGGCTGTGTGGGTAGCCATCCTATTATCAATTAGATGATGTCTTCTCCACCCCATCTGAACACATGAGCTAGCTTTTTGCAGGTTTATGATGCTCTGTTCTTTTATCTCTGGTTTAGAAAACTGAACTGGATAAGAAATTGACACTTGGCATTTCTAAACTATAACTTGACTGGTGAGAATGTAACATTTGACAAAGAGCTAACCATATTTAACTCATTAAACCTTTGTTATTTTCAGAACGTTATTAATTTATTTAAAAGGTCATTATAAAAAGCACAAATAATCTTTTTTTATATTCTAAGATGCAAGAATTATTTCTCTATTTTCTACTTATCTAACTTTCTTATACTAAGCAGTAGTAGCAGTTTTTAAATTTACATTTAGATTTCCCCTGTCTGGACAGTTAATAAGAGGCCATGGAGGAAGCTTTGAAAGGCAAAAAAGAGTTGAATTTAATTTCACACCAGTTCCTATTGACAACTTTATGGTAGTAGTCTTATGGGAATGTAGATATTGTAGAAAAGATATTTAATAAAGTTTCCTATCAAAATAAATAAAAATTCCTACATCTTATTGACTTATCTGAAAGCTATCTTTGGGCCCACTGCTTAACACTAGCAACACAAATGTGAAGAAAAGGCATTATAGGAGGTATTGGACATTGTGTCAGACATTGGGACAGTCTAAGGACTCCGGGAAGAGGATGGCTACAGCAGTATTGCATAAATAGCCAGTAATGAAAAAGAATGTTTTTCTATTTATGTTGGCCTCCAGGAAACTTTGCCTTTTATGTTTTAAAACTTACTGCAGACTCACTTCCTAGACAGCAGTTCATTACAACAGAGAATCATTTTAAAGTTCTATGCTTATAGTTCTGTTCTTTTTCTAGAGTCTAAAGCCTCTTCATATCTGCATCTGCACTGATGGTATGTTGCTTTTGGCAGGTTTTCTCCTAAGAGCACCTAAAGTTAATTCATAATCTATGGAATGAATATGTTCAAAAGGGCATGGGCTTTGGAAACAGGCATGTTGGTTGTCTCAAATTTCAATTTTGCCACTTGCTGGCTGTTATACTTTATCAAATTATTTACTCGTTCCAGTACTCTGCTTCCTTATTTGTAATATAACTGTCATACCTGTGCTGTCAGGGTTGTGATGAGAATCAAGATAACTAAAGGCAAAGCATCTAGTGCAGTGCTTGGGGCAGAGTGGCACTCCATACACGATCATGTTACAAAGCAGACTGAGATTAGGGGATACTGACAACTTTGCCCATCCACTGGAAAATAGTATTTATTAATGTAGATCTATGTTAGTCATTTAATAAATCTTGGTTATTAATACTGTCTGGAGTCTTATTGGTAGCAGGCCAACTAGAGTTAAGATCAATCAACTGATTCTAGTATTATGAATAGAGAATAAGCAACATTTAGAATGAATAAATTAACACAAAACCTTAATTTATTCAAGCAAATATTTTAGTCTCTTTTCATTAAACTGATCATCAGTTATAAAACCATTAAAATGGGGAGAATTTAGAGTAAATGACTTACATGCTTTTGATTTTTTTGGAAATTTACTTGGATTTTCTTTAAGTAGAATTATTGAAGAAATGTTTCTCTTCTAATATCAAAAGACAACAGAAAAGTAAACAAACTGACTTGCATAAGGTAAAAACAAGTAGCTTGCTGCATAGAAAAGTGACAGCTTAATATCTGGATAATAACACTTATATTTCAAAGGTTAGGTTCTTTTTGGGAGGAAGTAAGGGATAGAAAAAAAAACCACCTCCAAGCATGTTTCTGGCTCTCTTGATTTTTTAAAAGGTAAATAGTTTGGTTAGTATTTTAACTTAAGCTTAGGGGCAAAGATAACTGCAAGAGGGGAAAATCTTCACAAGTATTTTAGATCTCATAACTCATTGGCAATTGCCTTATCAAAATTGGGCCTAGATAGAAAAATATCATGTAAGTTCTGTCTGTTGAATCTGCCCAAATGAGTCTGTGAGTGGCCAAACAGTGTCATGACTCAAAATTTTTTTTTCCAATTTAACAAACACTTTTTCTTTTGAATATATAAAATCAGTAAAGTATTTCAATAGGAGAAAATAATCAGTTCATTTTTACTACCTTTCTGATTATTTTAGAATAAAGTTTTTGATAATCTATGGATGAAATACCATTTTCTATTGACTCAAGGTCTTCAGCATAAAGTAAAAATAGAACATAATTGTTATAAAGAGCAGATGGTATATCTATTAACAGTCAATACATCTTCCTAAACATATGGTTGAACAGATTAACTAAAGGATAAATGGTGAGAGCTATATAGAAAACTGACAGCTGCAAAACATTTTTTCTTCTTTTAACAGATGAGTATTTTAGGAAAATTCACACAATAAAATACTGTGTCAATGAGTTGTTTATCCTTAGGGCTCTGAAACTGCTAAAAAGCTCAGCATTATTCACACAAAGGGTCAAGAGGAATGCATTCACCAAAAAAAAATGACAAGGGTGAGATGTCTCTGATTAACTAGGGTGAACTGTGAATAAGAGTGAGTGAAGACATTGTATTAAAAAGAACATGTTTTAAAAGACCTTGAGAACACTGAAAGAGCCATTGTGATAATTTTGAAACTAAAAAATTGTAAAAGAAATGGCTTTGAATGACCCAAGTTATTATTCTTTCAGACTCTTCTTTAAGTACTGTCAGGTTATATTTTGAAACCTTAAAGGTTGTTTCTAGAACAGTGGTTCTCAACCTTTTTAATGCTGCGACCCTTTAATAGAGTTCCTCATGTTGTGGTGACCCCCAACCATAAAATTATTTTTGTTGCTACTTTATAACTAATTTTGCTACTGTTAATGAATCGTAATGTAAATATCTGTGTTTTCCGATGGTCTTAGGCGACCTTGCTAGTGATTCTCAACCATCGGAAAACACAGATATTTACATTATGATTCATTAACAGTAGCAAAATTACAGTTATGAAGTAGCAATGAAAAATAATTTTATGGTTGGGGGTCACCACAACATGAGGAACTGTATTAAAGAGTCGCGGCATTAGAAAGGTTGAGACTGTAGAATCAGTCATTGTAAAGAACTGGACCAATGCAAGTTTTTTCATTGTAAAAGGTGCTTATTTGTTTTATGTTTTTAATAGGTGTTGAACTAACAGAGCTTCCCCTAACTGAACCCTTCTTCACCGAAGTTGTCTTATGTAACCTCAGTAACAATGTCATCCAGATAACTATTTCTATTGAAAACTTATACAATGGTGCATGGCAAGTATCCTAAAATAGCAGCAAATAATGGAGCTTTTAAAAACTCCTAGTCAGCACTGAAACAATATTAATGACAACAATATAAGCCTTTCTCATAGTAACCTATCCTGAATAATGAGTTTAAAGCAGAATGAGCAATAAGCTTAAATAACATGTGTATTACTTTAATTACTGATTATGTCTTTCTGGAGTTATACTGTCAATTCAAAATAATAACCAAGGCAGCTTACCAATTGCTGTAGTTAGAACAAATACTTGTTCCATCTTTTTGCCATCATTGTAAAATGCCAGATACCAAGGCCCTTGGTCCATGTACTCTATGAAGCCTGTCTCCTGCAGTGAGGTTAAGATCAGGTTCCGAGGGGAGTGCTGGCTATCATCAGAGCCCTTGGAGTCTTGCTTCATCAGTTGCTTTCCGTCCATTAGCTTTACAAAATCAAACTGGAACAAATATGAACACAAATATGAGCCTCTGCTTTTACTTCTTGACTGACAGTTATCTCTAACTTCATTGCCCTATTTCATACTTCTTTGCTTTGGAGGCAGGCAAAGCGGAAGTTACTCATTTTAAGTAAATTGAAACCCAAAAGAATATTATTAATTCTGAGGGGGAAAAGCCCCACTACACTTGTAAATGTTATAAACCTCTCAGTTTTTGGAGTATTCAAAATAGTCGTTTAAAAATAAATAAACCAAGAAATAGAAAAATATCTTGTTTAGTACTATGCAAGAGAATCTTAATATTTTACCATTCTATCTGATAGAAGACAGTTGAAACCACACATTCCCCTCAGAAATGTTACCATGGCTTTCCCTACAAATTAAAGAGTCTTATACATTTTTTTAAAAACAAATGAGTAAACGGTCAAACTTTGAAAACATTTTAATTTACTATTTTTGTAGTAGTATATTTAGATATTCAAAGGACACCTCCCCCCCTAATCAGTGGATAAGCACATGCCACATGTGTCCTTGAACATTTTCAATAGTCACATTTGAATGGCATTCTAATCCCCTGCCCAGTCTGACCCAGAAGGGAAGGTTTGAACTATAGTTATATCTTCTGAAAACAAAGCAAGCCCCAGATGGCTTTGATTCCTTATGCTACTTCTTAGATGGAACAGGGTCTCAAATGGGTTCATGTGAGAAAGAGATAAGGAAAACAGAATGAAAGAAATTAGGTAGCTACAGTTTATAGAAGGGCATTATAAACCATAGAGGTTTTTCATAATTGAGTTATTAATAATAACAAGAAAACTTTTCTACTTGTAAGACAAAACCTGCCTTTTGATTCATTTCCATTACTGATATGTGTTCCTTCATCTGGACAAGGGATCATGGGAGCATGGAACCAGCGAGGAGGAATATGGGCACCATAGAAGTAAGATGAGGGGGCTGGGAAGGCTCATGGTCATCCTGTTCAAAGGATTCAAGTTTCAAGAATATTTTCTTCCACTCCCTTTACTGAATCTGCTCTGCTGAATATGATTCCTTATTTCTTAATAGCATTTTTTCCTCATTCACTTTAGTGTGATTATTCTGGATGTTTGCTCATTGCAAAGATTGTTTGCCTTCATCTTTGACTCCCACACATGTTGCAGGTCACAATCCCCAAACTAGTCATCCCAGCACCCTTAAAAAGGGTCAAGAAATATCTGTAATATTAAATACCTGAGTATGTGTAGGTGGAATGTTTCTTCTGCCATAAATTCCCAGCAGAGAGTCCTTGGCTAAAGAAATATTGAATTTCAGATATATTGGATGGTGGATAGTAATCTGGAAACGCCAGAATAAGCCAGGTGGAATGGTCTGCATGACCTGTGCACCAATGTCAACTTCTCCAGTGTCTATTGCTCGACCCTTCTGAAATACTGGTTTTAAAAGTAAAGAAAGTTACACACAACATTAATCTTAATTTATAAATCAATGGTTTTTAGTTTTTTAAGAACAGATACATCAAAATGACTTACTCAGATCTTTCTTACTCCCCATACCACTCATCTTTCAAGGCTTTACCCAAATTAAATATTACCCAAGAAGCCCTCCCTAACCAACCACTCTATCAGTCTCTCCCTTCTATTAAACTGTTATTGCATTTATTTCTATCATTTGATTCATTTTAACCATTATTTACTGAATGCTGCCACAGAAGCTGCAAGAGATACAAAGATGAGTAAGATGCAGTTCTTGATCTTAAGGAGCTTTAAATATAAGAGATAAAATAGGACAAGTACACAAATAACCATGCTGTAAAAGAAAATAAGTACTCTGCTTATTCAAAGGAAGGAAAGGTATTTGGTTGGAGGATACTCTTCATTCCTAGCTGTCTCTATGCCCTTTATCTTCCTTTATGTTTCTCCCTAGTGTTTACCACCTCCTAACATATAACCTGTTTTACTTATATAATGTTTATTGCCTTTTTCCTCCCAGTACAATATAAGCTGCATGAGGCTGTGGTTGTTTTGTTCCTTGCTTTATCCTAACTAGAAGAATGTGGGCAAATAGTATATGATAAGTACAAGTTTACTCAATAAATGAATGAACTAGAAAAATATATTTATGGGAAGTGGTATTTAATATGGGCCTTAAAAGAGGAAGAAGATTTCAACAGAGCTATTGGGAAGGTTGTTCCACATGGAAGGAACAGCCTGAACCAAAGCAAAGAGAGAAAATTGTAAAGCTAAGGTGTATATATAAATGAGCAGTTGGACATAGGGAAAGAGGAAAAGGACAGAATCACATTTATAAGGTCTTGAGTGTCAGTCTTAAGGGTTTATTGAATAAAGAATGGAAATCCACTGAAGGTTTTTAAGAAGAGTGGATAAGTCTGGATGCATTAGAAAGGCTAACTTTAAGGCAGAAGATAGTTGATTAAGCAGGGAGGCACAAGAATGATACAGGCATTATGGGGCAATAATTTAGTGAAATGACATTAAAATATAAATTTAGGGTGGGTCCAACAACTCATGTGGAAAAGTACATTCTACTCAATTGTAAAATAAAAAGTGGTACTATACCAAACTAACATGATGCTAAGTAAAATAAGCCAGTCAGAAAAAGACAAGTACCATATGATTTCACTCACATGTGGAATTTAATGAACAAGCTGAACTAACAAGCAAAATAGACACAGACTCATAGAGAGCAAGCAGACAGCTCTGATAAGGTGAGAGTGATGCGGGGAAGAAGGGAGAGATTGAGGAAAAAAAGAGAAAGAACTCATGGACAGAGGACAGTATAGTGGGGTAGAGGTGGTGAAGGTGGAAGAGTGTATAGGGGGGAATAAAGGGGTCAATAATGATGTAAAAATAAAGAAAATAATTTTTAAAAGGATTATGCACAACAAAGGGAAAAATCAATGAATTAAAAAGGCAAGATACAGAATGGGAGGAAATGTTATCAAGCTATATATCTGAAAAGGGGTTAATATCCAAAATATATAAAAACTCTTACAACTGAATTATAAAGAAGTAAATAATTTAAATTAAAAAATGGACAAAGGACTTGAATAGACATTTTCCCAAAGAATACACAAATGATCAATAGGCATATGAAAAGGTGCTCAACATCACTAATCATTGTAAAAATACAAATCAAAACTACAATGAGATATCAACTCACATCTTTTAGGTGGGTTATTATAAAAAAGGCAAGAGATAACAAATGTTGGCAAAGCTGTAGAGAAAAGGGAAGCCTTACACTCTGTTAATGGGAAGGCATAATGGTAAAGCCATTTTAGAAAACAGAATAGTGGTTCATCAAAAAATTAAAAACTGAACTACTGTATGACCCATTAATCCCACTCCTGGGTATATATCAAAGAAACTGAAATAAGGATCTCAAAGAGATATCTGTACATCCACATTCACTGATACATTATTTGCAATAGCCATGATATAAAAACAACCTAAATGATCCTCGATGAATGAATGGATAAAAAATGTGATACATACACACACATACACAAAATAGGATAATGAAATATTATTCACTCATAAAAAGGAAAGGTGATCCTGTCATTTGCAACAAAAATGGAAGAGTCTGGAGGGCATTATGCTAAGTGAAACAAGCCAGCATTGTACAGTGTCACTTAAATGTGGAATCTAAAAAAAAAAAAAAAGCTGATTTTAAAGAAACAGAGAATAGAATAGTGGTTGCTAGTACGGGAATGAGGGGCAAAGAGGGTGATATAGGTAAAAGGGTATACATTTTAAGTTATAAGGAGAAGTTCTAAGAATTTAATATGCAGACTATAGTTAAAAATATGGTATTAGAAGAGAATCCAAGATGGCGGCATAGGTAAACACCTACACTGATGCCTCGCACAACAATTTCAAAACTACAACTAAAAAACAGAACGGACATCATCTAGAACCACAGGAAAGCTGGCTGAGTGGAAATTCTACAACTAGAAGGAAAGAGACCCAGAGGAGCTGCAAAAAGCTGAGGTACGGAGACGCATGCGTAGAGAGAGCAGGTTTGGAGAACCTGGCTGGCTTTCTCTGGCAGGAGGTAAACGGAGACTCTCAACAGCATTGAACCACTTATCCTATGACACTAAACCCCAGATCCAGCCGAAACCCCTATGGAAGGAGTTTGGACTGTGAAAAGGGAGAAGTGCACGGAAATTTAAGGGAGTTGCAAAAGATCAGAAGTCTGGTGGCACGCACGGCACTGTGCTTAGAGGACCGACTGCCGATTGTGCCCCTGGCTTTCACGGGTGGGCGGGAGACAGACCCTCCCAACTGTGCCACTTCTAACTCCACAAAACCCCAGTTTCGGGCAAAACCCTGTGGACCCAGCCCCCTATAGTCCAGGAGCGCAGGGGAGCCGGAAGGGCAGCAGCCTAGAGGCACTGCGAGAGAGAGCGTGAGCACGCACAGGGACTGCTCCAGCGATTACCCAGTCACGTGAGATTCAGGGGCCATGGAGGGCAGGGCCGACTGGAAGGCAAGGTGGTCCCTTAAGCCCTGAGACTCCATCCATCCCAAGCTCAACAGAGAAGCTTTTGCAGTTTTGCAACTCCTGTATCAGAAGGCTGAATCCAACACAGAAGTTCTCCTGGCATAGTGAAAATGCTGAGACAAGGGAAGGGATCACAAACAAAAGAAATGGAGGAAAACAAATGACTGGATATAGAGTTCAAAACCACGCTTACAAGATTTTTCAAGAATATCCTAGAAAAGTTGGATAAAGTTAGCGAGACCCAAGAGGAGATGAAAAAGAACTAACTGGAGATGAAAAAGAACCAATTAGAGATGGAAAAGGACCTACTAGAGATGAAAAAGGACCAACTAGAAATTAAACATACACTGACTGAGATAAAAAATATTAAACAGAGTCCTAACAGCAGACTAGAGAAAGGCAAGAATCAAGTCAAGGAGGAAAAATGGCAGCGGAATAGTCAGACACGTCTGGAGCTTTGTCGCTGGGCAGAGGGAGATAGAGCAGCTGAGAGTCTCACTGGGAGTGTTTGTTGGCAAGTTAAGAGTCAGTTATCCTCCAGGAGAAGGTGGGGGACTGCTGGACCTGGGCTCTCCGGATCAGGCAGCCCCACTGCCACGGGGTTTTTGTCTGCCGGAGACACCAGCGCAAACTCGGAGACTGCGCCATCTTGCAGAGGGAGGTGGATGTCTGTGGTGGTCTGAAAGCTGCAGCTGAAGCACCCACCGGACAGCTGGGGGACCCAGAACATGGCTTTCCAATCGGCGCAGACATGCGGATTCAGAGGAGATCCACACGGCACACGGAAAGGTCAGATTTCGCCTGGGATAAGGTGAGGTCTCCTGTCCCGCAGAACAGAGACATGCACACTGTGGGAACTGGATTTGAGGCAGAAGGACAGCTTGGGAGTTATTACAGTGTCCGGGCTGCAAAATCCTCACAAACTAGTTTTGAGAACCACAGAGTATCAGGATCTGAGCACAGCCTAGAGAGGTCCTGTACTTTGTCTCAAAGGTCAGTTTCAAAACACTGCCACCCAGTGGATGACACACAAATTGACTCTCACATAACCACAAAAGAATAAAAAGATTAAAACACAACTCAGCAGTGGAACACAAGGAACTGCAATACCCTCCCTACTGGGAAACAGGAGTGCCAAGCAGAACAATGAATGACCATTCTATTTTTTTTAATTTAATTTATTTTATTTTATTTTCCATTTTTTGCATATTTTAATTAAAAAACTATTTTTTACTTTCCTCCTCAATTGATTTTACCTTAATTATTACATATTGGTTTTCAACTAGTGTAATTACTACTACTTTTTTACCTTTTTGGAAAAAAACAAGTGTCATTTTGTTTTCTCTTTATTTTACTTGGGGATTAGAGTTCTACATTCTATTTTCATCTTTCCTTTAGCATAATTTTACTCCATCTCAACTGTACCTTGATGCCAACACTTTCCTCCTAACTTTTCCCATTTTGTTGTCTTGTTTCTCTTTCCCTTTTCCAACTTTAGATTCTCCCTATTCTTTCTCTTTACCTGGTTAAAATTTCACATCACTTAAATATTTAATTTCAAATCCCCTACTGTAAGTTCATACAAACCTCTCTCTTCTTGTCTTCACTATCCAAAAAGTTGTTTTTCTCTATGTCCTTTTGTTGCTATTTGCCTGAACAGTAATTATGTCGATTTTTTGTACTTTTTTGTGAGATTGTTTAAGCTTATTCTACTTGTTTTATTTTGTTTTTTGTTTGCTTTGTTTTGGTTTGTTTTTTACCTCTCTTTCCCCTCGCCTCCCTAGATACCAGTTGTTATTTGTAGTTTGTATTAATCTCCAGGTACTGGTTGCCGGCATTTGTTGGCATTAGTGACTGTTCTATTGAAGTTTTCTCCTGACATCTATATTTTGTTCCCCTTTTCTCTCTCATCCTCTCTCTTTTCTCTCTGACTTTTTTTCTCTTTCTCTTCTTCTTCTTCTCCTTTTTATTTTATTTATTTACTTATTTATTTATTTTTCTCGCTCTCCCAATTTTATTTTGGCACTTCTTTCCTTTCTTTTTTCCTCATTTTCCTCTTCTTCTTTCACTACTTACCCCTAATTTCTCTTTCATTGGTGGTCACTTTATTTGTGATTACTAAAATCGTGAATACATTTCTGTTCAGTGCCTTGTGTGTTGTACCAGGTCGTGTTGTAGTTTGTGCCTTTGAATCAACATAGGAGAGAGAACTACACAACCAGACAACAGGAGAAAAAAGACCATGGGCAGAAGGAGAAACAGCCCACATATGACAGAAAGGCAGGTATCACCAGGAAAGGAAGTAAACGAAATAGAAGCAGAAATTAGCCTGCCAGAGAAGGAGTTCACAGAAATGGTCATAAGGTGGATGAAAAGAATAGAGAACAAAATGGACAATGTGAGTAAGAGCCAACAGGAAATGAAGAAGAAGCAAGAAGAAATGCAGAATGATCAAGAAGAAATGAAAAATGACATCACTGCTATAAAGAACTCAATAGAAAGCATCAACAGTAGACTAGAAGAAGCAGAGGACTACATCAGTGAGCTAGAAGACATGGTAGGAAAAAACACTGAAGTAAAGCAGCTTTTAGGAAAAAAACTAAAAAGCAAGAGGAGAGCCTAAGGGAACTTTGGAATAACATGAAACAAAACATCATCAGCAGAGTTGGGGTTTCAGAAAGAGTGGAAACTGAGCAAGGATTAGAGAACCTGTTTGAAGAAATAATGACAGAAAATTTCCCCAGTATAGGAAAGAAAAAACCCACACAAATCCAAGAAGCTCACAGAGTCCCAAGCAAAATGAACCGCAACAAACTGACACCAAGGTACATTTGACCCAGCAATCCCATGCTTAGGAATTTATCCTAAGAAATTACAAACACCAATAAGAAAGGATTTATGCACCCCTATGTTCATAGCAGCACAATTTACAATAGCTACAATTTGGAAACAGCCTAGGTGCCCATCAGCAGATGAGTAGATCAGAAAATTGTGGTACATCTACACAATGGAATTCTATGCTGCCATTAAAAAGAAGGAACTCTTACCATTTGCAGCAACCTGGATGAAACTGGAGAGCCTTATGCTTAGTGAAATAAGCCAGTCAATGAAGGAGAAGCACCACATGCTCTCCCTCATTTGTGGATAATAAAGAACATTGTAAACTGATGAAGAAAAGGATAGATACAGAGGCAGTAAAGCATCAAACAGACTGTGATATTATAGCAGGAAGATTAAGGAGAGTTGGGGTAGATAAGAGATCAATGAAAGGACTTTTCTATGCATATAATCATAACCAATGAACATAGACACTGTGGGGTTGGGGTATGCCTGGGAGGGAGGGGGGCAATGGCGAGATATGTATACATGTAACACAATAAAAAATAAAACAAAACAAAAAAGAATCAAGTCAAAAATTTGAAATATAAAGTATCAGAAAACACGGAACTGGAAAAGCAAGAAGAGAAATGAATCCAAAAATTTGAAGGTAATGTAAGGAGCCTCTGGGACAGCTTCAAGCGTACCAACATCAGAATTGTGGGGGTGCCAGAAGAAGAGAGAGAGGAAGATACTGAAAACCTATTTAAAGAAATAATGACTGAAAACTTCCCACATCTGGTGAAAAAAATAGACTTACAAGTCCAGGAAGCACACAGAACTCCATATAAAAGTAATCCAAAGAGGACTACACCAAGACATCATAATTAAAATACCAAGAGCAAAAGACAGAGAGATAATTTTAAAAGCAGCAAGAAAAAAACAGTTCTCCCTATAAGGGAGAACCCATACGACTGTCAGCTGATTTCTCAACAGAAATGATGCAGGCCAGATATAGAGACATGACAAGAAATATTCAACGTGATGAATAGCAAGATACCATACCCTATCCAGCAAAGCTATCATTCAGAATGGAAGGGCAGATAAAGAGCTTCACAGAGAAGAAAAAGCTAAAGGAGTTCATCAACTCTGAACCAGGATTATATGAAATGCTGAAAGGTACTCTTTTAGAAGAGGAAGAAGAAAAAGGTAAAAGATAAAAAATTATGAACAACAAATACATATCTATCAACAAGTGAATCTAAAAATTAAGTAAATTAAAAAATTTGATCTACAGAATAAACTGGTGAATAGAATAGAATCAGGAGCACAGAAAGGGAATGGACTGATAATTCTCAGAGGGAAAGGGTGAGGGGTGTACAGGGAGAGACTGGACAAAAATCATACACCTATGGATGAGGTCAATGGGTGGGAGGTAAGGGTAGAGGGAAGGTTGGAAGCTGGATGGAGGGGAGCTATGGAGGGGAAAAAAGAGAAACAAATGTAATTATCTGAATAATAAAGACTTAATTAAAAAAAGAGGTGACTATGTTAAATATATGAGGTGATAGATGTATTAATTATCTTGATCTTGTTAATAATTTTACAATTCATGTTTTTTTAAGTTATATTATACACTTTAAATGTAAAATAAATATACTTGTTGATTATTTCTCAATAAAGTTAAAAACAGTCACATATTAAAAACTGGATTGTCCCACATATCAGTCAACTTTAGGTTATTATATATTTAAAAATCTTATTGTAATTTTTAGTGTAAATACTAAATAACAAAAAAATTATTTTCTGAACTAGCATGGAGAAAATGAATCCAAGATAAAAATAGTTTAAACAAAAGAACAAAGGGAAGACACAGACTAGAATGGTTAATTAGGAAACATAAAAGAGGGAAGATAACTTTCATATATCTATAATTAAATCAAAGAGTAATGAACTAAATGCTTGTGTTAAAATGAAAAGAACCATCATTTCTAATCAAAAGGTAAAATCGAATTATATGTTTTATATACAATATATATCTAAAATATAGTGTTGTAACAATAAAAATTTATTTCCCTGTAAAGGAAAGGGGAAAAAGGTGGAAAGAAAACAATGTAAAGAAAAATGCTATAGCACAGCTCCTCAAAATTGTATGGGCATAAGAAGGGGGTTTTGTTAAAATGCAAATTATGATTCTCTTGGTCTGAGTTTTGATATTCCAAACAAGTTCCCATTAATGCCCATGTCTAGTGTTCCACAGCCCAAACATTGAGAGGCAAAGTTCTTCCGACATTGGAACACTGAGTGTGGGTGCTAAGGCAAAGTCAAAATCAACCCCATGATTATGAATTTGGGTGAGTTAATGTTGGTAGCAAAAACAAGAATCCTAGCCCTAGCCAGTTTTGCTCCGTAGATAGAGTATAGGCCTGCAGACCGAAAGGTCCCAGGTTCAGTTCCAATCAAGGGCACATGCCTGGGTTGTGGGTTCAAACCCCAATCGGCTGATCAGTGATTTTCATCATTAATGTTACTATTCTCTTTCTCAGAAATCAATAAGCATACATTAAAAACAAAAACAAACAAACAAAAAACAAGACTCCTAGAAGGAGATGGTTTGTGTGAGAGGATGTTTGATTTGGACAAACAGATCTTTATTATTTATTGCCATATTTTCTAGTGGTTTCTGATGTGCTATTTTAATATTTATTTCCATGGAATTCTTTGTTATGTGGTAGAGGGGGAGGGGAGAAAAGGGATACAAGAGGATTGTCTTGATCTCAAGCAAGGCTGATTATCCTTATCTTTGGCCTCATTTCACATCGCAATCAAACTCTCCACAAAAAACATAGTTTATTTTTTTAAATTTCTTTATTGATAAGGTATTACATATGTGTTGTTATTCTCCCATTACCCCTTTCTTCTCCACTCATACCCTCACCCGCCCCTGTTGTCAGTGTCCATTGGTTAGGCTTATATGCATGCATACAAGTCCTTTGGTTGATCTCTCCTCCTTAACCCCACCCTCCTCTATCTTCCCTCTAAGGTTAGAGGGTCTGATCGATGTTTCTCTGTCTTGGGATCTGTTTTGTTCATTCGTTTTTGTTGTTCATTATATTCCATAAATGAGTGAGATCATATGATATTTATCTTTCTCTGATTGGCTTATTTCACTTAGCATAATGTTCTTCAGTTTCATCCATGCTGTTGCAAATGGCAAGAACTCCTTTTTTTACCACAGCATAATATTCCATTGTGTAGATGTATCAAAGTTTTCTGATCCAGTCATCTGATGATGGGCACCTAGGCTGTTTCCAAATCTTAACTATGGTGAATTGTGCTGCTATGAACATAGGGGTGCATATATCCTTTCTGATTGGTGTTCCTAGTTTCTTGGGATATATTTCTAGAAATGGGATCACGGGATCAAAGGGGAGTTCCATTTTTAGTTTTTTGAGGAAACTCCATACTGTTCTCCACAGTGGCTGCACCAGTCTGCATTCCCACCAGCAGTGCATGAGGGTTCCTTTTTCTCTGCATCTTCTCCAGCACTTGTCCTTTGTTGATTTGTTGATGCTAGCCATTCTGACAGATGTGAGATGATACCGCATTGTCATTTTGATTTGCATCTCTCAGATGATTAGTGACTTTGAGCATGTTTTCATGTCTCTTGGCCATTCTTCTGTCTTCTTTTGAAAAGTACCTATTTAGGTCTGTTACCCATTGTCTGGTTGAGTTGTTTATCTACTTTTGTTAAGTTTTAGTTCCCTGTAAATGTTGGAGATTAAACCCTTATCGGTGATTACATTGGCAAATATGTTTTCCCATGTAGTGGGCTTTTTTTTGTTGTTTTGTTTATGGTTTCTTTTTCTGTACAAAAGCTTTCTATTTTGATGTAGTCCCATTTATTTATTTTCTCTTTAGTTTCCATTGCCCTAGGAACAGTATTGGTGAAGAAATTGCTTTGGCATGTCTGAGATTTCTCTGCCTGTGGATTCCTCTAGTATTTTTATGGTTTCCCATCTTATGTTTAAGTCCTTTATCCATTTTGAGTTTATTTTTGTGTATGGTGTAAGTTGATGGTTTAGTTTCATTTGACCACCAACTTACACCATACACAAAAATGAAACTAAACCAAACATAGTTTAAAAACACACATGGTCTCTATCCTTTGTGTTTACCTGCTATAAAATTAATATCCCATTAAGAAACACACCTGCAGTGGCTTTATTCAGAGGCCAAAGTTTTATAGCTTTTAACTCCCTAAAATACCTCCATTATTGCTTTTTGTGTTAAGGCCAAGAGTAATAACTATTTTAAGAATGTTCACTGTTAACTGTTAATAATACATTTCAAATGCAATTTTGAACATAATTATGTATTACAGGACACATAATTTTATGGAATTGACATTTATAATAAAATATGCCCTTTGAGATGATGAATGACCAACTGAAGACATTATTTTTCACTGAAGATTAGTTTTTTCCATGTCAGAAAGAAAAGTTTAGTCCCCAAAGGATTGATTCAACATTTAACTCTTAATGTCCTGAAGCTGACAAATGTCTTCAATGAGCAGGCAATTAAGAGTCTGTTTAAATGGACATTTACTTTTCTTCTCAAGTTAATGTTCAGTTTGTTCAACTGCTTTCCTCTTTGGGGGCTTTTACCACTTCATTATATGCATCATTTGGTCATGCAAACAATATTAAAAATATAAAACGATTTTAAAGGATTTAGGATTAGCAAACACTATTTTAAAGGTGGTACAAACAGCCTTTAATGAATACACACTGTCATTTCTAAAAAATCAAGGCAAAACTGGCTGATGGACATTAACCTTTATATACGAGCTTTACCAAATGCTACACTGTCTCTTCCATCTGACTTTATAGCACCATATATTGTATAATGAGGCTACTTAAATGTTATTCAGTAAATCAAACGAAACCCATGAAGTTATGCTGCTGGAGTTTCCTGGTTATTAGCATTACTAAATATGCAAAGCATATAGTTGTAAGACATTAAAAAAATAATTTTAACAGAAGATGGTCTTACCCTTTCAGAGCTTACATCATAGTTAAGGCAAGGTAGGTGAAGAGAAATGACAACATGAATGAACATATGGATATAATTTAAATAAAAATGGCAAACCAAACTATTTTTGTTAAGTTACAGCATTTTGGTATTAGAGAAGAGAAATTCTCACAGCATGTAGATGGAAAATTTTGTATCCTCTAGCCCATTGAAGCTTAGTACATCAGAGAGGAAGGTATTTCCTTGTTGGTAGTTTTATTACTAAATAGCTGGCTCCATTTTATCTTCTTCTAAAATTAGTTATGATTTATGATATAGTGATGATTAGTTCCTTCATTATTTCATTATTTTCTTAATGTAGCTTAAAGTGGGATACTAAATAGGAAAAAGTTTCGTGCAGAAAAACAGTATGTAATAAGATTTTAGGAAACAATTCTGCATCAATATAGGTAACTGGAATAATTTTGGTCAAACTTACCATTAACTTTGATCCTTTAAAAAGAAATTAATGTGTTACATGTACACATATCTTCCCATTGCCCCACTCCCCGGCATACCCCAACCCCCAGTGTCTTGTGTTTATTGGTTATGCTTATATGCATGCATACAAGTCCTTTGGTTTATCTCTTATCTACCCTACCTCTCCTGAACCTTCCTGCTGTAAGTTGACAGTCTGTTTGATGCTTTACTGCCTCTGTATCTATTCTTTTGTTCATCAGATTATAAATTGGATCATTTATCTTCCTTTTATTAAGTTATATAAGTTAGCTGTAGATGTTGGAAATTAAACCTTTATCAGTGATAACATTTGCAAATATGTACTTCCATACACTGGGCTTTCTTGTTGTTTTGTTGATGGTTTCTTTTGCTGTGCAAAAGCTTTTTATTTTGACGTAGTCCCATTTGTTTATTTTTTCTTTAGCTTCCATTGCCTTTGGAGCAGTATCACTGAAAAAGTTTTTTTGGCATATGTCTGAGATTGTGCTGCCTGTGGATTTCTCTAGAATTTTTATGGTTTCCCATCTAATGTTTAAGACCTGTATCCATTTTGAGTTTATTTTTGTGTGTGGTGTAAGTTGATGGTCTAGTTTCCTTTTTTGCATGTATCTGTCCAATTTTCCCAACACCATTTATTGAAGAGACTGTCTTGGCTGTTCATGGCTCCTTTGTCAAATACTAATTGAGCATAATGGTTTGGATAGTTATCTGGATTCTATATTCTATTCTATTGGTCTATATGTCTTTTCTTGTGCCAGCACCAGGCTGTTTTGAGAACAGTTGCTTTGTAATATAGTTTGAAATCTGGTATTGAGATTCCACCTACTTTATTCTTTTTTTCTCAGGATTACTGTGGCTATTCACCATCTTTTTTTGTTCCAGATGAATCTTTGAAGAGTTCTTTCTAGGTCTGTGAAATACGTCGTTGGTATTTTAATGGGAAGTGCATCGAATCTATAGATTGCTTTTGGTAGTATGGACATTTTAATGATGTTGGTCCTCCCAATCCATGAGCATGGTATGCTCTTCCATCTGTTTATGTCTTCCTCTATCTCTTTTTTCATTGTCCTGTCATTTTCTGCATATAGGTCTTTTACCTCCTTAGATAGGTTTATTCTTAGGTATCTTAATTGATTTGGTGCGATGGTAAATGGGATTGCTTTTTTGTCTCTCTTTCTGTAATTTCACTATTAGTGTATAGAAATGCCACAGGTTTCTTGGCATTAATTTTGTATCCTGCTACATTGCTGAATTCATTTATTAAGTCTATTATTTTTTGGATGGAGTCCTTCGGGTTTTTTATGTACAGTATCATGTCATCTGCAAATAAGGACAGCTTTACTTCTTTTCCAATTTGGATTCCTTTTTTCTTCTTCTTGTCTAATTGCAATGGCTAATACTTCCAGTACTATGTCAAACAGGAGAGGTGAGAGTGGACATCCCTGTCTTGTTCCTGTTCTTAGGGGAAATGGTTTTAGTTTTTGCCCATTGAGTATGATGTTAGCTGCGGGTTTATCATATATGGCTTTTATGATGTTGAAGTATGATCTTTCTATTCCCACCTTGCTGAGAGTTTTTATCAAGAAAGGGTGTTGGATTTTGTCAAATGTTTTTCAGCATTAATTGATATGACTATGTGATTTTTATCTCTCAAACTGTTTGTGATGTATCACGTTTATTGATTTGCAGATATTGTACCATCCTTGCATTCCTGGGATGAATCTTACTTGGTCATGTTGTATGATCTTTCTGATGTACTGCTGGATCCAATTTGTTAGAATATCGTTGAGGATTTTGGCATCTATGTTCATTAGAGATATTGGCCTATAATTCTCTTTCATTGTGTTGTCTTTACCTGATTTTGGTATTAGGGTGATGCTGGCTTCAGAGAAGGTGTTTGGAAGTATTCCTTCTTCTTGAATATTTTTGAATAGTCTGAGGAGGATAGGTTTTAATTCTTCCTTGAATGTTTGGTAATACTCTCCTGTGTAGCCATCTATTCCTGGGCTTTTGTTTACTTGAACCTTTCTGATGACTGCTTTAATTTCTTCCATAGTTGTTGGACTGTTGAGCTGTTTAGATGCTTCCTGATTGAGTTTTGGGAGGTTATATTTTTCTAGCAATATGTCTATTTCCTGCAGGTTGTCCAATTTGTTGGAATAGAGTTGTTCATAGTATTTTTTAACAACCCTTTGTATTTTGGCGGGGTCTGTTGTTATTTCTCCTCTTTCCTTTTTTTATATTTTGTTTATTTTTCACAGAGAGGAAGGAGAAGGGATAGAAAGCCAGAAACATCGATGAGAGAGAGACATTGATCAGCTTCCTCTTGCAAGCCCCCTATTGGGCATGTGCCCACAACTAATGAACATGCATCCAACTGAAATCAAACCTGGGACCCTTTAGTTTGCAGGCCGATGTATGCACTGAGCCAAACCAGTTTCGGGTCCTCTTTCATTTTTTATTTTGTTTATTTGGGTCTTCTCTCTTTGCTTCTTGGTGAGCCTGGCTGGAGGTTCATCAGTCTTGTTTATCCTTTCAAAGAATCAGCTCTTGGTTTTGTTGATCTTTTGAATTGTTTCTTTGGTCTCCATGTTGTTTATTTCTGCTCTGATCTTTACTATTTCCTTCCTTCTGCATACATTGGGCTTTTCTTGTTGCTCTCTTTCTAGCTCTTTGAGTTGTAGCGTTAGGAAATTTATTACCATTGTTTCCTGGGGTTTTTTGTTTGTTTGTTTGTTTGTTTTTTTGGTAGTAGGATTTTAGAGCTGTGAACTTCCCTTCCCTCTCAAGACTGCTTTCACTGTGTCCCATAAATTTTGCATTGTTATGTTGTCATTGCCATTTGTTGCCATGATGTTTTTTATTTCTTTCTTTATCTCTCCGGTTACCCAGTTGTTGTTTAATAGCATGCTATTTAGTCTCCATGTGTTTGATTTCTTTGTATTGTAGTTGATTTCCAGTTTTATGCCACTGTGATCTGAGAAAATGCTTGATATGATTTCTATCTTCTTGAATTTGAAGAAACTTTTCCTATGACCCAACATATGGTCTATCTTTTAAAATGACCCATGTGCACTGGAGAATAATATATATTCTGTGGCTTTGGGGTATAATGTTCTGAAGATGTCAATTAATTCCAACTGGTCTAGTGAGTCATTTAGGATTGATGTTTCATTGCTGAATATTTGTTTAGAGGATTTGTCTAGTGGTGACAGTGGGGTATTAAAGTCTCCTACTATGATTGCATTGATGTCAATCCCTCCTTAATATCCTCCAGGAGTTTTTTTATGTATTTAGGTGTTCCTATTTTGGGTGGATATATGTTTACCAGAGTTATTTCTTCTTGTTGGATTGTTCCCTTTAGTATTATGAAGTGGCTTTCTTTATCTCTTATTATGTCCTTGACTTATATATCTAATTTGTCAGATATAAGTATTGCAACCCCAGCTCTTTTTTCATTTCCATTTGCCTGAAATACCATTTTCTATCCCTTCAGCCTTAATCTGTGTGCATGTCTTTTTCTGAGGTGGGTTTCTTGTAGACAGCAGATATATGGATCATGTTTTCTTATCCAATGGGTTACTCTATGTCTTTTGATTGGAGCATTTAATCCATTTACATTTAAAGTTATTATTGATAGGTACTTATCTGTCAACATTTTTATTCTTTACCCTGGAGTTCCTTCTTCACTTCCTTTTTCTTTTTTTTTTTTACAGTAGACCCTTTAACTTTTCTTGCATTGCTGGTTTGGTGGTAATATATTCCCTTATTCCTTTTTTGTCTGTGAAGCTTCTGATTTCACCTTCAATTTTGATTGATCGTCTTGTTGGGTCCAGTATTCTTGGATTCAGACCCTTCCTTTACATGACTTTGTATATTTCATTCCATTCCCTTCTGGCCTGATGAGTTTCTGTTGAGAAATCAGTTGCTAGTCTATGAGGGTTCCTTTGTAGGCAACTTTCTCTTTCTCTCTGGCCGCTTTTAAGATTCTTACTTTGTCGTTGGTGTTTGCCAATTTAATTATAATGTGCCTTGGTATTGTTTTTTTTTTTTTTTTTGGTTCATTTTGCTTGCGACTCTGTGCGCTTCTTGGATTTGTGGGGTTTTTTTCTTTCCTATAATGGGGAAATTTTCTGTCATTATTTCTGCAAACAGGTTTTCTATTCCTTGCTCAGTTTCCACCCTTTCTGGAACCCCAATTACGTGGATTTTTTTTTTGTTTCATGTTATCCCAAAGTTTCCTTAGGCTCTCCTCTTGCTTTTGTATTTTTTTAATATATTTTATTGATTTTTTACAGAGAGGAAGGGAGAAGGACAGAGAGCCAGAAACATCGATGAGAGAGAGACATTGACCAGCCGCCTCCTGCATGTGCCCTACATGCCCCTGACCGGAATCAAACCTGGGACCTTTCAGTCTGCAGGCCAACGCCCTATCCACTGAGCCAAACCAGTTTTGGCTTTCCTCTTGCTTTTTAATTTTTTTTTTCTAGAACCTGCTGTACTTGGGTATTTTTTCCTACCTTGTCTTCTAGCTCACTGATGCAGTCCTCTGCTTCTTCCAGTCTACTTTTGATGCGTTCTATTGATTTCTTTATAGCAGTGATGTCATTTTTCATTTATTCTTGCTTCTTCATTACCTTTTGACTCTTCCTCATTTCCTCTTGGCTCTTACTCACATTGTTGATTTTGTCTTCCATTCTTTTCAGCCACCTTATGACCATTTTTCTGAACCCTTTCTCTGGCAGGTCTATTTCTTCTTCTATTTTGTTTACTTCCTTTTCTAGTGATACCTGCTTTTCTGTCATATGCGGGCTGTTTCTTTGCTCATGCTCTTTCTTTTCTGGGTGGCTGGTTATGTAGTTCTCTCTCCTACATTGATTTAAAGGCACAAACTACAACAGGACCAGTTCCAACACACAAGGGTCTTATCCCAGGCGAAATCTGACCATTCCGTGTGGTGTGTGGAGCTCCTCTGAGTCCGAGTGTCTGCGTCGATTGGAGAGTGGTGTTCTGGGTCCCCCGGTCGTTCATTGGGTGCTGCTCAACTTTGATCTTTCATTTGCAAATTGGCAGCAGCAAAGTTAAAATATTACTAAGGTATAGTTTTTGTAATATTCGTGTTTTGATTGTCATTTAACCACTTATTTTACTGAAGCATATCAGAAAGCCCAGGGATACTGCATTCTCCAGTAACTTCCTTGCACAAATCCAAGATGAATTGCACAGAGCCACAGATATCATACTTTGCGGTACTGCAGTTATCACAGTCTCACCAATATACATAAATTTAGTTTGAGTCAAGCACTCTCTTTTTTGGTTACAATACAGGCATTAGTTGCTGAGTGGGGAAAAACAATGGCAGACAGGCTATGTTAAAGGATGGCAAACCAACTGATAGGAGTTAACTTCAAAAAGAAAAGGTCAATACAGGGGCCTGAAATTCATGACAGACATTGCATACAGTGGCTGTTATTGAATAACCCAAGGTTTTATTATATATAGACTCACACACATACCTGAATACTAATAACATTATTATTAACTAGGGCTCTTGTGCACAAATTTATGCATGTGTGGGGTTCCTCTGGGTGGCCTGTAGGGATTAGTCTAAAACCTGATGCTGCCTGCAGCTCCTAGCTGCTAGTCCTGCTCATCCTGGCCTCACTGTGCCTGCTGCAGGCTCAAGCCCAATTAGTCTTGATCAGGAGAGGCTGACATTGTTGCAGCAGTGATCACCAGCCATGAGCTCTGCATCTGGCACCCTCCCAAGGGGAGTGACCTATGGGATGGGGCTGAAACTGGCTCTCTGATATCCCCCAGGGGAGTCCCAGATTGCAAGTGGGAACAGGCCAGACTGAGGGACTCCACCTGTACATAATCAGGCTGGGGAGAGGCTGAGAGAGGGCTCCAGGGCATGTCCATCCCATCTCCCTCAGGCCCGATCTGCTGGACCCCCGCAGCAAGCTAACCTACTGGTTGGAGCATCTGCCCCCTGGTGGTCAGTGCATGTCATAGTAAGTAGTTGAGCAACCTTAGCATATCATTAGCATATTATGCTTTGATTGGTTGTTCAGGTGTTCTGTTATTTGGTCTATTTGCATATTACCCTTTTATTATATTGGATAACACTAGAGGTCTGGTGCGTGGATTCATGTACTGATGAGGTCCCTCAGCCTGGCCTATGAGGATTCGGCCCAAACCAGCTCTCCAACACCCCCTGAGGGGTCCTGAATTGTGAGAGGGCAGTTCTTGGGTGATGCACCCCAGAATCAGGCTCCCTCCTCTCTGGTTCCAGGTGCAACAACCAAGAACTGCAGCTGCCAAATCACCACAACTTGGCAGCTCCTGTGTTGAGCATCTGTCCCCTGATATTCAGTGGGCATCATAGTTACCAGTCAGAGGATCTGGCCCCTGGTCATTGCATGTCATAGCTACAGGTTAGACGGTCAAATGGTCACTTAGGCTTTTATAAATATACACTGAGTGGCCAGATTATTATGGTCTCTTAACATAATGATGTATATTAGAGGCCCAGTACACGAATTCGTGCATGAGTGGGGTCTGGCCAGCCTGGCCACAGGGAGGGAACATGGGCGGTTGGCCAGCCTGCCTGCTGATCAAACTCCTGGTCGAGGGGACAATTTTAATATTAGCCTTTCATTATATAGGATATACACTGAGTGGCCAGATTACTATGCATTCAGAGATCATAATAATCTGGCCACTCAATGTAAATGGTCTTTACCAAATAGTTGATAAATGACTATATTCTGAATATATACACTTATTTTTCCTACTTAATATACCTAGATATGTTGCATCCAATAATTCTGTGCAAAACTCAGTGGAACATTAGTAAAAGATACTGACACATGGTTATGAAAAAGATTTCACTATCAGGTACTTGTATAAAAATGACTAAGGTTAAAAGCTGTAGTATTGTCCATGATAGCAATCTTAGTAGTCTTCTAAAAATATTTTCTAATTCCATAAAAATTAACTAAGCTAAGAAGATACTGCTTTAAAAATAAAGTAAATGTTGTACAAATAAGCACACTTTAAGAACATATTTGCCCTTCATGTCACTCTATGGCACATTCAAAATCTCCAAAAGACAGAATCAAATAGCTTTGGTATGGTCTTTCACTTGAATTAGTCCTAGTGTGTTTCATGATTTACATACATCCTGTGTTCTTTCAAATATAATAATCATTTCACAGGAACAAGTCTGTGAAATTTAGAATATCAGTGCTTGAAACAAAACGGGGAAGTGAAATCAACTTAGACTTCCTGTGATCAAAAGCAGTGATGAAAAAAGAACAGTGAAAACCTATCCCCCTTCCATTTATGTTGCCTTGTATAATTTTCCTTATATGAACTATTTAAGAGAAATACTTATTCAACTTTCAATTCTTTAGGGACAGATATTCCAGATTGTGTATTACACATAGCTTTTCATACTCATTATATAGCCCAGGAGTAGGTGGGAAAAAGAAAAGGAGGAATGAACCTTGAATATAATAGGTACTTGGTAAATACTGTTTGTGTGAATTAATAAAATAGTAATCTTGATAATTTATTTTATAATGTTGATAAGTTATTTTGACATTTCAGCACAAGTACGGTGGGAATAAGAATTGAACCATCTGTACACAAAGAAATTTGGGAATTAACTGTGGATAAAATATATTTAGAGATAAAAATCCTTCTGTCTTACTGACACTGAAAATAGATACAGTGGTACCTCGAGATACGAGTGCCCTAACATATGAGATTTTTGAGATACGAGCTGTCGAGCGAGCGATTTTTGCTTTGAAATACGAGCAACATTTGAGATAGGAGTAATCACGCCGATCGGCCGGCTGCACACGACCCACCAGTTTCCCACGCCTCAAGGTTACGGAACGAATTAAACTCGTATCTCGAGGTACCACTGTAGCTGATTGTGTAAAAAAAGTCCATTAACTAATCTTACACTTGAGAAATACATTAGTGTGTAAGTGTAAAGAGTTAGGTGTAGACATTTAAAGACTTCAAATTCCAGATCAGTAGCTTATCTAGTAATATGTACATCTTCTCAGTCAGAAGTGAAATGGAATTATAAAAATCTAAACCTTAATGACAGGACCAATTTTGAATACATTTTGACTTTGTATATCTATTTTTTAACATATAATTTAAAAGACATGTCCTGGCCAATTTGGACCATTGGTTACAGCAACAGCTTACCTACTGAAAGGTCTCAGGTTCGATTCCTGGTCAAAGGCATGTACCTCAATTGCAGGTTCCCCAGCCCCAGTAGAGGTGTGTGCAGGAGGCAACCAATCAGTGTGTCTTTTTCACGTCAATGTTTCTCTCTTTCTTCCCCTTTCTTCCTCCCTTCCATTCTCTCTAGAAATCAATAGGGAAAATATCCTTGGGTGAGGATTAAAAAAAATACAAAAACACACACCAAAACCCCCGCATAATTCTCCCTTGAGAAGAATTTCATTGCAAGAATTTTCACTTTCCTAAAACATTTAAGAGTTCCCAGTTCTTCTGGTGTGGTCTATTGTCTATTAAATAGCACAGCACTCACAAAAATTAGTTTTCAAATTTTAGGTTCTCTTGACTTGACATATAATCTAACACAGTGAAATATAAATTATATTTGCAGAATCTCAGTATGCTGATTAAAAATGGCTTAGGAAGTAGCCAATCTCTTTTAATTTCTTTGGTGAAACTAGAATTGACATAAAACTCAAATTTATCATCACATTGTTATATGTTCAAACATATATTCAGAATCATGAGTCAACATGGAATAAAATACCTTCTTAGAAATAACATTGCATATGCAAAAATAATATTCAAAATGTAATGAATGTGGATATATGCAATGAAAAATTCAAAAATGAAATCATAGAAAAATTCATTTATAATATTACCAAAAAGAATTAAAAACTTAGGGATAGATCCATGGCTGGGTGGCTCAGTTGGTTGGAGTCATCCTGTACACCAAAAAGTGGCAGGTTTGATTCCCAGTCAGGTACTTACTTGGTTGCAGGTTTGATCCCCAGTAGGGGTGCATATGGGAAGCAGCCAATTCAAATTTTTCTCACATATTGATGTTTCTCTTTCTCCTTCTTCCTTTCAGTCTAAAAATGTCATTTAAAAACATATCTTTGGGTGAGGATTAAAGAACAAAAACAAAAAACTTAGGAATACATTTAATAAAATAAGTTATAAGATTTGTACACTGAGAAATATAAAACATCAATGAAATAAATTAAAGAAGATCTAAGTAAATGGGAAGACATCTATGCTTATGGATAAAAAATTTTACTATTGTTAAGATAGCAATATTTACCACACTGATCTACAGATTGAATGCAATCCCCATCACAATTTCAACTCCCATATTTGCGGAAATACACAAATTGATATAAAATTTATATTGAAACACAAGAGATCCAGAAAAACTAAAAGAATCATAAAAAATAATGAAGGTTTCACACTTCCTAATTTAAAAACCTATTATAAAGCTACAGTAATTGAGACAGGTGGTACTGACATTAGAATAGATATATAGATCAATGGAATAGAATTGAGAGTCAAGGAATAAAACACCACATTTATAATCAACTGACTTTTCTAATAAGGACATCAAGACAATTCAATAGAGGAAAGAATAGTCAAATAGTCTTTTCAATAAGTGGTATTGGACAACTGAATATCCAAAAGAGTGAAGTTGAATCATTCTGTCACATTATACCCAAAAATTAACTTAAAATAAATCAAATATCTAAATTTAAGGACTAATCCTATAAACTTACCAGATGAAAACAGGCATGAATCTTTATGATCTTTGATTTTGCAATAGTTTCTTAGATATGACATCAAAAGCACATACAACAAAAGAAAACATAGACAAATATGACTTCATCAAAATGAA
This sequence comes from Lasiurus cinereus, assembly GCA_011751065.1. Classification (NCBI taxonomy): domain Eukaryota; kingdom Metazoa; phylum Chordata; class Mammalia; order Chiroptera; family Vespertilionidae; genus Lasiurus; species Lasiurus cinereus. The sequence continues at coordinate 26,100,574 of JAAGEH010000015.1, read as the reverse complement.
AAACTTTTCTGCTTGAAAGTACATCATCAAGAAAATATGAGACAGCCTTCTCCCCCAAAAAATCCGTAAATCATACATCAGATAAAGGACTTGCATACATTAAGAAGACTTACAATAAAAACACAAACTGGGGAACCAAGATGGTGGTGTAGGTAAATGCTTGTATTCACTGTCTCCCACAGCCACATCAAAATTACAGCTAAAATACAGAACAAGTTCATCAAGAACCACTGGAAAGCTGGCTAAATGAAAGTCTTAGAACTAGAGAAGTAATGAAGAAAGCACACTCAGACTGGTAGGAGGTATGGAGGTAGAGACCGGTTGGTCTGGCATCCATATGGGCCACTTTTTAATCAGGAGGGAGATTGTCTCTGCAGAGGCCACTCAGAAGAGCAAGGGATCCATGGCCCACACCAGATGCCCCACCCAGGGTCCCAGAGCTGCGGAAAGAAGTCCTTATAGGTAGTAAGAACTATGGGCTGTAAAAACCAGTGCAGGTTGGGGCTCAGTGACATAAATGCTGATGGAGACCCAGCTGCTCCTCTTAAAAGGCTGGTGCCATGAACTGAACTTACAAGCTCCCATTTCCTCTGAGCTCCAGTGGTGGGCAAGGCTCTGGTGGACCCAAACACATAGGAGGAAAAACTGGACTATCTGGAATCGGGGCAGGAACTTGGGGGAGGCTTTCTTCTAGACAGAGGTGCTTGTAGGGATCATTGTTCTTGTGCTGGGACTTCCCTAGTTGCAGGGTTGACTGGCAGACATTTCTGTTTGCTCTGAGACCCCCACCCCACCCAATTTACAACCCACCCAAGCTGTGTGCAGCAGCTTTTGCATATCAATGGCTTGTCCTTTCTCAGGTTAAAATCTTTCAAACAAGCTGTAGTTCCAAACCTATCAATAAAAGGCCCAAGACCAGGCACCATCATCAACCTACCTTGCTTCATAGCTGGGCCACATCTGGGCACTTCCAAACCTGATAACAAAGAGGAGGAATCTGAAAATCTCTCTGTAGCTTCTGCTGGGTGGCCCTAGGAAGTTGGTGACTTTGCATCTCTTTGGAGATCCAAAAGCCAGTGTACCCAGTGGTCAGGGTCAGATCATACCAGATTATAACTCTACACACCCGTAAGTGATGCATTCAAGGGGCAAACTCAGTGAACTGAAGCCATACTGAAGCCAGTCCTGCTCTATAGGGTGTCTCCTGCACAGCAGGTCTCCCACTGTAATTGCAGCTGGTCCTCACAGCCAGTTGGCCTGGAGATCAATTCCTCCCAATGATTCCAACAAAAATCAAGGCTTAACTACAACAAGACTGTGCACACAGCCCACATAGGAGTGCACCAAAAGCGTCCACCTCAGGTGATTGGGGAGGTTGAGCCACTGGACCCTATAGGACACCTAGCACACAAAACCACTCTATCAAGGAGACTTGCAGCTACCCAGTACATAAAAATAAACACAGGAAAGCAGTCAAAACATGGAGACAAGGAAACATGATGTCACAAATGAAAGAAATGGAAGAAAGCAAACTACTGGATATACAGTTCAAAACCACAGTTAAAAGGTTACTCAAGAATCTTCTAGAAACCTCTGAGGAACTTAGCAAGACCTTCAAGAATCTTAGTGAGAATGCCAAACATATGGAAAAAGACCAGTCAGAAATGAAGCAGACACTGGCTGAAATAAACAATAATATATAGGGATTCAATGGTAGACTAGAAGATCCTAAGAATTAGACAATTTGAAATATGAGGTAGTAAAAAATACCCAACCATAAGAGCAAAAAGAAAAAAAATAATCCAAAAATATGAAGATAGTATAAGGAACCTCTGAAAAAATATCAAGTGTACCAACATCTAAATTATGGGGTATCAGAAGAAGAGAGAGAGAGCAATATATTGAAATCCTACTGGAAGAAACAATGACAGAAAAATTCCCCTACCTGGTCAAAGAATAGACTTACAAGTTCAGGAAGCACAGAGAACACCAAACAAGAGGAACTCAAAGAGGACCACACGAAGACACATCATAATTAAAATAACAAGGGCAAAATACAAAGAGAAAATCTTAAAAGCAGCAAAAGAAAAATAGTTACCTACAAGGGGGTGTCCATAGGATTGTCAGGTGATTTTCTCAACAGAAACTATGCAGGCCAGAAGAGAGTGGCAAGAAATATTCCAAGTGATGAATAGCAAGGACCTACAACCAAGATTACTCTACCCAGCAAAGGTATCATTTAGAACTGATGGTCAGATCAAGAGATTCACAGATTAGAAAAAGCTAAAGGAGTTCATCACCATCAAACCAGTATTAGATGAAATGCTGAAGGGTATTCTTTAAAAAGAGGAAGGAGAAGAAAAAGGTAAAGATAAAAAATAGGTACAACAACTTGGCAATAAATACATATCTCTCAACAATTGAATCTAAAAATCAAATGAACAAATCTGATGAACACAATAAACTGGATAATGGAATAGAATCAGGGGCATGGAAATAGAATGAACTGATGATTCTCTGAGGGAAGGGGTATGGGGGTGCAGGAAGAGATTAGACAGAGATCTTATATGCATGTATGCATTACCTGTGGACACAGACAATAGGGAGGTGATGGAGTGGGAACCGAGTAGAAAGGAGCTATAGGGGAAAATGGGGGACATCTAATAATCTCAACAATAAAGATAAAAAATAACAATACACAAACTGATTGAAAAATTGGCAAAGAATGTTAGTAGACATTTCTCCAAAGAAGACATCCAAATGGCCAACAAATACAGAAAAAGAGCTTAACTTCATTAGTTTTCAAGGGCATTCAAATTAAATCCACAATGAGATACTACTTCACACCCACTAGGATAAAATAAAAACCAAAGACAGTAGAGGTGTTAATAAGGATGTGGAGAAATAGTCACCCTCATTCACTGCTAGTGGGAATGTAAAATGTTGCAACTACTTTGGAAAACAGTTTGGCAGTTTTTTAAAAAATTAAACATAGAATTACTATATGACCTAGCCATTTCACACCTTAATATATATAAAAAATAATTGAAAACAGATGTTCTAACAAAAATCTTTACATAAATGTTCATAGTAGCATTATTGATAATAGCTCAAAAGAGTGAAAACACAAAAGATCTATCCAACGGTCAATAGATAAATGAAAGGTGGTATATGCATACAATAGAATAGTATGCAGTCATAAAAAGGAATGACATACTAACACATACTACAATATGGACAAACCTTGAAAACATTATGCAAAGTGAAAGAACCCAGAGACAAATGGCTACACATAATATGAAATGTATAAATATATAAAAATATAAAGGAGACTGATTTTGCCAGGGGTGGGGAGAGGTGAGGATATGGAATGACTGCCAAAGACTATGAGGTTTCTTTTAGGTATGATGAAAATAACAATTAAATAATTGTGATAGCTACATAACTCTTAATACACTAAGAATCAATGAATTATACACTTTAAATTGATGAATTACATAGTATGTAAAATTACATCTCAACAAAGATATTACAAAAAACATGGTTAGAAGTCATATATTGACATGCATAGCCCACATACCTACAAAAACACACACACACACACACACACACACACACACAAACTTTCATAAAATGTCACAAGAGTGTTCATTGTGTTTCCAAGAGGTTTTATTTATTTATTTATTTATTTATTTATTTATTGGGGGTTGTTTCTTTTTTTTATTGTGTTACATGTATACATATCTCCACATTGCCCCCCTCCCAGGCATACCCCAATCCCCCAGTGTCTTGTGTTCATTGGTTATGCTTATATGCATGCATACAAGTCCTTTGGTTGATCTCTTATCTACCCTACCTCTCCTTAAGCTTCCTGCTGTAATTTGACAGTCTGTTTGATGCTTTACTGCTTCTGTATATATCCTTTTGTTCATCAGTTTATAATGTTCTTTATTATCCACAAATGAGTGAGATCATGTGGTGTTTCTCCTTCATTGACTGGCTTATTTCACTTAGCATAAGGTTCTCCAGTTCCATCCAGGTTGCTGCAAATGGTAAGAATTTCTTCTTTTTAATGGCAGCATAGAATTCCATTGTGTAGATGTATCATAGTTTTCTGATCCACCTATCTGCTGCCAAGTGGTTTTAGAAGGTCAGCTGTTTATTATTTAGAAGCTGGACTGTCTCCTGGCTAGTCCTTTTAGAATGTTTAATTGGTAGTATATAGCAGTGATGCCTATTTTCTATATTTTATATAATATTAGATATTTGTCATATATAGGTTATTAGAATCAAACTAGAGGCCTGGTGCACAAAATTCATGCACGGGGAGGAAGGTGTCACTCAGCCCAGCCTACACACTATTCAATCTGGGACTCCTTGAGGGATGTCCGACTGCCTGTTTAGGCCCGATCCCACCGGGATCTCGAACATCCCTCTCACAATCCAGGACTGCTGGCTCCCAACTGCTCTCCCCTGCTGGCCATCTTGTGGTGGTCATCTTGTGTCCACATGCAGGCAGGATCTTTGACCACATGGAGGCAGTCATCTTGTGTGTCGGAGTGATGGTCAATCTGCATATTACTCTTTTATTAGATATGATAGCGGCTTGGTGCATGGGTGGGGGCCAGCTGGTTTGCCCTGAAGGGTGTTCCAGATCAGGGTGGGGGCTCCCTTGGGGCATGGGGTGGCCTGGGTGAGAGGCTTGTGGTGGTTTGCAGGCTAGCCACACCCTCCAGCAACCCAAGTGGAGGCCCTGGTATCTGGGATTTATTTATCTTCTAAAACTGAAACTTTGTAGTCTTGAGTGGAGGCCTGGGCTCGCCAGGGTATATGGAAAGCTTGGCTTCCTCCATCGCCAGGGAAACCCAAGCCTCTCTCTTGCTCACATTGTGGCCAGAACCATCTTGATTGGGATTGATTTGCATTCTCACTCCTGATTGGCTTGTGGGTGTGGCTTGTGGGTATAGCAGAGTGATGATTAATTTGCATATTACTCTTGTATTAGACAGGATCATTCTGGATTTGGGGTGGTGGCAGGAAGGCTGGTCACTGATCAATAGATCAATGTATCCAGCATTTCCTTTTGTATTTTAGAATGGGTCCCCAGAGGACAGGGCAGTCACATTTCTCTAAACTCTTGACATCAACTTATTACACATTTAATCAAGATAATACATTATGGCCCACTTATCCTAGAGTTCCGAGTAATGAGAGGATTGTATACTAGTATCTTCTTGTGCCAGGCTTCAGAAAAGAGAGGCAGCTAATTGTCATGGATTGTCACATTACTACAGCCTTTGATTTCTACTTTTTCAGAACACAGAAAATCTTTAATAATATAAAATTACAACTTCTTACAAATAAAACTCATTACAGACAGTAATAATAATAAAAAGAGTAGTCCTAATCGGTTTGGCTCAGTGAATAGAAGATAGGCCTGCAGAGTTAAGGGTCTTGGGTTCGATTCTGATCAAGGGCATATACCTAGTTTGCAGGCTTGATCCCTGGCCCTGGTCAGGGCACATGTGGGAGACAGCCAATTGATGTGTCTCTCTCACATTGATGTTTTTCTCTGTCTTTCCTCCTCTTTTCCACTCTCTCTAAAAATCAATGGAAAAATATCCTTGAGTGAGGATTAACAAAAACAAAAACAAACAAGAGTAACAATAATCAAAATAGATCATAGCATTTATTAAACATTTATTGTGCCCTCTCTTTGAGCCCCTATCTCTGATTTCTGTAATATCAAAATGCCACTTTCATACTCAGTGTGCCATATAATTTGGTGTCCAATTTTATATTTGAAGCTCCTCCCTTCTCTTCTCTCTTTCCCAGGACACTGGTCTCTTCACATGTCCTTTCTTATGAGCATCTTCAATATCTCCCTTTCTATTGTTTTCTTATTGTCTTCAAACAAGCACAGACTTCTCTTCTTAAAAAAAAAAAGAAAAAAAGAAAAGAAAAGGACCCAACTGCCACCTCATCTAGTTATACATTTAACTCCTTTTCTGTCTCCATCTGCTGCCTATATTGCTTCATTATCCATTTACCACTTAAGCTATTGCCATCTGCATTTCACCCTTACCATTCTATTATTTCATTCTCCTAAATATGTGCTCTTTAAGGTCAATTAGGATTAATTTTTCTTTTTTCTCAAGGCTCAGCTCAAATTACTTCTAAAATAAGTAATCTTTTCATCTTCTTTCTTTTAAGCCTCTTAATAACCTATCTTATTTGTCTTTCTGTACAACAGTTGCATGATATTTTGCATTGTGTGTATGTGTACACAGGCATGTTTCTTCCAGCTGTCTTATTTAATTGGAACTTTCTCAAGGGCAAAATCTATGTCTTCTGCTTAATTTGTTAACCTTCCAAAGTACTCAATACAGTTAAAATAGCTCCTTGACTAATATAGCATTAAAAAGGATGACCTGCTATGTTTCTGAATATTAATATTCCCCCTTTCCCCCCTTGATATTATTTTAATGAAGGGTCTGAGGTGATGTGGTAAAAATCACTTCTTTATGATTCAAAATTTTACTTTTCTCTCTCTAAACCACTGGCAATGGGATGATGGTATCTGTGTATGCTTTTGGTCAGGATGCCTTCAGTAAGATATACAACAGAAACAGAAAAAGGCAACTACAATGACTAAGGGAATATAGGAGTTACAAGAAGACTACAAAAGGTAAACCAAAGGCTCTTAGTATGAGAAAGGTGAAGGCAAAGAAATGATATGTGATTATTATCTATAGGATTGACAAAGGTGTAGAGAAGGAAAACAGACTTGGGCATTCAATCTAGGAACTCTAGGATTTTATTCTCAAAAGTAAATTTTACATACCAGAATCACCTTTGACTTCATGAAAAAACTAGTAAATGTTTGAAATTCCCTCAAAAGTAATAGAATCTGAGAGATATAAATATATAACCAACAGAATTAGACATATACATGGCTGATACATTTCTACAGTGGCCTGGTTCTTAAAAAAATAAGATGTTAAAACAATGTTATATTAAGATTCCCCAGCTTTTAAAAATATATCTGTTTTTTTTCATTGATTTCAGAAAAAAGAAGGGAGAATGAGAGAGAGATAGAAACATAAATGATGAGAGAGAATCATGGTTGCCTTCTGCATGCCCCACACTAAGGATTGAGCCTGCAACTGGGCATGTGCCCTGACTTGGAATCAAGCCCTAATCTCCTGGTTCATAGGTTGACACTTGACCACTGAGAAACATGAGCCAGGTAGATTTTCCAGCTTTTGAAGGATAAATATGCCATTCTATAACACACCCCTTAGTTCTCCTGTCAGATGCAGACTATTGGGCTAGAGGAACCACAGGGCAGACACATTTCTTATAGCATCACAGAAAAGGTGTTTATTAATTTTAAAAAAGTAAAATGAAGATTAAAATAAAACAAGAATAAAACATGAAACATATATAACTAGAAACATTTAACATGAATTTTTTATATCATAAATAAGTTTGCCTTTCAGCTTAGTGAACCCTCTGTTTTAGAAGTAAGGTCTCCAGCATGCTTTAGAAAAGCTTTTGTTAAAACTGATTATATTGATAAAGTGATTTAATATAGTTGAAAACAAGCTGCAGTACTCTAGCTGGGCCCCCTGAAACCTTGTGTTAGAAAACATCTATATAGCATTATAGGAAACATTTACTGTAATTTGCCATCAATGTTTAAAAATAATGTTACACTCTCAACACTGTTGTCTTTGTTAGTGTACTACTATTTTATTAATGTGGTTTGTTGTGCTTATATAAATTATTCACAATTCTACCACATTGTCCTGGGCTTTAATACTCTTTTAAGTAAAAGATACTGAATCTATGGGTTGACTCAAAGGTAGCTGAGTGCATTTTAATATGCACATGTCCTATGAACCAATATTGGAGAACCACAGGATTATACTGCGGGACATAGTTCCATCTGAACACAAAATGATTAGTTGGGTGGGGCTAGTGCAGTTCTTGACTCATGGTATAGTATCATGAAATAAATGAGTTTTTATCTACTAAAGATTATAAGTAAATTTAGAATTCAACCTCTTATTCGATATCCACAACTGTCATTGCATAAATTGCCTCCTATGTAATTAGGTGTAGGTTTTTTAAAAAAGCCAAAAATTAAGCCGCAAGTGTGTGTGTGTGTTCTGTATTAAGGAGGAAAGAGAGTATTTGCTGAACCTAGATCTTTGATTTTGCAAATATAAGATTTGCAAAGTACTCTTAGAGAAGGGATATGTATTTGACTATGTGTTGAGATCCTTGATCAAGACAGTTGTTTCTAAAAGAATTGGCTTTTAGAAAAAAACATTTAAAGCAAAGGCCCAAAGATGTGTGCTGAGCTAAAAGTAAGGAGTGACTGGATTCTAATCTCCGCCCTGCCTGTAGTTAAAGTCTATTATGCAAGGCAAGTCACTTAACCTTCTTGTGTTTTCCTTTTCAACTGTAAAAGAAGGGTAACAATTAGCTGCTACGGCATAAAACTGTTATGTGGATAAAGCCATTTAAGTATTTTGAAATTGTAAATGTTCTCTAAGTGCAGACTGTTATTGTTACATACATGTCAAAATCCAAATTTATAAGGCAGAAAACTAGGAATTAATTATTTGAATTACAACAGAATTTTCTACAAGTACTTTAAATGGCAAGTGTGGTTTACAAATTCTACAAATATACAGTTCAACCATTTCCAGGAGTATACCCTTTTTGCAAAAATATGTCTACTTTTACTTGAATAGATAATTGCACTTCCTTAATGGCAGATTTTGAATTCACTGACTCACAATGTGTACACCTTAGCAATGAGCTAGTCCTACTGAGCTTCATCCAGCATTTGTCAAAGCCTTAGCAGCTGGGAAGAGAATGGAGAACAAGAAAATAAAAGGGGAATGGAAGGAAAAGTGTGGCGGGAATCTGCCCTCCCCCCATGTTATCAAGAGAAATGTGGCTCTTATCTATTCTAGAGTTATAATTTCCTGATAAGATGTAATTTGCAAAAAGTGTTTCATTGTCCTTCTACCACATTCAAAAGGCTTGCATGTTGAAGGGGAGCAAAATTTGTCACCCCCAAATTTGCCTCTGTGTTATAAGGATTATTTGGAGCTGAAAAGAGATAGCTTACATAGGAGAAGCTCACAAAACTCAGAAGTTACCCTTTTGCAGGAGACATTTACATTAATAAGGGAAATCTCCATTTATAAGTGGTGTCTCTCTGTATCAGGAAGTGCAAGATGATTCTAAATTTCTAAAAACTCTTATAGATGGAGAAGTAAATGACTTAAAATCTACATAACAACATTACCCCCTTTACAGTGCTTTGCCTCATAATTCCCCATAACTGGCTCCCTCCTTCCAACATTTTCCTTTGTCTTTAGCTGGAGATGGTATATAAGATGGTGGTGGAGAGTTATTCATTTAGCCTGCATATTTTCCATGTATACAAGAGGCATGAATGTTACTAAACTTCTGTTTTCTTCCTCAGTGCTTTTATTACAGGGGTAAAGGGGAAGGGAGGTGTCTCAGCCAGGAACCCATATGGGTAGAGGAAAAACGATTTTTTTCTATCCTACACAGCCAACTCCCGTGTTTTCTCAGATTAGAAGATGGAGCCAAGAAGTAAAGCTATAGTCACTACCTGGTCTTCACTAAAGCATTTTCATGACAGGCTACAAAAATATGTTATTTACATGGTCATATATTCAGCAGACACTGACTAGAAAATGTCATTTTTTTATCAACTTCATGGAAATAGATCTGTGGGATGAATTTAAAAGAAATTCCACTTTACCCCAAGGCCAGCGTTTTGCAAAAATTGTAAAGGAAGTAAAGGCTGTCTTTAGTATTCTTAGTTTTCTGTCTCTCCATCCACTCTTTATGTTCCTGGTGTTCTATTATGGAATCCAACCTGCAGGAATGCAGTACCCTCAACTACTTAATAAGCTCTCTCCTCATTCAGATACAATGCTATCTATACCTTACCTATGGTAAGCCCTATGATTCTGGAAAAGTGTGTTGATTAAGAAATCCCCTTAACCTTTCCCACCCCTGAAATTCTCCAGCCTTTTCTGTTTTATGAAATGGCTACACAAAACAAACAAAAATAACTAAATTAAAAAACACTTTCCCATATTACTTATTAGAAAATTCTCTCAGGATTCTCATAAGAATTGCACATGACTCTCTTGTTTACTGGGGGCCAAGACCAAACACAAGCCAATTCCCTTTGCTGAAACCTGCTGAAATACCAGATACAGATGAAGAGGGAGGAACCTAGAAGTGATCAAAGTCCTCTCTGTGTCCCACTGTTTCAGGATAGTTCACTATACATTTATTTACTAAATATTACCTCTTTTTATCTCCTTGTGACTTGCCTTACTGACCACTCATTAGTTCTGAATGACATATATACCTCATTTTGCCTCTCTTTAGAATTCTCATGCTTATATAAATTCTCCATGCCTATGTATTCAGTTTTGATTTTCTCCTGTTAATCTGTAATTTCAATTATTTGAACAAACAGAAGAACTAAGAAGGAAAGTTTCCCAGTCCATAACATAATTTATATTTAGTTTATATTATATTTTTATAAGAACAGATGAACAAAACCGAAGAGGTGAAACCATGAGTCCTGGGTTCCAATCCCAGATCTCTCTGTGTGTTTTTGACTTGTCTGTACCTCAGTTTCCTCATCTTTAAATAAAAATGTTGAACTCGCTAATCTTTAAGATTTTAACATTGTATGCTTGTTGAAAGATTACATTGCAATTATTTTTAGTTCAATTTATGGATACTACATGACTCAAGCCTAGGATGTCTTTTATTATTTGTCCATATCCTTCTCTTTGTGTAAAGTAGTTGTTACATAATGCTCAGCAGTTAAAAAGAGGTAGTTTTGATAAGTTTGTAAAATTTTAAGGTAGTACAGGCTGTTTTAGTACAATTCTTTCAATTCTATAAATGTTTATCAGGTAATAGGCAACTGATTTTTCTGGTAGATCCAAAATGTGGTTGTGATTTATATCTTCTTTTGGAAATTAAATTCAAAGTATTCAAATACATGAAAATATTTTAGCATACTCAATGTCTATAATAAAATATTATTTTTTCTTTCATTTGGAAAACTAAGTGGTGAGAAAATTCTTTATTTTCCTAATGAGAAGCAGATACATGTTAACTATAGTTAACAGAGAACCAATTACAGTAAAATTTGATTTCTTTTCCATTCTACTACTCTGATGATGAAGGTGATGAAAATTCAAAAATAATATAATATGTATTAATTTAGTAAGTAGAGATCATACTTTAAAGAAACATCTAAATCTCAGGAAGGCTGTCATTCATGGAAAAGTTGATACCAGTTTGAAAATAGGGTCTACCTAATAAGATATCAATAAACTCAAAGTCATTTTCCAATCATTTGGCCTAATAATAATTACTGCTAACTAAAACAATGTGCCTGGTACTGTGCTATATGCTTTACTTCCATTCCTCACAACCCCCATACGAGACAGGCACTATTCTTCTTCTTATGTTACAGATGAAAATAATGGTTCAGTGTGGTTGTGTGACTTAACAGCCTGAATTGGAGAGCCAGTAAATGGCAGTGTCAATATCCAAATTCAGATCTGTCTGACTCCAGAGTCCAGACTCTTAATTATAGTGTTACAATGCCAAATTTTCTAGGAGAATAAAGAAAATGTAAAAAGAATGATCTGGTTTTCAGTTTTATATTTTAATTCATACAGCAGCCCTAAGACAAACTTCTGGAACTGTGTTATTGGGTGTGTGATGCTAGAAAATCATAAAAGGAGACATCTGACCATTTGAAAATAGCCTTACATTACATCTTTTACAAGGTTTGGTTTAGTATACACATGGCATATGAAAGAGGAACACTGTTTTTACTTGGTAAGTAATATGTAGTGAAGAACTAATATAGCAGAAGTATAATGTCTAGTTGTAATTAAGGTTTTGCTCAGATTTCCATGAAAGGTGTGTTTAACATAACAACTTGATATATATGGCATTAACTCTTAATGATTTCTCTTAATAAACTATTAAATTGAAATCAGTTTGGCCAGCCCATGTATTGATATAATTGAGCAGAAACTTAAAAATATTTTTCTTTATGAAACTTGTCACACCACATTAAAAATCTAAGTGTATAGGATTTCTTGAAAATATATCATGAATAGACTGTAGGACTTTGCTTTCATTGTGTAAAGTGTCTTTGTGGTTTCATATAGGTTTTGTGTGTGGATTGCAATGTGGTATAGAAATTAAGAGGCAAGGTTCTGGAAATAACACCACCAGTTTCTAGTTCTCTGACCTTGGGCAACTTACTTAACTTCTCCGTGCCTCTGTTTCTCATTTGGAAGATGGGAACCATAAAGTTAGCTTCATGATATAATACATGCTAAGGGTCTGGCACAATTCTTGCCATGTGATAATTGCTTCATAAATTTAAGTCTTCACCATTAAACTACTTTGTGGATAAGAATGATAGAGATTTGAGTTAAAATACAGAAATGAATATACTCTAATGACAACTGTTGGGGGAAGAATAAATTTTACTCTACCCTTCTAGGTTCTTTAGGCGGGTCTAATAATTAAGTCTACTGATTAACAAGAGAAAATAACGATATTTAATTAATTAGGTATGTATGGGAATCCCGCCTACATGAAAGGTTCAGAGATAGAAGGAAAAGCAAGGTGTATGATAAACTGAGCTAAGGGAGAGAGAGGTAAGATGCCCTGAAGCTTCAGAAGGGAAGAGGATAATTTTGCAGTATGACAAGAAGATCAGATGTTCAGAAATTAGACATCTACCCTGCCCTATAAATAGGTCATAAAAAGTTATTTCTGGTGATAATTAATATTATGAGCTAGGCCCCAAATTTAAATTCTTTAAGGGAGGACAAATTTTAAATCTCTAAGGGAGAGATAAAAGTTTCTCTTGAGGCTACAGGGTTTCAATTGCCTTCAGCTCAAAATGATCCACATGCCCAATGGCACATCTTGGGGAGGCCTGTCTGAAGCCTTTCAAAGCTATATGATGATCTTCTGTTGTCTTGAATATTTAATTTTCCTCAAACAGATAATTCATGATTTTCAGTATGAATGGCAAGAAATGATACCAAGTGGTGGCTCTTGTACTTGTAGATAAGAAGAAATTGAATAGTAGGTGAGAAGGGAGAAAAAGTTCAAGACCAAGTGTATTGAGACCCTTCCCTCTGCCATCTGTAACCCTTATACTACCCATCAACCCCTCTCAGCAGCAACAGTAAAATTGTTAGGAAAAGTCAATACAGGCTAGAAACAATATTCTAAATAAAGCAAACTGCATAATGAATTGAAAACTAAAACAAACCATAACATTTTCCTAAACCTGAGCATTAATTTTAAGTGAGGCATAGACCAAAGAAAGTTACTTTTTCAAAAGCAAACAAAAATAAAACAGAACAAAACCTATGAATGACCCCTATCTCCAAAGAAACGAGAATACACAAGTAATGAGTAGCAACCCAAACAACTACAAAATATCTTATTTGGAACTAATGAAACAAAATAAAACTTTCTTACCCCTATAGAATTATAAGCTTTCTGAGGGTAGGTTTGGATCATTCATTCACTCACATGAGGGTGTCTTCCAAAATGTATACAGACTTGGAATAATTATAAAGGAAGTATTTATTAAAATACGTATTAGCTCTTTATTATATAAGAGCTATCAGTTGCTAAAGTGTGCATACATTTTTGGGAAACACCCTGTATATGATATCATAAAAATATTTAGGATAGTGCTGGCTATATATTTTGTTTTCAATATCTACTTTTTGGATTAAACATGGCTAGAGTCCCTCTGTACTGAATCCTATTTCAAGAGAAATTATAATAAAAACTTACAGCTATCTTCAATGCTTATATATTAACTAGAGGCACAGTGCATGAAATTAATGCATGGGCGGGGGGCTCCCTCAGGCCAGCCTGCACCTTCCCCAATCTGGGACCACTTGGGAAATGTCCGACAGCCTCTTGCAATTCAGGATGGTTGGCTCCTAACTACTCACCTGCTTGCTCCCTTGATTGCCCCTAACCTCTCTGCTTGCCTTCATAATCACCCCTAAACACTTCTGCCTGCTTGCCTGATCACCCCTAACTGCTCCCCTGCTGGCCTGATTGCCCCTAACTGCTTCTGCCTTGCCCCACACCCAGGACCCAGGACCTTCTCCAGCTGATTGCAGGCACCCAGGACTAAGGCTTCCCTCCCTCTGGCTGGCTGAAGGCACCAGGATCTGGGCCAGCTTCACTTGGGTTATTACAGCCACAGGGGACTTTGGGAAGGTGGCTTCACCTGGGCTGCAGCCGCAGGCACCTGGGACTGCGGGGCAGGCAGCTTGTCTCTTTCCCAAGCTGTAGCCCCAGACACTGGTGCCCAGGACCATGGAGTGGTTGGATTATCCCTCCCCCAGGCCACAGCCCCAGCTACTGGCTCCCAGGACTTCAGAATGTGAAGCTTATCCTTTTCTGAAGCCTCAGCCCCAGCCACTGGCACCTGGAATTTCAGGGTGTGCGGCTTGTCCCTCTCCTGGGATGTAGGTTTAGGTGTAGCCACTAGCACCCAGGATTGCAGTACATGTGGCTTGTGCTTCTCTTGGACCACAGCCTGGCTGGTCCCCATTCCTCTCTTGTGAGCTCATTTGTGCCTGGCTAGTCCCTATCCCTCTCCCCCCAGTGTTAAATGTTTGAGACATTACAGTGTGATGGCATGAGGGTGTGATGATCATTTGTATATTAGCTCTTTATTATATAGGATACTAAGTTAATTCAATGTGAATAAAATGTTGGGAGTACTGGTACTGTGGCATTTATTGTAAATAAGTCAGGCAGTTCAAGCTTATGTTGTTAAAATTTAACAATTCAGTACTCAAAAGTGCTTTTTTCTTTTCTCCAACCAGGAAGAATTCATGTTCCCTAATTAGAAAAAAATTCATATCCCCACACTTTGACATAAACATTCACCCTTATATTAAGCATAAAAGGCTTTTTCTTATTATAACAGAAGAAATTTCCATATACCCTTTGTAAAATGTTATATATAAATGCTGGGCTGGGGCACAGAGAACTTAATCAAAATCCCATGTTGCTTCAGGGGAGTTATATGTGAAATGCAATTTCCATTGTATTGAAATCTCCAACTAGTAAATATTTATCTATTTTTAAAATTGCCACATATTTGAAAAGTTTAATTGGTTTATATTCAAGGCACCAGAGAAAGGAAAATTTACTTTCAGAAGGCATTTACATGTATTTATTCTGTCCATGTAGAATACCTCTTTCAAGTGTTTGAGGATTTTAATGGAAAGTTAACCCATCCCAGATTTGGTTCTAATTACCAAACTAGAAGAAAAGTAATCAATAATCAACCCATCACTTTGATCACTGTACCTTTTTTCTCTGATTTATCGGAAACTTTTCCTCCAATTGGAGAGTAAGTAGTATCCATGGATTCGGTCCCTCTGTTACCTTTGCTAACTCCGTTTTCATAGAGCTGTCCTTCAACTGGTTGCAACTGCCAAGTCAGGCCGAACAAATGTACTGCTGCAAGAAAACAAGCCATACATGAACTTATTCCAGACTCATTGAGGTCTCTAAACCAGCTGTTCCTTTGAACCTAAAAATGTCATGATTAGTTTTCTTAGCCCAACCAACTCGGATTACATACCTAAATCATACCTGTAGATACTTTTCTAAGTAGCTGTTAAATTTTAAGGATTGGGAGTTGGATAGTATTCTTTTATTATTATTACTAGAGGCCCAGTGCACAAAATTCATGCTCGAGGTGTGTGTGTGTGTGTGTGTGTGTGTGTGTGTCTCAGCCTTGCCTGCACCCTCTCCAATTTTGGACCTCTTTAGGGATGTCCGACTGCCCATTTAGGCCTGATCCTGGTGGGATTGGGCCTAAACAGGCAGTCGGGCATCCCTCTTACAATCCAGGACTGCTGGTTCCCAACTGCATGCCTGCCTGCCTGCCTGATTGTCCCTAACCATTTCTGCTTGTCAGCCTGATTACCCCCCAACCACTCCCCTGCCAGCCTGATTGATGCCTAACTGCTCCCCTGCTGGCCCAATTGCCCCTAACAGCCCTCCCCTGCTTGCCCGGTCACCCCTAACTTCCCTCCCTTGCTATCCTGGTTTCCTCTAACTGCCCTCCCCTGAAGGTCCGGTCCCTCCCCTGCATGCCTGATTGCCCCCAACTGCCCTCCATTGCAGGCCTTGTCCCTCCCAATTGCCCTCCCCTGTTGGCCTGATTGCCCACAACTTCCCTCCCCTGCCAGCCATCTTGTGTTCACATGGGGGTGGCCATCTTGTGTGTTGGAGTGATGGTCAATTTGCATATTGCCTCTTTATTATATAGGATATTTGCTGATCTCCACACAAGAATATTTTTCCACTGATTTTTTTTTTTAAGAGTGGAAGGGAAGGTGAGTGTGAAAGAAAGAAAGAGGAGAGTTGCCAGGAGGGAAGAAAAGAGCAAGGGAGAGAAAAAAGAGAGAGAGAAACACATTGGTTAGTTAACATCCTGACGGGGGCCAGGCATCTAACCTGTAATCCAGGTGTGTGCCTTTGACTGGGAATAGAACTCATGACCCTTTGATGTGTGGGCTGACACTCTAACCACTGAGCACACAGCCAGGGCTTGATAGTAGTATTTTTAAAAACCACCTTTTGGGAGGGCAATATGGCACCATTCAAAAAATTTATTTTAACCCAGCTAGTATGGCTCAGTGGTTGAGCACTGACATATGAACCAGGAAATCACAGATTGATTTCTGGTCATGTTGCTGGCTTGATCCCGAGTGTGGGGCATGCAGGAGGCAGCTGATCCATGATTCTCTCATCATTGATGTCTCTGACTGTATCCCTTTCACTTCTCTGAAATCAATAAAAATATTTTTAAAAAATATCTTAAAAACTTGGCTTACCCTTCTTTCCAAGAATTTTGATGAATTAACTATGAATGTATGTCAAATTACAAAGCTATTTATTGTAATATTTAAAAACTAGTACCAAATTAGGATCAATCTAAATATTCATAAAAAGAGATTAATTCAATAACTGGTGATGTTATAAATAATATAAGATTACATGGCTAGTAAATCATGTTGCAGAAGACTAAGTAATGCCATGGTAAATGTTTATAATGCATCAAATGAAAACCATTAGGCTACTAAATAGTATGAATAGTACAATCCATAGTGTGTGTGTGTGTGTGTGTGTGTGTGTGTGTGTGTGTGTGTATGTGTGTGTGAATGTGTTAATGTCTGGAAAAAAAAAGGCTGGGGGGATATATCTCAACATGATAACAGCATGATGAAGGGCTGGTTGATGAAGGGTTTTTATTATCTTCTTTATGATTTCTGTATTATCTGTGTTTTTTGTTCCAATGAATATGTGTGATGTTTGCCATATGGGAAAGGTGGGGGGAGAATTTTTTGTTTTTAAAAGAAATGGATTAAAATAATAACAGATTAAAATTGGCTGGGCTGATCACAGATGATATAATGATAAAACTTGAAGGATGTGTAGAGTTTTGGCAGAATACAATAATGGAGGAGCAAAAAGGCAGGTTGTACAAAAATGACTTTGTAAAGCATGAGCTGTCTCTGAGGTAAAGGAAGTTGCTGGGGTTGAGTCTGAATTTAGCTATGTGTAGATGATAGTGGAAGTTAAGGCTGGAAGGATAGATTAGGACAGTATTGTGGAGGACACTGAATGTCACAAAAGATATTTGGATTCTATTTACTAGGAAACAGGCAGGCATTGCTATTTTCTGAACAGATGAGTGATACAATCAGTTTACTTTAGGAAGATTAATTTGATAGCAATGGGGAGTACTGATGGTTTCTAGGCAAATAAATTATATCATCAGAGCACCTTTTGTAGAAAGATAAATCCTGTAGTAGTGGGGAGAAGAATGAATATGAGGCCTAAAGATTTGACAACAACACAAATTGGGAAGGCATTACAATAATCAAGGTGAGGAATGAGTGTCTCAAATAGAGCAATCACAGTGCAAATGCAAAGGTGATTTCTTAAGGAGAAATTACATGAATGTTATCTCAACATTTGGCAACAAGCTCTGCATCTGCATTTGTGTGTGTACATGTTCCTGCATGTTCATGCTTATGTGTAGGTGTTGTGGGGTAGGCATAAAAAAAAAGTGAGGGAAAGAAATAAATCCAAAATGGTTAAGGTTTGGGGTCTGCATAACTTAAACCATGGTAAAGCCATTAATATAGTTAGAGAATTCCACACATAGCTGAGAACTAGTTACAAATAGTACTGGGCATGTGCTTACTGACTGATAATTAGTTGATTTGGAGCAGAATGGGGTGATGGGAGGAATACAATGAATTCATCTTTGGAGATCCTGAGTTCCAGGGATGGATGGGTTATCCAGATAGTCATGGTCAACACAATTTTGGAGGCCTGAAGTTCTAGAGAAATATTAAGGCTAGATCAAGACTGCAGAATCATATATGCACAGAGGCAACAAATGAAGTTACTAGGTAAAAGAAGAAAGATAATGTTAGGAGAAAATGGTGCCTAGGACAGAAGTTAGGAGAATCTTTTTATTTGTTTTCTCATTGAAATTTTCAACATCAACCAAATCTTACTTAAAGGAAATTAAGTGCATGCATTCATAAGGCATCTTATATTTTCCTTTATGTGCTTAGGCAGAATGAAAGGAGTTAATTTGTATGTCTAACACTCCTATATAGTATATGAATTAGCAACCGAGAACAGGAAAGCTAGCCAGATAGACTATTTAAAAATCATTCACCCAAGGAGGGGAAAGTGGCAGCTAATAGGCATACCTGTTGTGCACCTCATCCCAAGGCCAGACTGGAAATACAACTAAATTGGAGAACATTCACCTGGAATTACCAACTGAGGTCTAGCAAAGGAAGAGACACATTAAGGAAGGACAGAAAACACCCAGAGACAGCACCTCCACAACAGCTTGCTTGACATGGTCAGGGGTGAGCCACATAGTCAGCTAGCCTGTGAGAAGATTCCATTAACAAATGAGACAATAACATTCAAGACACAACTACAACAGGAGAATCCATATAACTCAAGCAAGAGACTTTCCTAGAGGCCCAAGCTCAGGAAATCTAAGAAAATGCACCACTGGGTCTCACAAACTATTGGCTACATAAGACCCCCCCCCCCCCCACAAAGTCTGGGAGGCATAGCAGTTTGACCTAATATATAGAGACAAATACAAAGTGACAGAAAAAAATGGGGAGACAAATGACCCCCAAATGAAAGAAAAGGAGGAATCATCAGAAAAGGAACTAAGTGAAATAGAGGCAAGCAAATTGTCAGATAAAGAATTCAGAGTAATGGTAATAAGGGTGCTAAAAAATTAAGTGAGAACTACAAGCAACTTAATGAGAATTATAAGAAAATTAATAAGAGTATTAAGGAACTTAATGAAGGTTATACCAATATGAAAAGAGAGCTTGAAAGAATAAATAAGAGTCAATTGGAAATGAGGAATGACATAGCTGCAGTAAAGAATACTCTGGAAGGATTCAAGAGTAGTCTAGAAGAATATAGGGACTAAATCAGTTAATTAGAAGAAAAAGTAGAAAAAAAACAATATCTGTTTGGAGCAGCAAATGGAAAAAAAAATTAAAGCAGGAAGAAAGTTTAAGGGAGCTTTGGAACAACATGAAATGTAACAATATTTGAATTGCAAAGGTACCAGAAGGAGAAAAATCCAAGCAAGGAATAGAGATCCTACTTGGAGAAATAATGGCAGAAAATTTATGGTGAGGGAAAAAAGTCATTTAAGTTCAGGAAATAAAAAGAGTCTCAGCCAACATGAACCACAAAATACCCACACATAGGCACATAATTATTAAAATGGGAAACATTAAAGACAAAAAGGAAAAAAAGAATATCAAAGGCTGCAAAAGAGAGACAGAAACTTATCTACAAGGGAGCTCCTATTAGACTGTTAGCTGATTTCTCCATAGAAACACTTTGGGCCAAAAGAGAGTGGCATGGAGTATACAAAGTGATGAAAACCAAGTGACTGCACATAAGACCACTCTATCCAGCAAGGCTATTATTCAAAATCAAAGATAAAATAAAGAGCTTCTCAGACAAAAAGAAGGCTAAAATAATTTATTACCACCAAACCAGAACTCCAAGAAGTGCTAAAGAGACTGGTATAAAAAAGAAGAAATAGAGAGAAAGAGAACAGAGAAGAACACAGGCATAAAAAGCAAGAATGACAACAAATAAGTACCTACCAATAATAACCTTAAGTGCAAATGGCTTAAATGCTCCAATCAAAAGGCATAAAGTAGCTAAATGGATAAGAAAACATGATCCATATATATGCTGTCTATAATAAACTCACCTCAAAACATACGACTCACACAAAATGAAAGTGAAGAGATGAAAAAAATTTTTTTCAGGCAAATGGAAAAAAGTAAAGCTGGGGTAGCAATACTGATGATATCTGACTAAAATAGACTTCAAAGTGAAAGCCATAACAAAATACAATGAAGACCACTTCATAATACTAAAGGGATCGATACAACAAGAGGATATAACTCTGGTAAACAGGAGCATCCAAATACATAAAAAAATCTTCTGGAGGATTTTAAAGGAGGGATGGACAGCGATACAATCACAGTGACAGACTTCAACATTCCACTGACATCACTGAGTATATCTTCTAGACAAAGATTCTACAAGAAAATAGCAATCCTAAATGACTCACTAGATCAGATGGAAATAATTGACATTTACAGAACATTTTACCCCAAAACTACAGAATATACATTCTTCTCAAGTGCACATGGGATAGTTTCAAAGACAGACCACATTTTAAGACACGAACTAAGTCTCTACAAGTTCAAGAAGATTGAAATCATATCAAGCATATTCTCAGATCACAATGGCATGAAATTAAAAATCAACTACAATAAAAAACACCTCAAAACATTCAAACACATGGAGGCTAAATAGCATGTTAATAAAAAATGAATGGGTTGCCAATGAGATCAATGAAGAAATTAAAAAAAAATTCCTAGAAACAAATGAAAATGAACACACAACCCAAAATCTATGGGACACAGTGAAAGCAGTCCTGATAGGAACGTTCATAGTACTACAGGCCTACTTCAGAAAACAAGTAAAACTGGTAATAAACCATCTAACTCTACAACTTTCCAAAACTCAATCATGTAGAATCAGAAAACTTTAATAGGCCTATAACTATTGATGAAATTGAAGCAATAATAATAATAAAAAACCCCAGCAAACAAAAGCCCTGGTCTAGATGGCATCACAGGGAAGTTTTACTAAACATTCAAAGAAAAACTAACACTTATCCTCCTCAAATTATTCCAAAAAATCTAAGAGGAAGGAATACTTTCAAGCTCTTTTTACTAGGCTAGCATTATCCTAATTAAAAAAACAGATAAAGACACTACAGAGAAAGAGAATTATAGGCCAATATCCCTGATGAATATATATGCTAAAATCCTCAATAAAATATTAGCAAATTGAATCTTGAAATACATTAAAATGATCATACACCATGACTAAGTGAGATTTATTTCAGGAAAGCAAGGCTGGTACAATATCCACAGATCAATAAATGTGACATATCACATATACAAATTAGAAGACAAAAGATCACATGATCATATAAATTGATGCAGAAAAAGCTTTTGACAAAATCAACACCCTTTTTTGATAAAAACTCATGGCAAAGTGGAAATAAAGGGATCATACTTCAACATAATAAAGGCCATATATGACAAACTTATAGCCAACATCATACTTAATAGGCAAAAACTAAAATCATTTCCCATAAGAACAGGAACAAAACAGGAATGTCCTCACCACTATTATTCAATATAGTACTGGAAGTCTTAGCCTCAGTGATCAGACAAGAAGAAAAAATTAAAAGGCACCCAAATTGGAAAGGAGGAAGTAAAACTCTTATTATTCACAATTGACATGATATTGTAAATAGGAAACCCTAAAGACTCCACCAATAAAACTACTAGATTTAATAAATTTGGAAATGTAGCAGGATACAAAATTAACACCCAGAAAATGATGGCATTTTTAGACACCAATAATGGACTCTTAGAAAGAGAAACAAACAAAAAATACCATTTACCATTGCAATAAAAAAATTAAGATAGTAATAAACTTAACCAAGGAAGCAAAACACCTGTAATCAGAAAACTACAAGATGTTGAAAAAAGAGATAGATGAAGATATAAACAAATGGAAGAAAATACCATGTTCATAGACAGGTAGAATCAACATGATTAAAATGTCCATATTACCCAAAACAATCTATACATTCAATGTAATCTCTATTAAAATACCAATGGCATACTTCAAAGATCTAGAACAAACATTACAATAATTTATATGGAACCAAAAAAGACCTCGAATAGCCACCACAATCTTGAGAAAGAACAAAGTTGGAGGAATCATAATACCAGATATCAACTTATACTACAAAGCTAATATTTTCAAAATAGCCCGATATTAGCAAAAGAACAAACATAGAGATCAGTAGAACAGAACAGAGACACCAGAAATTGACCCAAGTCATTATGCTCAATTAATATTTGACAAAGGAGGCAAAAGCATTCAATGGAGTGAAGACAGTCTCTTCAATAAATGGTGTTGGGAAAACTGGACAGGTACATGCAGAAAAATGAAACTAGACCACCAACTTATACCATATACAAAAATAAACTCAAAATGGATAAAAGACTTAAATATAAATTGGGAAACCATAAAAATCTTAGAAAAAAACCATAGGCAGTTTAATCTCAGACATCTCTAATAGCAATGTGTTACAGATAGATCTCCTAGGGCAGAGGTCAGCAAACTGCGGCTCACGAGACACATGCGGCTCTTTTGTCACTTGAGTTTTTAGGAAAGGCCAACTTAGGAGTACCCTAATTAAGGTAATAACAATGTACCTACTTATATAATTTAAGTTTAAAAAATTTGGCTCTCAAAAGAAATTTCAATTGTTGTACTGTTGACATTTGGCTTTGTTGACTAATGGGTTTGTCGACCACTGTCCTAGGGCAAAGGAAACTAAGGAGAAAATAAACAAATGGGACTACATCAAAATAAAAAACTTCTGCACAGCAGAAGGAACCATCAATAAAATGAAAAGAGAGTCCACTGTGTGGGAGAACATATTTGCCAATACATTTGATAAGGGGTTAATTTCCAAAACATATAAGGTATTCATACAACTTAACAAAAGGAAGACAATCTAATAAAAAATGAACAAAGAACCTAAATAGAGACTTCTCCAAAGTGGACATAAGGAAGGCCAAGAGACATATGAAAAAATGCTCAGTCACTAATTATCTGAGAGATACAAATCAAAACAATGAGGTATCATATCACACCTGTGAGAATGGCTATCATCACAGATCAGTAAGTGGCAAGTGTTGGCCAGAATGTGGAGAAAAGGGAACCCTAGTACACTGCTAGTGGTAATGCAGACTGTTAGCAGTCACTGTGGCAAACAGTATGGGGTTTCCTCAAAAAATTAAAAGTGGTACTGCTATTTGATCCAGTGATCCCACTTCAAGGAATATATTCTAAAAAACCAGAATCATCAATCAGAAAGAATATATGCATCCCTATGTTCATAGTAGCACAATTTATAATAGTTAAGATTTGGAAATAGCCCCAATTTCCATCAGCAGATGACTGGATCAAAAAACAGTGGTACGTTTACACAATGGAATACTATGCAGCTATAAAAAAGAAGGAATTCTTACCATTTGCAACAGCATGGATGTACCTGGAGAGTATTATGCTAAGCAAAGTAAGTCAGTCAGAGAAAGATAAGTATCACATGATCTCACCCATATGTAGAATCTAATGAAAAAAATAAACCAATGAACAAAATAGATCCAGAGACTTAGAACCATGAAGAGACTGAATTTCAGAGAGAAGGTGGGTGAGGGTTATGGTGGAGAGAGATTAATCAGGGAACTTCTATGCATATGTGCATAGCTCATGGACATAGTAAATAGTGTGGCAAAGCTTTGGGAGAGGTGGGTGAAGGGAGGAGGGGGTCAATGGGGGGGAAAAAACCAACAACAAAAACCCAAAGCAGACATTTGTAATATTTTCAACAATACTAGTAAATATAAATTAAAAAATAAAACAAAAAAATCATTCACCAACTTTTAGTTGGAGCTAAAGATATTTCTAATACCTAACTTCTAATTTATCCTTTAAATATTTAAGCATTTTATTGGTTTATATACTTTTTTGGGTTAAAGTCAGTGCTGCCTGATGAATTTCGGTTGCAATTATTGGAGACAACTGAAATTCAAGTCACAGTGGTTCTAAGTAAGGTGCAATATAGCATGCTAATAAAGCTATGTTAGTGACATCTCTGAGATTATCTTGCCAAAAGACTCAAAGTATGGTTGGTTGAACATACTTGCTCCATTTAAAGCTGTTTATCAGCTTTATAGAAAATATGGTCTATTCTGCCCCACAAATACTTTGAATATGATGGATATTAAATACCATATTGAAAATGCGTTTGATTCCTTCGGTTCAGTTACTTTTGTGAATTAGATGAGCCATAAGGAAGAAAATGCACAGTAGTTCTCATTTTGAAGATCAAGGGGCCTATTTTATATATTTTATTTAAATTAAGCCAATTTCCTGATGGTGCTAAAAAATGAGAGAGAAGATGCATGGCTGATAATCACTTCAAAATAATAAGGTAAAGATTAATTTTCATCATCAAATGAACTGCTTTTAGCCAATAAAGACACATAAAGAGGTATGGGCACATTTAGTAGAATATCCTTTGAGGGTGGTGAAGCTTTATAATTTTTTGAGTTTACTATGTCTTCTCCAGACAACAAACTATTTCTAGTGTCTAGTTGTATGACTATATAATAGAAATTACATTAATTGTTTCAGGCTATAGCTACTATAGAAGGCTACTGGTCTTTTTTCTCCTCCAAACTGAACTTCAGAATTCTGAATAACGAAAGGAATTAAAAAACTGCACTTATATGCAGCGTAAACTGAGGTAACTAAATAACTAATATTTCACTTCTATTAGAAAAAAAA
>JAAGEH010000015.1:26026300-26075352 GCA_011751065.1 Lasiurus cinereus | reverse complement strand
CACACCCACACACTACTAGAAAGATATGGTAGTAATTCCGCTATGAGATGTATTTATTCATTCATTAAACAAGGATTTTCAAAGCATATCTGGGCACACTGGGAATGCTGAGAATACAGGAAAAGGCTATCAAAATATTAACAGCCAGAACAGTAAAGGTACTGGCTGGACAATATGGATATTTGATATAAACAACCAGTATAGGCTAACAAGGACACATACTGGTTGCATATCAGCCTTCGCTAGAGAATGAAGAAGATAGAGCATCAATCAGGCTGGTAGGGGAGTGGTTAGGGGATTATCAGCCTCGCAAGCAGAAGTGGTTAGGGGCAATCAGGAAGGCAGGTAGATGAGCAGTTGGTAGCCAGCAGTCCTGGAATGTGAGAGGGCCTAAACTGGCAGTCAGGCAGCCCTCAAGGGGTCTCAGATTGAAGAGGGAACAGGCTGGGCTGAAGGACACATCCACCCTTCCCCATGCACGAATTTCATGCACCAGGTTTATAGTATATTATAGTATGGTATAGTATAATATAATATAATATAATATAATATAATACAACATAATATAATATAATCAAAACAAATAAACAAATAAATGAAATAATGTCAAGTGCTATGAAGAAAAAATAAGAGTAGATAGAGAAAGTGTCTTAAAGGAAGTAATATTTAAACCAAGAATTGAATGACATGATGAACCTATTTGAATATCTAGTTGAGGAACCTTCCTGGAGGAAAGAACAGCAATTATACAAAACACTGAGTCTTGTATTAAATGTGTGAGGAACACTGAAGAGCTCACTGTGACTGTAGCTCAGCCAAGAAAAGTGTTAAGAAAACTCATAGACCTAGCTGATTTGGCTCAGTGGATAGAGCATTGGTCTGCAGACTGAAGGGTCCCAGGTTCTATACCAGTCAAGGGTACATGCCAGGGTTGTGTGCTCCATCCCCAGCTGATCAATGATTCTCTCCCATCATTGATGTTTCTATCTCTCCCTTCCTCTCTGAAATCAATAAAAATATATTAAAAAAAAGAAAACTCATAAACAGAAGGATTGGACTTGTAATCCTGTTATATCAGTGCTCTAATTAACTTAGTGGTCACAAATAAACTACAAATGAATAAAAAGTAATGAAACTAAAATATTAAACCTAAAAGTAAGGATTGCTGGTAATAGTAGATTTAATATGAGTGTTCCTGATCCCAAACAAAGTCAAATTCTTTTTTTTCCTAAAGACATACATAAAAAATATACATCCTCAATGAGTAGAGATGGACACTATCCAGACGTCTTAGGGAGTACTTTTCTGAAATTCAATGGTTGAACAGAATGTGCATGCCTATTTTGACATTCCAAGAGTAATGTCTTTTCAGTTGATTAAGAATGGCAGTCCCTAAAGCTCTCCTTAAGAAAGGTACCTGAGTGCCAAGCTCTGTACATTTTATAATTATTATCCTTTTTGTTTTACCCAAGTGCAAAAAGCTATGCTATGAAATTATAAATTTATTACAAAGTTAAAGTAACATGGATTATTTCACTATCCCCAATTGCAAAACTTAATTAAATACCTTGAATCTCTTACACATTTCCATAGGCTGCACTTCTAAATCTCTTAGCAGTTACTTCCTGGTACTCAGTGTTAAGGTGCTGGACTTTGGCCTGACCAGTGTGGCTCATTGATTGAGCATCAACCTATGAGCTAGAACAGTGGTCAGCAAACTGTGGCTCTCAGAGTTCATAGTTCAATTTCTAATCAGTGAACATGCTCAGGTTGCGGGCTTGATCTCCAGTGTGGGGCATGCAGGAGGCAGCCAATCAATGATCCTCTCTCATCATTGATGTTTCTCTCTCTCCCTCTCCATTCTTCTCATTATATAAAGACTAGAGGTGCAGTGCATGAATTCGTGTACCAGTGGGGTCCCTCAGCCTCGCCTGTAGGATAGGGCCCAAACTGGCTCTCTGACATCCCTTGAGGGTTCCCAGATTGCAAGAGGGCACAGGCAAGCCCAAGGGACCTCACTGGTGTGCTACTGGGGTAGGGGAAGGATACAGGAGTTTGGCCAGCCAGGCTGGGACTGCAGGAGGGTTCCAGTGCATGTCCGGCCCACCCAGCTCAGTCATGATTGGCAGGACCCCAGCAACAAGCTAACCTACCAGTTGGAGTGTCTGCCCCTGGTGGTCAGTGCACATCATAGCTAGCAGTTGCACGGCCTTAGCATATCATTAACATATCATGCTTTGATTGGTTGAACGGACAACCAGAGAATTACACACTTAGTATATTAGACTTTTATTATATAGGATGTTGGACTTTGTTTCTCCTGATGGTCTCTAGTAATATTCATAATTGATAATGTTTCCCCATTTCATTCCCCTTCAAAAGGCAGAAATTCACTTATAAGGGAGAAAACAAAAATGTTTCAGGTGTAAATTGGAAAATATGTGCTAAGTGACTTATGTCTATACTACCCATTATGGTAGCCACCTGCCACATGTGTCTATCAAGCACTTGAAATATGGCTAGTCAGAGTTGAAGA
The DNA here is from genome assembly GCA_011751065.1 of Lasiurus cinereus. Taxonomy (NCBI): domain Eukaryota; kingdom Metazoa; phylum Chordata; class Mammalia; order Chiroptera; family Vespertilionidae; genus Lasiurus; species Lasiurus cinereus. Next base: position 26,072,816 of record JAAGEH010000015.1, on the reverse strand, counting down.
CTTATATGAAAGAAAGAATGTAAAATATTCAGTTAGATATTTTGGATATATGTTCAATTAAATAAAGTATATTTAAAGTAATTTTACCTGTTTCTTTTTACTTTACTATGTGGCTACTATATGATTTTAAATGATATATGTAGTTTACATTGTTTTTCTACTGGACAGAGCTGATCTTGACTATCCATAACATTTCACAAAAAGATGTGATGTTTCTCTTTTAGCACCCTATCAGAGAACCTGGTATGGAGATTCATCATTATTATGCACCTGAAGAGCCAGGATCATGTCTTTCTCAGTTTTCTATCTCAGCACCTGGCAGTCAGGCAGTACTCTGCTCATGTACTGCTGATAAGACTGCAAAGTAGTCAAGTGGCTTTCCTAAGCAATATGTGACCTCTAGAAAATTTAAATTGGGAATATTCCTTGACCAAGGTATTCTTTTAGGAAACTTCACTAAAGAAATAATCACATTGTGTGCATAAAGGGATATGCACAAATAAATTCATTATATCCTTGTTAATATAATGACTATTATTATAGTGATACAACAACAAAAATAACCCCACCAATATATCCATTTATGGGATACTATGAAATACTATGTAAGAATATAAAGACTGATATGAGAACCTGTCCATTTGGAGAAAACTAAAGAGATGACAATGAAATGTAGTGCAGGATTCCAAATAGGATCCTGGAACAGAAAAAAAAAAGGTAATAGAAAAACTCTCAGTTGAGTTCACAGCATCATACCATTATTTATTTCTTACTTTTCATAACTCTACTGTGGTGATACAAGAGGATAACATTGGCAGGAACTGAGTGACAGGTGTACAGGAATTCTTTGCAACTTAGCAACTTTTCTGTAAATCTAAATTTATGTCAAAATTAAAAGCCAAAAAGGGAGAATAAGGATTGGACCAGTGTTGTGCTGCAGCTGCTTGTACACATTTTACCAATTCCACCTTTAGTGACTTTACAAAGATAGTTGAGATCACCTATGGCAGGTATATTAACACTCTAGAAATCAGCAAAAGCTACAAATCAAAGCTTTTTTTTTCCCCAAAGAACTGGCTATTAAACGTTTATCAGCATACCATTGGATGACCTACATGTTTTGACATGGAAAGAACTCTAAGATTTGTAGGAAAAACATTGTAGAACAATACATATCTGGTGATCCTATTTAAATAAAGAAAATATGTGTCACCTTATATGTATATCTATCTATATAAAATCCTAGTATGCAAATAGACAGAACAACCAAACAGCCGGTTGCTATGATGTGTGCTGACCACCAGCAAACATGCACGGAAGATGGCGGGCGTTGGTCATGGCGGGATGGTAGAGCAGGTGATTGGGAGTGCCAGACCAAGGCAGGGTGCTGGTTGCTGTCATCAGGGAGAGCCTCTGGTGGTTATTATAAATTCTTTGCTCCTGCATGCTGTGGTCCCACCTGGTGCTCACACCTTCTGCCAGCACCAGCCCTCCTTGCACCAGCTGCTGGTGCCAGAGCCACTGCTCTCACCTACTTCTAGGCCTGGCACCAGTCCTGATCACTTGGCACCATCAGCAGGTGCAAATAGTGGCTGCTAGCCCTGATCGCCCCTGAGGGTTTCTCCAGCTCCCCCTGCTCCTGAGGAGCAATTGGGGCAGCAGCCTTCACCAGCACCTGTTGACAGTGCCAGCCCCGCTTGCACCCACTGCTGGTGCCAGCCCCAATTGCTCTGTGCTGTGAGCGGGTGTGACCAGGGCCGGTGCTGTCAGCTCATGGGAGCAGTGGCGGCAGGAACAGGGCTGCCGGCAGAGAGGGAACCAGGGGCCACAGTGGGAGGGACCAGGCAGGGACACAGAGGATGGCCTGCCCCTGCTACCACCACAGCCTTGAGGGCCACAGTTCCTTTCAAAGTGCATGAATTCATGCACTGGACCCCTAGTATATATATATATAAATGCTTAGAAAGACAACTGGAAGAATTAATACCAAACTATTGGTCTTTAAGAGTGTGAATATAGGGGAACTTCAACATTTTCATAGTATTGTTAGAATCATTTACAATGATAATGCATTCATGTATTGTTATATAATAAAAAATACTGGGTACTTGAAAAACCTTTTTTAAAGCTGAATGAATAGATGTATTGTTTTGTTCCATCTCTTTTATTATCATTTTTGGTCTAAAATATAATCTTTCAAAACATTTAAAGTGGCAAAATGATTCAGAAATTAAATATGAATAAACTCAAACACATAAAACAGATGAAATAGAACTCTTTTTTATCAAAAGGAATTGGCAGAAGGCTGTCCAAAAGCCTTATCCAAATATATACTTTTAAATATACTGGACCCCAAAATTATCCTCAAAGTATATGAATAAGAAAAATTGGAGTATTGGGAAAAATTCTTTTCTGGAAGTTAAATTTATTGGAATACCTTTCTGACACTAGTGTCAGGAGATAAGAAATCTTCTGTGTAATTCTGTATCATTGGTGTTTTGTGTCTACTCTTTTATAGTTAATATTTGAATCTACTTAATAATAAAGTCAATATGGTTTTGATAAATATATAAGTAAAGTTTGAGATTGTAATATTTGTAAGGCAAATACAAACATATTCAAAATACAAACATATTCAGCTAAGGATTCTAAATTTATTTGTTACAATAATTTTTGGTGTTATTGCCTATTTCTGGTAAATAAACCTATTCAGAAAGTTTGAAATCTATATCACAAATAAAGTCCTGCCCATTATGGATAATGCCATGCTTCAAATCATGTCAGGACAAAAGCATGTAATACAATTTTTAGATACTTTTTTTCTTTTTCAGCAATTTTCCCCCTTACCAGTTCCCTTACATATTTTGCTTCATGTTCCTTTAGACTAATGAACGCTATTAAGTTTGTATTTTATTTCCAAAGCTTGTCAAAGCTACAGTTCTACTTTGTATGTTGGACAGTTCCCTTCCTAAAAAATATATCAAGTCTATTACCTAGATGGTGACCCCTGATGACTTTAGGCTTTCAAGTTAACTCCTATGGGAAACAATCTCATCAGACCAGTCCTTTAGTGGATATAATGTTGAGATAGATATTTTCGCAGTAAGAAATATCACTGCAAAAAATAAATGTTTCTTGAATTAAATTCACTGACCACTAATGTGATAGAAACCAGGTCATCTTTCCATCTTAAAATGAATCCCTTTCTCATTACATTAAACATCAAATTTTTATATAAGTGAACTATAGCCTTTTGATAAATTACCTTCAGATCTTTGTTTTATCCTGGTAATAACCAGGTTACATGCAGGAATGAAAACTACTGATTTTCAGAAAAGCTTTTTTCAAGAACTAAATAAAAGAAGTAATGCCTGTTTATTTATGGTACCTTACATTTGCCTCAGCAGTTTCATTTAAGTTTTCTATTCCCCCCCACCTAAGGTTAAATATATACATTTTCTGCTAAAACTAGTGGCCCAATACATGAAATTCATGCATGCGGGGGGGTGGTGCCCTTCAGCCTGGTCTATACCCTCTCCAATCTGGGACCCCTGTGGGATTGGGCCTAAAACTGAAATCGGACATTCCTCTCCCAATCTGGGACTGCTGGCTTTTAGCCACTCACCTGCCTGCCTGCCTGATTGCCCCTGACCACTGTGCATACTGGCCTGCTCACTCCCAACTGCCCCCCCTGCCGACCTGCTCAACCACACCTGCCCTCCCTGCTAGCCTGCTCACCCCCAACTTCCCCCCTTGGTGACCTGATCACCCCCAACTGACCCCCACTGATAACTTGCTTGCCCCAAACTGCTCCCCCCTGCTGGCTTGATCACCCCCAATGGCCCCCACCCCACCAGCCTGATCACCCACAACTGCCTGCACCTCTTGGCCCTTAACGACCTCTACCTCGGCCCTGTGACCATGGCTTTGTCCAGAAGAATGTCTGGAAGGTCTCCTAGAAGGTCACCCAGTCTAATTAGCATATTACCCTTTTGTTGGTACACAGGTAGGGGCTGGCTAGTTTGCCCTGAAGGGTGTCCCAGATCAGAGTGGAGTTTTCCATGGGGAGCAGGGAAACCTGGGTGAGGAACCTGTGGTTATTTTCAGGCTGGACATGCCCCCATTGGGTTAGGGGTCCCCACAGGGGATGGTGCCAGTCTTGGTGAGGGGCTGATGACTGATTGCAGGCTGGCCATGCCCCCCAGCAGGAACCCTCAACCCATGGGGGTATAACTAGCCTGGGTAAGGGGCTGAGGGCCATTTTCAGGCTGGCCACATAGCCTTCAGGGTGGGGGTCCTCACTGGGGTGCTTGGCCAGCCTGGTTGAGGGGCTGATGGTTATTTTCAGGCTGGCCATGCCCCCTAACAGGGACCTTCACTCCATGAGATTATGGCCAGCCTGGGTGAGAGACTTAGGGCTGTTTTCAGGCTATCCACACCCCTTTAGGGTGGGGTCCTTGATGGGGTGCCTGGCCAGCCTGGGTGAGGGGCTGAGGACTGTTTGAAGGCCTTTCCCTCGGCGGATGGCCTGGGCAACCCAAGTCACTTGTGCTCAGGCTGGCTCCAACCAGGCCGTGTCCTAGGCTTCTGTACACAGGCCCCTCTTTTGCAGGCCAGCCTAGACAGGTGGGAAGCTTGGCTTCCTCCAACACTGGGGGTGGCCCAAGCCTCCCACCCTCTCTGGCTGACTCTGGTTCCACCGACATCTTTGTCCCACTAATTTGCATATTCCCTCCTGATTGGCTGTGTGTGTTGTGGAGTGATGGTCAATTACCATATTACTCTTTTATTAGATAGGATATTATCTGTGCTTGCACTGCATTATACACATACTTAAATGATCCTTTTCAAAGCAATTTGAGTGGAGTCAATGAGATCCCTTTCAAACATTTTTTAAAAGCCTGAAAAACTGTTGTGTAGGATATAGGAATAATTTCTTTTGGAAAAAAGGACTTCAATAATTTTAAAAATAAGCAAAAAAAATGGCATTTTTAACTTGAACAGTTTTATATAACAGATTTTGCAAGTCTGCCACAGTGAAACAGCAAAATTAAATGCCAATTAAAGAAATGAGACAGTACAACAGAGGCAACGAGGCACCTTTCTTGTTGCACCACATCTTTGAAAATCTACATTTTGTCTTCTAAAAGAAATGCATTCTTGTATATTCTAGCACACTTTTTTATGCCTTAGTATGCTCCTAGTTTTATAAAGGCTAGGAAAGATTCTATCAAGGTAATAGATCATTTCAATATCAGAGTTCTTTATTATATTATCTTAAAACTTCCATTTGCAAATAATATTTGTAAATAACATGTTTATTTGGGTACTTTATCTTAGGTTTAATATATGATTTCCATTTGCAGTTGCATAACAGGCCCATCTGTGTATTCCTTATCAGACAGATACAATTATTTAGTGTTTTCATCTCAAGCTACAGCACCAATGGGTGCTCTCCATAAATCAAATCTTTTTTTTCCAATTTTTTATTAATGTGTTCCATATTTTACCAATGCCCTCCCAACCCCACTCCCATATATGCCCTCACCAGATAGAGTCTTGCAATCACTGGTTATGCATATATGCATGCATATAAGTCCTTCAGTTGATCTCTTATCTATCCCACCTTTCCCTAAACTTCCCACTGTAATTTGACAGTGTGCTTGATATTTTACTGCCTCTGCATCTATCTTTTTGTTCATCAGTTTATAATGTTCTTTATTATCCATAAGTGAGTATGATCAAGTGTTATTTTTCTTTCATTGACTGGCTTATTTCACTTGGAATAATGATCTCCGGTTCCATCTAGATTTCTGCAAATGGTAAGAATTCCTTCTTTTTTATGGCACCATAGTATTCCATTGTGTAGGTGTACTATAGTTTTCTGATCCAGTCATCTGCTGATAGGTACCTAGGCTGTTTCCAAATCTTAACTATTGTAAATTGTGCTGCTATGAACATAGGAGTACATATATCCTTTCTGATTGGTGTTTCTAGTTTATTAGGATATGTTTCTAGGAGTGGAATTACTGGATCATGGGAATTCCATTTTTAGTTTTTTGAGATAACTCCGTACTGTTCTCCACCAGTCTGCATTCCCACTAGCAGTGCATGAGGGTTTTTTTTCTCCACATCCTCGCTGACACTTATCATTTTTTGATTTGTTGATGATAGCCATTCTGATAGGTGTGAGATGGTATAGCATTGTTGTATTGATTTGCATATCTCGGATGATTAGTGACTTGGAGTGTGAATTCTTGTGTCTCTTGGCCTTCCTTCTGTCTTCTTTCGAAAAGATTCTATTTAGGTGGGTAGCCCGTTTTTTTATTGGATCATTTATCTTACGTTTATTAAGTTGTATAAGTTGCCTGTAAATGTTGGAGATTAAACCTTCATCAGTGATAACATTTGCAAATATGTTCTCCCATACAGTGGGCTTTCTTGTTGTTTTGTTGATGATTTCTTTTGCCGTACAAAAGTTTTTTATTTTGATGTAGTCCCATTTCTTTATTTTTCCTTTAGCTTCCATTGCCCTTGGAGCAGTATCAGTGAAGAAGTTCTTTTGGCAAATATCTGAGATTGTGTTGCCTGTGGATTCCTCTAGTATTTTTATGGTTTCCTGTCTTATGTTTAAGTCCTGTATCCATTTGGAGTTTAGTTTTGTGTAGGGTGTAAGTTGGTTGAATAGTTTAATTTTTTTGCATGTATCTGTCCAATTTTCCCAACAATATTTATTGAAGAGGCTGTCTTGACTCCATTGTATATTCATGCCTCCTTTGTCAAATATTAATTGAGCATAGTGGTTTGGGTGGATATGTGAATCCTCTGTTCTATTCCATTGGTCAATGTGTCTGTTCTTGTGCCAGTACCAGGCTGTTTTGAGCACAGTTGCTTTGTAATATAGCTTGAAATCTGATATTAAGATCTCACCTACTTTATTCTTCTTTTTCAGGATTGCTGTAGCTATTTGTGGTCTTTTTTTTTTTGTTCCATATGAATCTTTGAAGAATTATTTCTAGGTCTGTGAAATATGTTGTTGGTATTTTAATGGGTAGCTCAGTGAATCTATATGTTTCTTTGGGTAGTATGGACATTTTAATGATGGTGATTCTCCCAATCCATGAACATGGTATGTTCTTCAATCTGTTCACGTTTTCCTCTATCTTTTTTTTTTTTTCAGTGTCTGGTAGTTTTTCTTGTATAGGTCTTTTAACTCCTTAGTTAAGTTTATTCCTAGGTATCTCTTTTTTTTTTGGTGTGATGATAAATGGGATGGCTTTTTTAGTCTCTCTTTCTGTAACTTCACTATTAGAGTATAGAAATGCCATAGATTTCTTGGCATTAATTTTGTATCTTGCTACATTGCCAAATTCATTTATTAAGTCCATTAGTTTTTTCATGGAGTCTTTTGGAGTTTTATATACAATATCATCCCATAGGCAAATAAAGACAGCTTTACTTTTTCTTTTCTAATTTGAATGCCTTTTATTTCTTCTTCTTGTCTAATTTCAATGGCTAATACTCCCAGTACTAAGTCAAACAGGAGTGGTGAGACTGGGCATCCCTGTTTTGTTCTTGTCCTTAGAAGAAATGGTTTTAGTTTTTGCCCATTGAATATGATGTTAGCTATGGGTTTATCAGATATAGCTTTTATGATGTTGAGGTATGATCCTTCTATTCCCACCTTGTTGAGTTTTTATCAAGAAAGGGTATTGGATTTTGTCAAATGCTTTTTCTACATCAATTGATATGACTATGTGATTTATATCTCTCAATTTGTTTATGTGATGTATCACGTTTCTTGATTTGTGGATATTGTACCATCTTTGCATTCCTGGGATTAATCCCACTTGGTCATGGTGTATGATCTTTCTGATGTACTGCTGGATCTAATTTTGCTAGAATTTTGTTGAGGATTTTGGCATCTATGCTCATGAGGGATATTGGCCTATAATTCTCTTTTATTGTGTTGTCTTTATTTGGTTTTGGTATTAAAGTGAAGCTGTCTTCATAGAAGAAAATTGGAAGTGTTCCTTCTTCTTGTATTTTTTGGAATAGTGTGATGAGGATAGTTTTTAATTCTTCCTTGAATGTTTAGTAAAACTCCCCTGTGAAGCTGTCTGGCTGCTTGCTTTTGTTTGCTGGAAGCTTTTTGATGACTGCTTCAATTTCTTTCATAGTTATTGGCATATTGAGATGTTTAGATTCTTCCTGATTGAGGTTTGGAAGGTTATATTTTCCTAGGAATATGTCCATTTCCTCCAGGTGTCAGGTTTTTGGAATAGAGTTGTTCACAGTATTTTTTTTAACAATTGTTTGTATTTTGGTGGAATCTGTTGTTATTTGTCCTCTTTCATTTCTGACTTTGCTTATTTGGGTCTTCTCTCTTTGCTTCTTGGTGAACCTGGATAGAGGTACATCAATATTGTTTATCCTTTCAAAGAACCAGCTCTTGGTTTTGTTGATCTTTTTTATTATTTCTTTGGTCTCTATGTCATTTATCTCCACTGTGATCTTTATTATTTCCTTCCTTCTGTTTACACTGGGCTTTTCTTGCTGCTCTCTCTCTAACTCTTTGAGTTGTAGCATTACGTATTTTATTACCATTGTATCTTGTTTCTTTTGCAGTAGGGTTGTAGAGCTATGAACTTTCCTCTAAAGTCTGTTTTAGCTTTGTCCCATAGATTTTGGATTGTTTGGTCTATCTTTGAAAATGACCCATGTGCACTTGAGAATAATGTATATTCTGTGGCTTTGGGGTGAAATGTTCTGAAGATGTCAATTAATTCCATCTGGTCTAGTGAGTCATTTAGGATTGATGTTTCTTTGCTGATTTTTTGTTTAGAGGATTTGTCCAATGGTTATAGTGCAGTATTAAAGTCTCCTACTATGATTGTATTGCTGTTAATCTCTCCCTCGATATCCTCCAGGAGTTCTTTATGTATTTGTTTGTCCCTGTGTTAGGTGCATATATGTTTCCTCGAGTTATTTCTTTAATATTATATAGTGGCTTCCTTATCTGTTGTTATATCTTTCACTTTGAGATCTACTTGGCTAGATGTAAGTATTATTACCCAATCTTTTTTTTTCATTTTCATTCTCCTAAAAAAACCTTTTTCTATACCTTCACCTTTAGTATGTGTGCATCTTTTTTTCTGAGGTGGGTTTCTTGTAGACAGCAGATATATGGGTCATGTTTTCTTATCCAATCTGTTACCCTATGTCTTTTGATTGGGGCATTTAATCCATTTGCATTTAAAGTTATTATTTATAGGTACATATTTGTTGCCATTTTTATTGTTTACCCCTGTGTTCCTTCTCACTTCCTATTTTTTTTTTTTTTACAGCAGATACTTTAGCATTTCTTGCATTGCTAGTTTGGTGATAATAAATTCCCTTAGTTGTGTTTTTTTTTTTTTTTTTGTCTGTGAAGCTCCTGATTTCACCTTCAATTTTGATTGATAGCCTTGCTTGGTACAGTATTCTTGGATTCAGACTCTTCTTTTGCATGACTTTTTATATTTCATTCCATTTCCTTCTGGCCTAATGAGTTTTTGTTGAGAAATCAGTTGCAATTCTTAAAGGGTTTCCTTTGTAGGTAACTTTCTGTCTCTCTCTGGCCATCTTTAAGATTCTTACTCTGTTGTTGGTGTTTGCCAATTTAATTATAATGTGCCTTTGCCTCATACTTTTGGGGTTCATTTTGCTTGGGACTCTATGAGCTTCTGGGATTTGTCTGGGTTGTTTCTTTCCTACATCAGGGAAGTTTTCTGTCATTATTTCTTCAAACAGCTTTTCTATTCCTTGCTCAGTTTCCTCTCCTTCTGTAACTCCTATAATGTGGATGTTGTTTTCTTTCATGTTGTTCCCAGGTTTCCTTTGGCTCTCCTCCTGCTTCTTATTTTTTTTCTAGAAGCTGCTCTATTTGGGCATTTTTTTTTCTGCCTTGTCTTCTAGCTCACTGATGTGGTCCTCTTCTTCTTCTAGCCTACTCTTGATGCTTTCTATTGAATTCTTTACAGCAGCAATGTCATTTTTTCATTTCTTCTTGGTTCTTCTTAATTTCCTCTTGGTTCTTACTCATATTGTTGAACTTGTCTTCCATTCTTTTCAGCCTCCTTATGACCATTTCTCTGAATTCTTTCTATGACAGGTTGATTGCCTCCATTTCGTTTACCCTCTTTCTGGTGATGCCTGCTTTTCTTTTATACGTGGGCTGTTTCTTTGTCTCCCCATGATTTCCCTTCTATGGATATCTCATTATGTATTTCTCTCTCTCCTTCATTGATTTAAAGGCACAAAATAAAATGCAACCAGGTACAATGCACAAGGCACTAGACAGAAATGCATTCACTGTATTAATAACCCTAAATAAAGGTGACCACCAGAGAGAGGCAAATTAGGGGATAGGAGAGAAAGAACAAAAGAGAAAAAAAAAGAAGAGAAAGGAGTGCTAAAATGAAGTTGGGAGAAGTAAAAGAAAAGGAAGAGAGTAAAATAAGAGAATTAGCAAAAAAGGGTAAATAAAGTATATACATGGGAAAAAACTCCAATAAAACAGCCACTAATCCCAACAAATGCCAGTATCAATTACCTGTAGATTAATACAAAGTGCAAACAACAACTAATATCAAGTGAGGTGACAGAAAAAAGAAGGAATAAACAAACAATAACAAGGCCAACCAAAAAAACAAAAGAAACAAACAAAAAGTATAAGCAAAACAATCTTACAAAAAAGCCCAAAAATGGATATAATCAACATTGAAGCAAACACCAATAAAAGGAAAGAGAGAAAAACAATGTTTGGATAGTGAATACAGAGAATGGAGAGGTGTGTATGGACTTGGAGCACAGGATTGGGAATTTGATATATAAGTAGTGTGAAATTTTAACAGGGGGTAAAAAGAAAAAATAGGGAAAATCAAAAGTAGGAAAAGGTTAGGAGAAATAGGGTAACAAGAGAGGAAATGTTAGGGATAGAGTTATGGCATAAAGGTAGAGTTGAGATAGAGTAAAATGATGCTAATTGAAAGATGAAAATCGAATGTAGAACACTAATCCTAAATTAAAATAAAGAGAAAATAAAATGACACTTTTTTAACAAAAAGGTAAAATAGTAGTAGTACTAATACTGATTGAAAATAAAAATGTAATAATTAAAAAGGTAAAATCAAGTAAGGGAAAAAGAAAAAAAAATTCTTTTTTACAATGAAAAAAATTAAAATAGAAATAAAAAGTAAAAAAATAGAATGTGCAGTAGTGAAGGTCATTCACTTCCTCTATTGTACTGTTTGGCATACCTGTTTCCTAGTCAGGCCAGTATTGCAGTTCTGTGCATTCCACTGCTTCTCAGTGTTGTAAGCCAGTCCTGATTTTTAAGCAGGCAGTGTGTCTTAATTTCTTTATTCCTTTATTTGTGATTACAAAAGAGTCAATTTGTGATTCAGCCCCTGGGTGACAGTGTTTTTGGATTGACTTCTGAGACTCTCGGTCCTCTCTAGCCTGTGCTTAGATACCACTTTCCCTGTGGCACTCAATACCAGTTTGTGGGAATGGGTTGCCCCAGAGCTGGTTCTCGGTTGGTCACTCCCTGCACTGATCCCCAGTTTCCAGAAAAACATTTTTCCCCTACAGTCTCCTAGGGTGTCCCCAACTGGGTGATCCTATGTATTGGGTTCAGCACTCAGAAGCAAGGATCTGAAGAGGAAAGAGTGCAAGTGTGGGAACTTCCCTTTCCCCTCGTGTTCAAGCAGCCGGCACACTTTTAAACTCCCAGTCTATCCCATTGTGGCAGATCAAAATGGGTTGCTTTTTAGAGATCTTCTCTGTTAGCAGCTTTGAGGACCCTCTTTCACATTGACAGATCACGCCAGCCCCAACAGCCATGGATTTCTCCAGGCGCAGACTTCTCCCGGTCCTTTAGCTCCCCCCATTCATGCGCCTCTCTCTCCTGTGGGACCAGAGATTTCACCTCATTACAGGTTGAAATCCAACCTTTCTGAGGTGGATTGTAGAGCTCCTCTGAATCCGCATGTTTGAGTCAGTTGGGGACTGGTGTCCTGGGGTCTTCAGTTGCTCGGTGGGTGCCGCAGTTGTAGATTCTCAAGTTTCTGATAATATCCACCCTCCCTTTCAAGATGGCGTGGTGTCCGCATCCAAGCTGGCAGCTCTGAGAGGTAACCCAGCAGCAGTTGTGGCTGCCTGGTCAGGAGAGCCCCATCCAGCAGTCCCTGATCTTCTCTTGGAGTATAGCTGTCCCAGAATTCACCAGCAAACACTCTCAGTGTGATCCTCAGCTGTTCTTTATGCCTGCTCCCAGACAAGGCTTGAGATATGTCCGTCTGTTCTGCAGCCATTTTTTCATGTCCCATAACTCAAATCTTATTTACTTTTGTCTTATTATTTGCTTATGGAGTCAGGAGGAATAAGCAGTATAGTGATAGGATAATTTTTGTTTTCCAAAAGAAACCCAACTTAAAGAATAATGCAGCAAAAATATCAATTTAGCCAGGAATTAGCACTTTTAAATAACTTTTAAAAAACATATTTTATTGATTTTTTACAGAGAGGAAGGGAGAGTGATAGAAAGTCAGAAACATCGATGAGAGAGAGACAGCGATCAACCGCCTCCTGCATGCCCACTGTGGAGATGTGCCTGCAAGCAAGGTACATGCCCCCAACCTGAATCGAACCCGGGACCTTTCAGTCCGCAAGCCGACGCTCTATCCACTGAGCCAAACCGGTCTCGGCGGGAATTAGCACTTTTGATTCTTCTTTAAAATTTTCTTTTTCTTTCACATTTTATGTTTCCTGCTCAATGAATTCTCCTTTTTGTATGGTCCAAATAACTACCTATCACTTTATCATTATTGATCATGGAAGTCTCTTAGATTCCTAAATAGTCTCCCACCCTCTTTACTGGTTGAAGTTTTATAATATCCCAATACTTTTTTAAAGGTACAGGTAAAACTGGTGACTATGGAGAGGGAGAAAGAGACTTACACATAAGCTTTCTCTTCCTCTTACCCATCTGCCCTGTTTGTATTTAATTCTTAAAAATTGGATGTATTCATTGCTTTATGTCCTTGACCCCAGGTAGTTGATGCTCTGAAACTTCCTTTTTTATGTCATCTTAGCCATAGTAACATATATATTCTTCTGCACACTTTTAGATTTGGAGATTTAAAAATCTTTTTCATTATCTGATTATTCATGGTTAGGATAAAACAGTGGGCTTATATGAGGATACGGAGTCAGGAAATATGTTAGAAGAAGCACAAAATGAATGAGTGGTAGAAAACTATGGCTGAGTATGTACTTAGCCTTTTTGGCTGAGTCTCACCATTTAATTAGATGGTGAGATACAGAGAATGAAGTGGACATTACATGGCCCAGTTTGTTATGGGTTTTTTCAAGTGGCATCCTGACAGTTTTTTTTTTTCCTGGAAGAGTCACCAATGTTTGGGCTTGATCAATGATCAGGATTCTCAAGCCTTGTCCTCCTTTCATGCAATAATTATTTGTTGGCTAATTATTATGTATTAGATACTTTCCTAGGTGCTAAGGATGCAAGTATAACTACTTGATTACAAAAACACTTGCCCTCCTAGAGTTTACATTCCATCTAAACGGAGGCAGTTGTCATGTGACAGTTAAGTACATGGACCTTGGAGAAAAGGTGTCTTACTTCCAATCCCAGATCTGCTATATATAGTTAGTAGCAGAGTGACCTTGGCCAAATTAATCTCAGATTCAGTACTCTCACCATAAAATGTGTGTAATATAGCACCTTCCCCATAGGTTTCTTGTGAGGAACTTATAGGTTAGTGCATGTAAGATACCTAGAAAATTACCTGGCACATAATGCTTAACAAATGCTAGCCATTATTATTAAACCTGGTTAATTAACCCCCCAAACTAGACTTTGCAAAACCATCTTAGAAGTGGAGAAAGGCAGAAAATCATTTGCCCATTAAGTCCTCTTTCTTTCCATCCTAGAAGAGGTTTGTATAGTTATGTGTTTCTGGAGAGAGCAATGTAATGGGATTCAAGTCTCTTGCAATAATTGCAGCTGCCATCTGCACACAGCTGTATAGCACAATTAAACAGAAAACAACAAAAAAGCTCACCTAATGTCCTATTTACAAGTCTGTGACTTAATTTAGATCAGACATTAGTTTCTCTCCTCACTCTCACCAACATCCTCAAAGCTGCTCATTTTATTATTTTAATTTAATTTTTTTTTCAATTACATTCACATTCAATATTACTTTGTGTTAGTTTCAGGTGTACAGACAGTACAGATATGTTAGACAATCATATACTTTAGGAAGTGTTCCCCATGATATTTACAGTACTCACCTGGCACCATACATGGTTATTACAATATTACTGACTATATTGCCTATGCTGTACTTTAAATCTCCGTGACTATATTGTAACTACCAGTCTGTACTTCTCAATCCCTTCACCTTTTTCACACAGTCCCTGAAACCCCTCCCTTCTCAAAACTGCTCACTTTCTTTTCTCCATTATCATGATCACTAGAGTTAAGACGTTATAGACTTTTGGTTCTCTTAGTAAAAGTTTTCCAGAGGTTAGATCATTCCAAATATTTGTGAAGTTATTATTATGTTTTCAGTACAGTGCACTTTCTAGAAAGGTTTGTAGGAAGTGGTCAGAGTCTCATTTTTGAAATATAACTGAAAATTTGCACATAGCCATACAGTATTAAACCAGTCCCAATAAAATTTTCTGCTGAGTTACACATCACAAGTATGTGTTCCTGGGTGATGTATTCAATGCTCTGTACAGATAAGGAAATCTGTCCGTAACATAATAAAACCATCGTATATTAGAACTAAAACAACAAAACAAAACAAAACACCAGAGAGTAGTAGAATATATTCTGTAAAATAGGGAGGGAGTAACTTTACAGTAGAGAAACTTGGCAAATACTATCTCAGCTGAGTTATCAAGGTCAACATCATTAGGGATAGCAAGTGCATGATAACATGTATCCTTGATATGATGTGATGATAATGGCATCTTTGTGATCTTCCTCCTTGGACCCATAACCTCAGTCTACACATGAGAATAACGTTGGTGAAGCTCATGTTGAGGGACATCCTGCAAAAAACTGACTAGTGCTACTCAAAACTGTTAGGATCATCTAGGAAACTCTCATAGACTAGAGGAGGCTAGGGCAATGTGATACTTAATGTAATATGTTATCCTTCTGAGATCCTGGAACAGAAACAAGACACTGAGGAAAACTGATGAAATCTGAATCAAATGTCAAGTGCAGTTACTAGTAATTATCTATGTCTTTTTCTTCTTAGCTGTGATAAACACACCATGATGATATAAAATGTTAATAGGAGATATCAAATGAAAATTATACGGGAATTTTCCGCACTATTATTGCAAGTTTTCTGAAATTTAAAAGTGTTCTAAAATTAAGAGCTTATTTTAGAAAATAAAAAGTCCATAGACCAACCATTTGGTTCAGTCTTCTCATTTTACAGAAGAAGAAACTAAAAGCTAGAGAGAGGAAGTGCTTTGCCATGAGAAACACAGAGGCTAGGTTCTCTCTTATCAGGATGAAGAGAAGATATGATCTATTTATTCTACTCATTGACATTTAGTACTGAGGTAATTTGACTGTAATATTAGGCTAATGAGGCCAATGTTATAGGTTAAATTTTAATGCCAACCAGTTGCTTTGGCACAGAAGAAAACTCTGCTCTTTGCTTGCAGACTGATTGTTCTTCTGCTAAAATGTTAGATCACTTTGTTGTCCAAAGCAGTGTTTCCCACTTTTGAAATAGATTCAAGTTTTGTTTTAGAGAAAAGATAGCCTGTGGGAAGTTTACCAAATTTCATATAATTACTGAAAATGGAGCTAACATTTTCTTAATGTTTCCTAAAATGTATTGCCAGGAAATCAAGAGACATGGGGAAATATGGCAGCTTTTCAGTTTTTCTTTTTTTCCCCTGTGATTTAAAATTGTAATTTTTATTATTTTTGTTCAGTGTTAAAATATGCAGTTTATGTTAAATATTTAATACATAAAAATTCTTGCAAATCTATAAGTTCAGCTGAACCTTTAGTAGAAACATGGACAAAGACATCAATAAGCAATTCAGAAAAGAAAAAAATGTGAATTAGCATGATATTTTAAAAGGTTTAACTATAGTGGTAATTTTAAAATGCAAGCTAAAACCCTAAAATATCATTTTCTGATCAAAATGGCTCTTTTCTTTTTTTATTTTTATAAAGGATGGTATCAAAAGTTTTCAAGGGTTCAGGGAAAAGAACACTCTCACATATTGCTGGTAGGAATTTAAATTGTTGCAAAACATTTGTACAATTTGGCAATACTCATCCAAAGGGTTGGAAATGTTCTTAAAATTTGATGCAGCAATTCCATGTTTAGAACTTTATGCTAAGAAAGGAATCTGAGTAGATTTAAAAACAATGATGTCCAACAGCAGGATATTATAAAAAAAGATGTTGCTGTCATTAAAAATAATGTAGCTGTGGCTGATGTGGCTCAGTGATAAGAGCGTTGGCCATACACCAAATGGTTGTGTATTTGACTCCTGGTCTAGGTCATGTACCTGAGTTGCAGGTTCGATCCCTGGTCCTAGTTGTGGATCATGTGGGAGGCAATCAATTGATTTGTCTCTCTCACATTGTTCTCTCTCTCTCTCTCTCTCTCTCTCTCTCTCTCTCTCTCTCTCTCTGTCTCTCTCTTCCCCTCTTTCCACTCTCTTTAAAAACCAATGGGAAAAAATAGCCTCAGGTAAAGATTAACAAAAAAGAATTATAATGTAGAAAAATATTAAATAGTAAAGAAGTTCACAAAGAAGGTTATAAAATTGTATCTGTCCCGTAGACACAAACAGGTGAAGGCCAAGGGAGGGCATGCAGGGATGTGTGGAGGTTGCAAAGGGAGAGGAGGGATAGACTTGCAATAATGTCAACTTTAAAAATCTTTAATAAAAAAGAAAAAACTATTTATTATATGGGCTCATTTTTAGTCTGTCTAGTGTAATAAGTGAAGGCACATACTCTTTTTGAAAAGTCAGACAGACCCGAGGACTGACCAATGGCTCTTCCACTAACTCCCTCAGCAGTTTGGGGCAACCTACTTGAACTCCCTGAGTTTCAGTTCTCTCATATATAAGTTAGAAGTAATAACACCTAATTAAAAATATCATGACGATTCATAAAGTGACTTGCATGAATTAAATTATAACTCATGCCATTTTTATAAATTAATTGTGCATTCATTTTTAGTACAATATTACAATAGACTCACGAAATCTTTTGTTGTTCAGTGTATAATCATTTTTCTTTTTTGATGTTCAAATTTGGCCAGTAGGAGCCCCTTTTTAAATTTGTTTCCATGTCATTTTTTAATCCTCACCTGAGGATATTTTTCCCATTGATATTTAGAGAGAGAGTGGGGATGGCACCTGAAACTGGGAATTGACCCAAGACCCTTCCATCCAAGGGCTGATACTCTAACCACTGAGCAACTAGCCAGGGCAGTTTCTGTGTCATTTTGACATGTGTGAACACTTCCTTGCTGTCTAGCAAAAGATGGTCCAGGCTTACCTTGTACTTACTTTCTGTGCCACAGATCTAGTAAAAGCCATTTCTCCAAGTTGCTTACAGTAGAGAATGTATTTAGAAACCAACGTTTGGGTATAAAATATACGTACTCATTACTATTGAGGTGCAATTGTTTTTAAGTACTCTCAGGGACAAGAGCAAGAATATATACACATAGCAAAAATCTTTGAAATTTTATTATGTTTTTTATTTTTATTTTTTATTTTTTATGTATTTATATTTAATATATTTTATTGATTTTTTACAGAGAGGAAGGAAGAGAGATAGTTAGAAACATTGACCAGCTGTCTTCTGCATGCCTCCTATTGGGGATGTGCCCACAACCAAGTTACGTGCCCTTGACCAGAATCGAACCTGGGACCTTTCAGTCCCCAGGCTGACACTCTATCCACTGAGCCAAAGCAATTTTGGCTATATAATTTTGTAAATATGTGTATATACTTTCCTTTAGTTTCTTGCTTTTTAATTGTTATTTTCATTCTTTTATTTTTTATTGATATAAATTTTCCTCATATATGGCTTAATTCTATTCCATAAATTTTGACATATGGTATGTTCATTGTCATTAAATCTTAGAATTTTTTTTGTCATTTTAGTCTTTATTTCCTCTTTGACACAAGACTCAAGATTTTTTAAAGTTCTAGGTAGAAGAGTTTTTCTGGGTTAAAAGTTTTCTTATAATTTCCAGACTCATTTCACTAAGATCTGAGAATGATGTTTATATTATTTCTACTTTATGAAACTCATTCAGGTTCCTGTTGTAACCTAACAAATGGTCAACTTTTGTGAATGTTCTGTGAGTACTTTAGAAGGTGTATTCTCTACTATCAGGGTGTTAAATTCCAAACATAACCATAAAATCTACTGGCATACCTTGGAGATGTGGTTTTTGGTTCCAGACCATCCCAATAAAGACAATATCTCAATAAAGCAATTAACATATTTTCTTTTGGCTTCCCAGTGCACATAAAAGCTTTGTTCACATTATATTATAGTGTATTAAGTGTTCCATAGCATTATGTGTAAAAAACAATGTACATGCCTTAATTTAAAAATATTGCTAACCATCATTTGACCTTCAGTGAGCTATAATCTTTTTTATGGTAGAGGTTCTTACATTCAATTTATAACACAATATCTGAGAAACATAATAAAGTGAAACACACACAAAAAAAACAAGGTATGCCTGTATCTTATTGATTCTGTTTCTTAGGTCTTCTATATACTAAATGTCTATGTAACCTGCCTTGAACTGAGAGTGGTAGTTTTTGCTTTATAAAGAAAGACATTTGTTGGGGGTTTTGTGTACAGATAGTCATTGCCTTTCACAGAGTATCCTTTTTGTTGTGTTTAATGATTATTGGCTTGAGTTCTACTTTGCCTGATACAAAGATGACAGTCTTACTTTTGTATTGCTTCCATTTACCTGATAAACCCTTTGCTTATCCTTTAATTTTTACCCATTTCTGACTCCATTTACCTTAAAAGTGTCTCTTATAAACAGCATAAAATTAGGTTTTACTTTGTGCACTATTTTGAGAAACTTTTCCTTTTTTACTTTTTCTCACCTAGGGATATGTTTTTATTCATTTTTAGAAAGATGAATAGAGAGAAAGAGACAGAAACATCAATTGGTTGTCTCTGGGCATGCACCACACCCAGATCAAACCCACAACCAGGTATGTGCCCTGACCAGGAATCAAACCATTGACCTTTGTGTATACTCAATGATGCTCCAACCAACTGAGCCTCTGGGGCCTGGGTGAGAGTTTTTTCCTTTTAATAGGCGAGTTAAACCCATTTACATTTATTGACGTGGTGGATATGTGTGGTAACAACTTTATCATATTATTTAATGTTATATTTATAGCATTATGTTAATTTTATTGTGTTTCTTTATGTAGTTGGTTTTCTTTGTTTCTGTTTTTGAAATTTCTTTTGGCATTTAGCACTGTTTGTATCTTTGTTCTCTAGATTACCTTTTAGATATTACCTTTTTAATATTTTTTATTATTGTTCAAAGTATTACAAATAGTAGTACATATGTCACCTTTTCCCCCCACTAACCCCTCCTCCTCCACCTTTCCTAACCCCCAGCACATGCCCTCAACTCCTCCCCAACAGTATCTGTATCCATCGGTTATCCTTCTATGCATGCATACAAGTCCTTCTATTGATCTCTTACTCCCCCAACCTTCCCCTGCCTTCCTGCTGTAGTTTGACAGTCTTTTTGGTGTTTCTTTGTTTCAGTATCTATTTTTGTTCATCAGTTTATGATGTTCATTATATTCTACAAATGAGTGAGATCATGTGATATTTATCCTTCTCTGACTGGCTTATTTCACTTAGCATAATGCTTTCAAGTTCCATCCATGATGTTGCAAATGGCAAAATTCCTTCCTTTTTACAGCAGTGTAGTATTCCATTGTCTAGATGTACCACAGTTTTCAAATCCACTCATCTGATGATGGGCACTTAGGCTGTTTCCAAATCTTAGCTATTGTAAATTGTGCTGCTATGAACATAGGGGTGCATATGTCCTTTCTAACTGGTGTTTCTGTTTTCTTGGGACATATATCTAGAAGTGGTATTACTGGGTCAAATGGGAGTTCTATTTTTAATTTTTTGAAGAACCTCCAGTGGCTGCACAAGTCTGCATTCCTACCAGCAGTGCAAGAGGGTTCCTTTTTTTCCAACTCCTCTCTAGCACTTATCATTTGTTGATTTGTTGATGATAGCCATTCTGACAGGTGTGAGATGGTACTTTATTATTGTTTTGATTTGCATCTCTCGTATGATTAGTG
Organism: Lasiurus cinereus; assembly: GCA_011751065.1. Taxonomy (NCBI): domain Eukaryota; kingdom Metazoa; phylum Chordata; class Mammalia; order Chiroptera; family Vespertilionidae; genus Lasiurus; species Lasiurus cinereus. The sequence continues at coordinate 26,052,368 of JAAGEH010000015.1, read as the reverse complement.
ACTTTGAACATGTTTTCATATGTATCCTGGCCTTTTGTATGTCCTCTTTCAGAAAGTGTCTATTTAGGTCCTTTGCCCATTTTTTGATTGGATTGGTTTATCTTCCTTTTGTTAAATTGGGTTAGTCCCCTATACATTTTGGAGATTAAACCCTTTTTGGAGATAATATTGGCAAATACATTATGTTCTCCCATGCAGTGGGCTTTCTTGTTGTTTTGTTGATGGTTTCTTTTGCTGTACATAAGCTTTTATTTTGATGTGGTTGCATTTGTATATTTTCTCCTTAGTTTCCATTGCTCTAGAAATTGTATAGATAAAGACATTGCTATGACAAATGTCTACTATTTTCCTGCCTATGGATTCTTCTAAGATTTTTATGGTTTCCCATTTTATGTTTAAGTCCTTTAGCCATTTTGAGTTTATTTTTGTGTATGGTATAAGTTGGTGGTCTAATTTCATTTTTTTGTTTGCATCTGTACAATTTTCCCAGCACCATTTATTGAAGGGACTGTCTTGACTCCATTGTATGCTCTTGCCTCTTTTGTCAAATATTAATTGAGCATAATGGCTTGTGTTGATTTCTGGGTTCTCTGCTCTGTTCCAGTGGTCTAAATGTCTGTTCTTGTGCTAGTATCTGGCTGTTTTGAGAACCGTGGCTCTGTAGTATATCTTGATACTTGGTATTGTGATCCCTCTAATTTTGTTCTTCTTTCTCAAGATTGCTGCAGATATTTGTGTGTGTTTTTTAAATTTCAGATGAATTTTTAGAGAGTTTGTTCTAGGTCTTTGAAGTATGCCATTGGTATTTTAACAGGGATTGCATTGAATTTATAGATTGCTTTGAGTAGTATGGACATTTTAGTGATGTTGATTCTACCAATCCATGAACATAGTATATTCTTCTATGTGTTTATGTCTCTTCTATCTCTTTTTAAAATGTCCCATAATTTTTTGAGTATTGGTCTTTTATCTCCTTGATTAAATTTATTCCTACAGATCATTTTGTTGTTGTTGTTGTTGCAATGGTAAATGTGATTTTTTTTTTTAGTTTCTCTCTCTGTGAGTTAATTATTGGTGTATAAAAAAAAGTCATATATTTCTGGGTGTTAATTTTGTATCCTGCGACATTGCCAAATGAATTTATTAAGCCTAGTAATTTTTTGATGGAGTCTTTAGGATTTTCTATGTACAATATCATGTCATCTGTGAATAATGACAATTTAATTACTTCTTTTCAATTTGGATGATTTTTATTTCTTCTTCTTGTCTGATCACCATGGTGAGTACTTTCAGTACTATGTTGAACAGGAGTGGTAGGATTGGGATTCCCTCTCTTGTTCCTGTTCTTAGGGGAAATGGTTAATTTTTTTTCCATTGAGTATGATGTTGGCTATAAGTTTGTCATACATGTCTTTTTTTAAAAAAATATTTTATTGATTTTTTTACAGAGAGGAAGGGAGAGGGATAAAGAGCTAGAAACATCGATGAGAGAAAGACATCGATCAGCTGCCTCTTGCACACCCCCTACTGGGGATGTGCCCGCAACCAAGGTACATGCCCTTAAATGGAATCGAACCTGGGACCTTTCAATCTGCAGGCTGACACTCTATCCACTGAGCCAAACTGGTTTCGGCCATATATGTCTTTTATTATATTGAGGTATGACCTTCTATTCCCATCTTGCTGAGCATTTTTATTAAGAAAGAGTGTTGGATTTTGTCAAATACTTTTTCTACATCAATGGATATGGTCATATGATTTTTATCTCTCAATTTGTTTATCTGATGTTTCACATCTATTGATTTGTGGATATTTTACCATACATGTATCCTCAGAATAAATCTCACTTGGTCATGGTGTATGATCTTTCTAATGTAATGCTGGATTCAATTTGCTATAATTTTGTTGAGAATTTTGGTGTTTATGTTCATGAGGGATATTGGCCTATAATTTTCTTTCTTTGTATTGTCTTTATCTGGTTTTGGGATTAGGGTAATGCTGGCTTCATAGAAAGAGCTTGGAAGTGTTCCTTCCTCTTGATTTTTATTTTGAATAGTCTGAGGAATATAGGTTTTATTTCTTCTTTGAATGTTTGATAAAACTCCCCTATTAAGCCATCTGGTCAAGGGCTTTTGTTTTTTGGAAGTTTATTGATGACTGCTTCAATTTCCTCTATAGTTCTTGGCTATTCAGATTTTTCAATTCTTCCTGGTTGAGTTTTGGAAGGTCGTATTTTTATAGGAATATGTTAATTTCTTCTAGGTTGACCAGTTTGTTGGAATAGAGTTGCTCATAACATTTTTATTATTATTATTTTTTTTTTACAATTCTTTGTATTTCTGTTGGGTTTGTTGTTATATCACCTCTTTCATTTCTGATTTTGTTTATTTGAGTCCTTTCTCTTTGTTTCTTGGTGAGCCTGGCTAAAGGTTCATCAATCGTGTTTATCTTTTCAAAGAACCAGTTCTGGGTTTCATTTATCTTTTGTATTTTTTTTTGTCTCTATGTCATTTGTTTCTGCTCTGATCTTTATTATTTCCTTCCTTCTGCTAACACTAGGCTTTTCTGGTTGCTCTCTTTATAATTCTTCAAGTTGCAGAGTTAGAAATTTTATTACCAGTTTTTCTTTTCTTTTCTTTTCTTTTCTTTTCTTTTCTTTTCTTTTCTTTTCTTTTTTCTTTTGTTTTCTTTTCTTTCTTTCTTTCTTTCTTTCTTTCTTTCTTTCTTTCTTTCTTTCCTTCTTTCTTTCATTTTCTTTTTTTCTTTTTTGGTAGGCCTGTAATTCTATGAACTTTACTCTCAAGACTGCTTTCACAGTTTCCATAGATTTTGGATTGTTGTGTTTTCATTGTCATTTGTTTTGAGGATTTTTAAAAATTTCTTCTTTGATCTCTTTGGTAATGAAATCATTATTTAATAGTATGTGATTCAGCCTCCAAGTGTTGGGATTTTTGTGATTGTTTTTATTGTAATTGATTTCTAATTTTATGCCATTGTGATCTGAGAAGATGCTTGATACCATTTCAATCTTCTGGAATTTGGAGAGACTTTGCCTGTGTCTCAGATTGTGATCTATCTTTGAAAATGTCTGAGGTACACTTGAGAAGAATGTATATTCTGTAGTTTTGGGGTAGAATGTTCTGAAGATGTTGACTAAGTCCACCTGATCTAGTGAGTCATTTAGGATTGTTGTTTCTTTGTTGATTTTTTTGTGTAGAGGATTTATCCAATGATGTTAATGGGGTATTAAAGTCTCTTATTATGATTGTATTGCTGTCAATCTCTCCCTTAATATATTCCAGAAGTTTTTTTTTTATGTATTTGAGTACTCCTGCATTGGGTGCATATGTGTTTACCAGAGTTACATCCTCTTGTATAAATCTCTTTAGAATTATGAAGTGGCCTTGTCTCTTTGTTCTGGTCTTCACTTTGAGGTCTATTTTGTTAGATATCAATATTGCTACCCCAGTTTATTTTTCATTTCCATTTGTCTGAAATATATTTTTCCTTCTCTTCACTTTCAGTCTGTGGGAGTTCCTTGTTCTGAGGTGGGTCTCTTGTAGATAGCATATATATTGGCCATATTTTTTTTTACACAATGTATTTTGATTGGAGCATTTAATCCATTTACATTTAATGTTATTATTGATAAGTACTTATTTGTAGCCATTTCTATTCTTTATGCCTGTGTTCCTTCCTCCTTTTCTATTTTTTTTTTACAGCATTCCCTCTAGTATTCCTAGCATTTCTGGCTTGGTAGTGATAAACTCCCTTAGCCTGTTTTTGTCTGGGAAGCTTCTGATTTCCCTCTTCAATTTGGAATGATAGCCTTGCTAGAAAGAGTTTTTCGAATTCAGTACTTTGCTTTGTATTACTTTGTATATTCATTCCATTCTTTTCTGGCTTGATGTGTTTCTGTTGAGAAATCATTTGATAATCTGATGGGGAATGCTTTGTAGGTTTCTCTCTCTCTCTCTCTCTCTCTCTCTCTCTCACACACACACACACACACACACACACACACACACACACAGCCTTTAAGATTCTCTTTGTTTTTAATGTTTGCCATTATAATTATGACGTGTCTTGGTGTGGGTGTTTTGGCATTCATCTTGCTTGGAACCCTACTTGTATGACTTTTTCTTCCCCATATCAGGGAATTTTTCTGTCATTATTTCTTCAAATAGATTCTCTAATCCTTGCTGCTCTTTCCGTCCTTGTCCTTCTGGCACCCCTGTGATACATATGTTACTTCATTTTATGTTGTCCCAAAGCTCCCTTAGGCCCTCCTCCTACATTTTATTTATTTTTTTCTCCAGTTGCTGTTCAAATTGGGCTTGTTTCTCTACCTTATCTTATAACTCACTAATTCAGTCCTCCGTTTCTTCTAGTTTGATTGTAGTTATATTACATTTGATTTCTTCCTGATTTTTGCATAGATTGCTGATGTTCTCATCCATCTGGTTTATGAACTTTATGACCATTACTCTGAATTATTTTTCTGACATATTGCATGCCTCCATTTCACTTATTTTCCTTCTTTCTGATTCTTCTTTTCTTTCTTTTGGGGATTGTTTTGTTTTCTCACCAATCTTGTTATCACCAGAAGGTCAAAGTGCTGAGTTTTGGGGGCCTGAGCCATGTGTGGCAAAAGTGTTGTGTCATCCAAGCATCACTGAAGAGCTCAGACTCCAAGACATGTGGTTGTTGTGGTTAGCGGGAGCTGCATACACCGAGAATCAGCATTACCATGTGCCTGTATCAAAAATCAGAGTCCCAAGTGAGCATCAAGAATCAGAGTCCCCCTGTGTGCACTGAGAATCGAGACTTGGAGTCTCTGGGGCCCCATGCAGCCTCATGCAGGCTCAGAGAATCAGGTTCCCCAGGCACACAATGAGAATCAGAGTCTCTGCATGCATGCACCAAGAATCAAAGTCACTAGCACTTAGTGTGTTCTGGTGCATGCACTAAGAATCAGTCACTGTGCACTAATAATCAGAGTCCCCATGTGTGTGCGACAAGAAATAGAGTCTCTCTTGGCACGTGGCAAGAATCAAAGTCAGTAGTGCTCAGTGTGGCCTTCGGTGTACACACCTATAATCAAAGTCCCTGGCCTGCTAGAAGGGCAGAGTTGCACAGCCACCTGGTGTAGGTGGGTGAGCCACTCATGCACCATTGGTTGTGCAGGCCCTATGTTGCTGCAGCAGGTCAGCAGGAAAGGGGATGTGCTCTGTGACTCACAGAAATCTGCGACCTGGATGTCTGGAGTCTCAGTGTCCCTAGATCTGCAGCTGTGGTAGCAGGTCTTTGTCCAGAGTGCCTGTAGGGTCTTGGTTTGTGTCTGAGGCCAGTCTGGGTGGTGGTAAGGCTAGTCACAGCAGTTCTGCCCTTCAAGGTACCATGATTTCTTAATATTACCTTTGATAATAACTTTAGTCCCCCTTCTTTTTGCTTTACCTTCTACTCTTTGGTTTGTCAACTTGAAATTATATTCTTTGACTCTCTATGTGACAAGCAGTGAGTTTATATTATTTTCCCCTTTTCTCTTCTCCTCTTAGTTTTAGCTGCATCATCACTACTTTATCAAAATACATTTAATTTCCATCCTTGTATCCACCTTTGTTTTAATATTAAATATGTAAGTAAGTAGATCTAATATCCACCAGCAGTCTTTTTGCCAAATTTGTTCTCATCATAGCTTCATTAGATAAAACTTGTTCTCTAAAACATAAATCAACAAAACTATAACCTCTGACCAAATCTGGTTCACTGCCTGTCTTTGTATAGCCTGCAACCTAAGAATAGTTTTTACATTTTTAAATAGTTGAACTAAAAATCAAAAGAATTACAATATGTGAAGACTCATGAAAATTATATGACATTCAAATTTCAGTGTCCATAAATAAAAATGTATTTGAATATAGTAGCACTCATTCCTTTACATACTGTCTCTGACTGCTTTTATTTATGGTTTGAATAGTTGTAACAGAAACTGCAAGGCTTGTAAAGCCTAGTTATTTACTATTTGGTCCTTTACAGAAAAAGTTTGCTGATTTCAATTCTAGTAAGAGCTTATGAGTATAGCATTCTCTGAGTTATTGCATGTTTAAAACTATTTTTCCCATACCCTTCATAATTGAAAGACAACTTGTAATTCCTTGGCTCACCCTTCCTTTCTTAAATTTTGCTTTACTCTTAGCTTGCTTTGTCTGTTGTCATGATGTCTGATGCCAGCCAACTTGCTTTTCTTTTCTTTGTAAATGATTTCTCCCATTCTAAGGTCCAGCTTATTACTTTTCTAATCATTGAAGTATAATGTTTTTCTTAGGATATAACTTGAAGTTGACTGTTTTGAATCAGTTTCCCAAGGTACTTCTGGATTTTCTATTCAATACCTACAATAAGGTATTTTTTTTATATTTCTGGAAAGTTTTCTTTGACCAGGTTTAAATATTAGTGTTATTTCATTGTTTAGTTTTCTTTATTAGGAACTACAATTATATATAGTCTGGATTTCTTTGCCTATATTTTATATCAATCATTTTCTATGATTTATTTCATCTTTTCAAAATTGATTTGAAAGAGGGGGAGAGAGAGACACACACACATTGATTTGTTGTTCCACTTATTTATGCACTCATTAGTTGATTCTTGTATGTGCCCTGATGACTGGGGATTGAACCCGCAACCTAGGTGTATGGGGTCGATGCTCTAATCAGGTCTTTTTTACCTCTTTATTTTAACTTCATTTTCTTTACTATTCTAGTGACCTTAATCCTTACATCTCATTAAATTTTCAACTCTTTTCTTTCTTGGTCATTATTCAGTGTAGTCTTGATTTCAAAGATGATTTTTTCTTTTCATTAAATTTATTTCCTGAGTTCAGTCAATTCTGATTTTGCATCTTCCTTTTGCACATTTTTTATTGAGGTTTTAAAATTCATCATTTGTATTTATTTTTAATATCTTCAAATGTTTATTCAAGGATACTTAATTAAGATTGAGAGTTTTATTACAGTTTTCTTCTGCTTTGAGGGTGGTTATTTGGAGAGGCTTCCCATCAGCTGAAATGACTGATTATTATTTCTGTTTTCTTCTTATGGAACTTTGTGTTAACACTTTTTATGCTCATTCTGAGAGATTTTTGTTTTCCTGGATCAGCAAGAAGAGTTTATACAGATAGGAGTCAGGAATTTGGGTGGCTTACTAGGTTTCATAGTTATTACTAAAGTGCCATTTTTAAAATCAATGATACTTTTGGATAGGGGTTTTGGAATATCATTTAATTTTATGATTTACATTTATTTATGCAGGATTCTGAAATACAACTTCTTGCTTCCTTTTTTCCCTTCACTATCAAGTCACCAAGGGATACTTAATCTAAGTCAATGCCCTCATACCTTCAAAAGTTGTGCCTTCCCAAGATTACCAACGCTAGTTTTGTGTACTTTAATATTCTTTCCAGTTTGCAGTAACCAGTGTTCTCAAGTGCCAGGCCTGAGGTCTGTTCTCAGTAGCTGTCTACCAATAGTGGGACTGCTTTTTAATAGGGGTTTTATTTTATCAGTTCTGCCATCATTAAATCCCAGCTCTCATATCTTTTTATCTATTTAGTCTTTTTCTGACTGTTGTCTCTGGCATGGACTACAAAGCTAGTTCTGCTTCTTTGGGGTGTTCATTTCTCTATGTATGGGTAATTAGAAGTGTGAAGAATTCTGTCTCTTAGCTAAGCTATTGAAGTGGGTTATGTGTGGTTTCATTTTCTCTCCTTGTTGATTCAAATTTCTTTTGGGAGGATGGTATGGAGATATTTGGATTGAAGGGGCCAAACTTATTTTATGCAAACTCAAAATATCTACTTTTACATTTATGTAATATATATGCAGACACATACACCTGATCATTGTGTACTTGGTACCTGTAGGGTATTCATTTGAAATTACTCTCTAAAGATGGGGATGTGTTAGAACTTTACCTGTCTAGTGTTCTTTATATTCAATTCCATGAATCTATGAGATATTTAGCCATTTACAACTATAAACAGGGCCAGATTTACTAAACGTTTGATTATGTTGTGTTTTCAGGTGTGTTTTTCAACCCTTTATATAAGTCCTCCTCCTAAACTTCTAATAATAGGAAATTCATAATGAATTCCTCATTTCTTTGGCTTTAAGTAATGATGTAGGGATGGTAAATATATTCCAATTTCTGAGTAAACTCTTTTTTTTTTCAGAATCTAGACTAAGGAGGAAATAATATTTTGTTCCATTTGATTACTTATATATTCCATGGATCTGAGACAGGGAAGTGGTGATTTGTTTTAGATTTGCCCTTCTTGGTTTAGGCTCTCTTTGGTTAAAATGCAAATAATCTTAGAAAGATATAATACATTATCTTTGTCACAGCCATTTTTACTTCGGTGTGAATATCTGATGACATAGATTGCAAGCTTCCAAGAAGGTAAGCATATAATGTAAAAGAGTGAAGAGGATGGGATGGGTACACTGATGGGTTGGAGAATTCATGGCTCTTTTAGAAGCAGCCCTTACTTAGCTCCAGTCACTGGCTGTCAAGTTATTTTTGCCACACAAAAGACTGCAACAGTGCCAGGCATACAGGTACTCAATAAATGTGTGGGCAGGTCTGGGTGTGCCACATCTTTATATGTTTCAAGAGAGACTAGATATATTATGTCAACCAGGGATTTTTACATGAAATCTCTAGACAAGTTTGTAAATTAGTTGATAGTGTTTAACAAATTCTATGTGTGTCAAGCAAATCCTGTCCTGGTTCATCAGATTCACTTATAAGTTTTGTTAGGGAGTAGGAAGCAGGACTAGGCTCCTGTTTTGGGGGGGTGGAGAAAAACAAGAAATTGAGACTGTGGACTTGGTAATGAAACAGAATAAAGATAAAAGGTTAAAATACAGATGGAGTCCATGACCTTGCCCATGCTTCTAAGATAGTCAGTGAGTAATCTGCATATTTTTGTTTCTTTCCTATCTACTCATATTACTAAAAAGTATATGCACTATTAATTTCCTGTGAAAATAGGATTATATTCATCAGTTTGCCATGTATGCTAGTAATTAATTCTGTTTGTTTTGGGCCAAAAGACATATCTACCACTCACCTCTATAAACCTCTTATTTTAATGAAAGTACATTCATGTATTTAATCTGCATTGCACAATGAATATTTTATTTTTAAAATTTAGCTTTTTTCCTCCCTTCTGGTGTGTTCTTGTCTCTACATTTTATATATCACTGATTCAAATGATTATATTGGTGACTGCCAGCAAGGAGAGTTATGTTGGCTAACCCAAGGGAAGGATTTGCTTGGAGAAACTCAACTAAAAACAAAACAAACCGGACAGGAAGAGAAACCAAAGATACTAATGATTTGTTTGGGTTTTGTTCTATCTTGGAACAAGCTGTATTTTAGTCATGGAAAAAAATGATCTATTTGTACCATCTGGCTTTCAAATACTCCCACAGCCTTCTATGTTGGTAAATCTTAACTAGTGCCATCTCTGCAAGATCCTATATGATAATTCTTAAGCATTTGCTACCATAGCCTGGATTAGCACTCAGCATGTGCAGAATTTTACCACATTTTCCCATTGGCATAACATTTTATGCTCCCCCTCCCCCCCCAAAAAAAAAGAAGCAAAATAATTCAACTAAATTCAAAAGTCATCTGACTTTGCAATTACTTATGGACTGACTATCTTTACCACCAAAGTTCAAAAATGAAAGATTTCTTATATCTCTCTGCTAGTTGGTAAGAAAACTACCAAAGTATTTGATAGCTTCAGAGGATTTTGACTCATCAGGATTCTATGTGTGGAGGTAACACACGATCTTTAACAATCCACTTAAAAAATGTTCTCTTTTTTTCATAGCATAGTTCACTTGTTCCTAATCTTCTTGACAGCTCTATCTCTCTTTTTCATTCATTGTGCAACTAGTACTAGCTTGGTGTTATCAGTAAAATCCAAAATCTTATATGTACTCTCTCTATGTAATATTAATTTCATTTAACTCTACAATTTTGTCAGTGAATTCTGCAAAATGTTTGGAGATATGGTATACAAAAAAATACACTATGTAGTGCTTGTCATACTTAGTATCTGTATTTAATCAAAATTAAAGTTTAAGATAAAAGGGAATCTAGGTTTTTCCTTCAATGAATGAAGGTCAAAGTTGAATGAAGAATCTTGTCTATAACATAAGCAACAGGGCTAGTTGATTTGGGGAAATGTGTGAATATAAAAAAGCAAAATCTGCCTCTTTTGTACCAAGTGGTAGAACAGCAGATTGCTTAATGTCAAAATCACATTTGTATTCATTTCTGGTCATGGCCACAAATAGTTTATCTGAGAAATCAACAACCTCCTCTGGTGTTCTGTGTGCATATGCTAGCCTTTGGTTTCCAGATAGGACACAGGGCTTGTCTAATTTAAAAGAAATGATATGGAACCAAGAGTTCTTCATATGTCTTTTCTTCTAGCTAAGGATTTCCTGTTGCAGTTAGAAAATCAGACATTTGGGACTCTCATGGTTAACAATTACTCTAAAAGTTAACTATACTGTGTTTTGTAAAGTCTATGTTAACTAGATTGGCAATGCTATGATGAAGTTCTAATCAGCAGGAAATTACAGTGGGTCATCTTGGAGTCTCTTAATTTGTGCTTTATTATTCTATAGAGATCAATAGGAGCTCCAAGGAAAGAGCTCTTGAGAAACCACACTGTGATCTGGAATTCCACATGGGTCTTTTTCATATTGGAGGATCTAATATAATATGTTACGTACTTTCATTGAGACATAATTATTTATTTTAGTGGGATTATGAATCTACCCAAGAGATTCCACGTTTGGGGGATTGTACCTGGCCAAGAACCTAGCTTTTCCTGAGCAAATGATTCATCTGGAAAGACCTCCTTCTTTGTGTTCCTTGACTAGATCTAAAAATATAGGTGAATCACATTTTTGTGCTCTGAGTTAAATCTAAAATTCTGATATACTAACTTCTGACTATCTCATTCTAGCTCTTCAGTTTGCTTACAGTCATAACTACCCTACAACATCACAAGGATCTCTAGACTATTGGATTCATCTCTATCTCTTGTTTCCCATACCATTAGCTTCCTCATCCTATTGTCTTTCCAGACTAAGTTTGATTCTATGACTCATTACTTCCAAAAAATTTTATCATGAGCAACTATAATTTCCTTACCCTTTTTGTCTTATTGCACTTGGCCTGCAAGCCTCCATTTTGGTGCAAACAAAATATAGTCCCTTTTTCACTTGATCTTCTTGAAACGCTCTACTTCAGTCCTTTACAAATACTTTAGTCTCAGAGCCTCTTTACACTCTTAAAAATTACTGAGGATGTTAAGGAGATGTAGGTTATATATACCAATATTTACTGTATTGGAAATTAATATAACTTTTACCAATATTTATTCATTAATGTATTGAGTAATAAGAATAAATCATTCCATTAAAACACAAATAACTTATTTTATGATTAGTAAATATATTTTACAAAACCAAGAAAATTAGTGAGAAGAGTTGCATTGTTGTATGTCTTTGAAAATCTCTTTAATGGTTTGTCTGGCTTAAAGACAGCTGAACTCTCATATCTGCTTTTGCATGCAATCACTTGTGATATCATATATATGACCGCTGAAAAACACCATTGCACACTCATGAAAAAAATTATAGCAAAAAAGACAATGTCTTTGGGGTATTATGAAAATAGTTTTAATTTGTGGGTCTTCAAGAGGTCTTAGGATCCCTGGTCCTTCCACTACACATGGAGGAACACTGTTCTATCACCACCATCTAATGGTTTTCTTCCAACTGCTCCAGTTGCTCTTAGTCTGCTTCCCAGATTTTTAGTCCTCTACCTTATTGAATATTAGTATTCTGAGAGTTCCAGCATCACACTACTTTTCCTTGTTATACAATAATTTTGGTGTCCTCAAAGGTAGATGCCTCCAAAGTTTCAGTACTAGACATTTAATAAGTATCTTGACCTGTGTGTATATTGTCATTCTTAAACCTCTTCCTTCTATACTCTACCTTGGCTAACAACATCATCATTTATCTATTCCCAGACAACAACTGCTCTCTCACCTGCCACATTGAATCAGTGACTAAGTCAAGTGTATTTTATCTCCTAAATACTTCTTTTTCTCCCTAATGATATATCACTTAATTAATTAATTAATTGTAAAATTATACTTGACATTCAATATTATTTTATTTTAGTTTCAGGTGTACAGCATAGTAGTTAGACAATTACATAATTTATTAAGTGATCCCTTAATAATTCAAGTACCCACCCAGCACATACATAGTTATTATAATACTAGTATTATTGATTATATTTCATATGCTCTACTTTACTATTTTTTTAACTTCTTACTTTCTTTACCTTTTTTGCCCTTGTCCTCCAAACCCCTTCATTCTATCTTCTTCTCCCCTCCCAGAAGTTTATGTTCTCACTATCACTCACTTAGATTACTATTATGGTCTCTTAATTTGTCTTCGTGACTTCGATTTTACAACCCCATCACCCTGCCTGCCAATATCAACTTCCATATTGCCATTACTGTGATTTTTCCAAATGTAAATCTGAGCAAATAATTTTCTTACCCTAATGAAAAACCATAAAAAACTCACCATTTGCTTTTGGAATGAATTAGAAGCTCCTTACCATAGCTTAAATGCCTTTCATGATCTGTTCCTGCTTGCTTACTGTCTTCATTTCCTGCCATACTCCCATATATTCCATTTTTGCTTCCTCAGATTTTCCAATACATTTGTTTTAAACAAAACATATGCCTTTTCACTTCTCTGTAAAGGGGATATTGCTAAGGCCCAAATGAATGTGTCTCTATCCTGTAGTGTCACCTCTTAGTTTGATCGTGATGAATCAGGTATTCTGTTGGTGATACTGGCTTTTCCTACTCTGGCTGTTCTGTATGAAAATTCAGTCACATTTTTGAAATTTAAAATGTGTTAACTTGCCATCTGCCTTAAAGCTACTCTCTAATTTAGTTCATGTTCACTTCAGAGTAAGTGTAACTTAAAAGCTTATACAATGTGGGTCTAATATATTCATAAAACATATACGTATGCCACATATGCATATATAATAACCAAGTCAAATAGTGAAATTTCTTTTATGCAACATAATTCAAATTATTTAATTTGAAATCAGATATTTTTCAAGAGGGATTTTCTTTTTGAATTTGCAAAATTAATTCTTGCTGTTTTCAAATTTCTTAAGTTTGTAAAGCTCCAAAATTACTAACATGCTATCCAGTCCTCTGTTACTATGCCTTGACGTTGATCTTTATTTCAAAGCCTCATTTTAACTTCCCTGCTACAAAAGTGTTAAATGAGAAGTTCTTAGTAGGATGACTGCCTCTCCTTGAGACAACAAAACAATCTCTTAGTATCCATTACTCATGTACAAAAGAAATTATCTCTCTTATTTTATGTCTTAAATTCACATAGATACTAGTGTTCCAAGAAAAAAATCAGTACAGTATTTGCCTTTCCTTAAAATGCCTTCATTTCATTTTTATCAATAGGTGCTAATTATGGTTCTGTAAATTAGTTGCATGTGACAGGTTTTTCCTATCATTTTAGTATGTTTAATTTGGATTGAATTTATGCTTTTAATTATGACAGGTAAAGTGCCACTTAACATAGGAGGGATAAAACTTATGAAACACATTACACCAAAAGGTGATGCCAGATGAAAATATAAATCTCTTTTAAAGAAGAGTCTGATAAATGTATGGATGGCAGATTTATAATTAGACTGAAATTATACCATCATTTTCCATATCTCTGCTTAGAAAGAGAGCTAGAAAGTTGGTAGATTCATGGGTAGGAGGCAAAGTCAACGCTGATGCAGAAACTGCCATCATTATCATGAATGGATCCATAAGAGTGAACAAGAAGTAGTAATAAGTATTAATCATGATCTCAAAAGTATTGGTAATGGTTCATATTTTATGCTGAGTCATTTCTTAAATGTTATAAGCTATAATGCATTTTAATGAAAATGTGTTTCAACCTAAATAAGGCCTTCAGATAGAAACAAAACCATTGGGAGGGTCAAAAATAAAGACATAGTTACAGATATTTTAGGCTAGGCAAAGGGAAATAATAAACCAGTAAAGGATTCTTGTGCAACAGACATTCCAGCTATGGAAAAACTACCTTAAATGACTTTGGGAAGAAAAGAAACAAAAAGTAGTGCATGTTAGGATAAATTATATGCTCACTATACTTGTCTAGGCTCAAACTAGTAATCCTAATAATAATACTGTTCCACTAATAATAATCATTAATCTTTATTTAGACTGCTAAGAATATTCTAGATGTTTTACATGCTTCATTTCATTTAATTAAAAAGAAAATTCACAAGAAATGTGTTACTAGAATCCCATTTTGTAGATGAGAAAACCGAGGCATAGAGGCATTATGAAGTTGCTAGTAAGTGAAAGATATAGTTTTCAGTATTATTTACTTACATTTAAAAAACTTTGTGTGAAGGGCATGGTTTATTTAGATTTAAAGATAAAAACTCCATTTCTAGTCTCTCCTTTAAAAAAAATCTAGATTTTTGAATTTTTTTAAATTTAAATTTGCCACATTTTATTTTATTTCTTCTCTGTACTGTGAGGTATTGGTACTTTCTTTGTGAGGAAGGCAAAATGAACACATTCCACTTCTATCATTTTCAACATTTTCTTACTCTACTGAAATAACAATCCCAAAAAGGGCAATTTGGACTAATATAAAAGAGGCAGAAGAAAACACTAAAATCAGTGTTACTTAATTTTGGTGCAGAGAGCAAGGCCCTTTCCCCTTTTGAACAGTTTCATCCTTAAACTTTAGATCAGAGAACTGGGTTCAATATTCTCTCTCCTAATTCTGTATTAGTATCCATTCTGGTGAACTTTCTACTTCCTACATAGAATGTCACGGGAAGGAGATATATGGACTTAAGTTATTTCATCTGTGGAATTTGGACACTATCCACATCCCCTGAAGGTGGTATGAATCCCTACTAATTTCATGGCAAAAGAAAAGGAACATCAATGTGATTTACTGATGATACTGGGTTTAAGAGTCAGAAATCCCTCCTCTGCAACTCATTCAATGCAACAGATCATTTGACCCGAGGCACAATGTATTCCTGTAAATTTCTACTGCCTCTTATATAAACTGCTGACTATAGAAAAACTTGATCAAAACATCAAAGATTACCAAAGAAGCCGTGTTTGTGCCCTTCACAACCATTGATGAAGTATCTTAACCTCGCCTTCTTTTGATGCCTTGGATATGGTCATCTGTTTTCCTGACTACTACTTCATGTAGCTTATTTGTAAATTCAAGCAAATGTGCTTCCAACTGGCACTGATACATCACTGATGCCAAAATATCAGAGAGAAGGAAGCATAAGGACATATTTTTTATTCAGATGGAAAATATTACAGATTTATGGGGAAGTGATGACAATAGCTATTCTGTGATATCTTCATATAATTGGTACCTTTACATGCTTCCCTTCACCAAATTTTATGACCTCAAAACTTATTCAAAGGAATTATTCTCTTTCTGACCCAAAAGGTATAGTGGGGTAGGTTTGGGGATGGGGCTGGTTGCCTGAACAATCCAGCTCTGACATTTCACGTACTAGATTTCCACTGTTTTCCAATGACCACTTATAGAGCCATAATGCACCGTTTGTCTATTGATGTCCCATTGATATTGATGTGATTTTCCCTAGTGGATTGAGGGCAGCAAAGCATACAGCCATTAGTATCTAAAGGTTATGTATAATGGATTATAGAGGAAAATGAAATGGCAGAAAGGAATTTGCACAGGAAACAAGCAGTAAATAGTTTCAGTGAAAGATTTTACTTGGCTTATACAGCAAACTGCAAAGAAAGGTTAAAGAATAAACAATACTCTTACAGGTTCAGTAAGAGTTGAGAACTAAATGGTTTCATATTTTGAAATATATTACTTTTCAAAATTTCAACCACACAGAACCATTTAAAAATCATCTTGCATGTTACAATTCTTATGTGACAACTTTCACCTGAATGACCATTTATGAATTCTTACTTTAACCTTCTGAGGTGATCAGCAATACGGCACAAATGGGGTAAATCAAGGAAGATATATTTACTGATTTATCCAAACTCACATATTGCCCTATTCATAGCAGAACTCATAACAAAGTTACAGTGTTTGCCATTATCATCTCATGTTGAACCTATTTGATTTACTGTGATAGCTTTTAGTCTGATATTTCTTTATCTAAAATATCTCACAGTAAATTAGTTCAATAGGTCTCTATCACCAATCAACAAATCTTAGTTGCACTCACCATTACAATGGATGCCCTGGCAAATCTAACATAATTTGTAATTTAATAAGAAAAAAATATCAAACAAATGGGACTAAATAAAAAGCTTCTGCACAGTAAAAGAAACCATCAACAAAACAACAAGAAAGCCCACTGCATGGGAGAACTTATTTGCCAATGTTATCTCTGATAAGGGTTTAATCTCTAACATTTACAGGGAACTCATAAAACTTAATAAAAGGAAGATAAACAATCCAATCCAATCAAAAAATGGGCAACAGACCTGAATAGACATTTTTCAAAAGAGGATATACAGAAGGCCAGGAGACATATGAAAACATGCTCAAAGTCACTAATCATCCGAGAGATGCATATCAAAACAACAATAAGGTACCATCTCACATTTGTCAGAATGGTTATCATCAACAAATCAACAAACAAATGCTGGAGAGGATACTGAGGAAAAGGAACCTTCCTACACACTGCAGGTGGGAATGTAGACTGGTGCAGCCACTGTGGAAAACAGTATGGAATTTCTTCAAAAAATTAAAAATGGAACTCCCATTTGACCCAGTAATCCTAAGAAATCAGAAACACCAATCATAAAGGACATATGCACTTCTATGTTCATAGCAGCACAATTTACAATAGCTAAGATTTGGGAACAGCCTAAGTGTCCATCAGCAGATGAGTGGATTAAAAAATTGTGTTACATCTATACAATGGAATACTATGCTGTGGTAAAAATAAGGAACTTTCACTATTTGCAACAGCAGAGATGGACCTGGAGAGCATTATGCTAAGCGAAATAAGCCAGTTGAAGAAATATAAATATCACATGTTCTCATTCATTTGTGGAATATAATGAATAACATAAACTAATGAACAAAAATAGACCCAGAAACAGAGAAGCACTGAATGGACTATCAGAGGGAAGGCAGGGGAGGTCGGGGAGAGGAGGTTAAGAGAGCAACCAAATAGAATTAAAAAAGAAAAAACTATTAACATAACCAATAGACACAGACACTGGGGCGGTGTGGGCTTGTCCTGGGGGGTGGGAGTGTACAGGGAGGGGTTGATGGGGGGAAAGGGAGACATATGTAATACTTTAAACAATAAAAAAGCAATAGCAACTATTAGAAAAAGAATAGATTCATGTCTCAAAGAAAAAAGAGGACAATTGTCTCATGGATTTGTTTAGAAGACTGAGAAGTAAATGAGCTACAGACTTTACTTCAGTGATAGAGGGTCCACAAGGCTTAGCACTCTTGAAGGGGGCAATGGAGGAAAGTGCGGGATATCTGTAATACTCTCAACAATAAAGATAAATAAAAATAGATTTAAAAAGATCATGTGACTAGAGTCAGTCAGCTCTGGCTTAAAGCTCAGGGTCCCCACTTCTTAGTATGTGACCTCTGTATTTCAATGTGACATCTATGTGATTTTTTTACTTTCACTGTGCTTTAATTTCATTTATAGAATACATTTAATACTGGTACCTACTCTTAAGAATTGTTGTGAAAATTAATTGAGCTAATGCAAATAAAGTGGTTAGTACAATTCTGTTTTTTTTCAACAAATTTTTAGTAACAGGGTTGCTATGTATTAGGCACTGTTCTTGATGTTGGGATACAGCCATGAACAGAATGGTTAATTATGAGAATCAGTGAAATTTGTAGTGAATAATAATTATAAAGTTGATAATGGTAAAAACAATAATGAGGGGAGAATCCAAGATGTCGGCATAGGTAAACACCTACACTGCTGCCTCGCACAACAATTTCAAAACTACCAATAAAAGACAGAACGGACATCATCCAGAGCCACAGGAAAGCTGGCTGAGTGGAAATTCTACAACTAGAAGGAAAGAGAGGGGCTCACGGAGACCCAGAGGAGTTGCAAAAAGCTGAGGTACAGAGATGCGTGTGTGGAGAGAGCGAGAGACAGTGAACCTGGCTGGCTTTCTCTGGTGGGAGGGAGACTGAGACTCTGAAAGGCATTGAACTCCTTATCCTACGACACTAAACCCCTGATCCAGCCGAAACTCATTCTGGCGGGAGTTTGGACTGTGAAGGGGGAGAAGTGCACGGAAATTTAGGGGAGTCGCAAAAGATCAGAAGTCTGCTGGCACGCACGGCACAGCGCCACAGAGGACAGATTGGTGATTGTGCCGCTGGCTTTCACGAGTGGGCGAGAGACAGACCCTCCCAACTGCACCACTTCTAACTTTACTAAACCCCAGTTTTGGGCAAAACCCTGGGGACCCAGACTCGTGTGGTCCCGTAGCACAGGGGAGCCGGAAAGGCAGCAGTCTAGAGGCACTGCAAGAGAGTGCAGCACAGGGACCGCTCCAGCAACTACCCAGTCACGTGAGGCTCAGGGGCCATGGAGGGCAGGCCTGACTGGAAGGCAAGGCTGTCCCTTAAGCCCTGAGACTCCACCCATCCCAAGCTCAACAGAGAGGCTTTTGCGGTTTTTCAAGTCTGGTATTATAAGGCTGAATCCAACACAGAAGATCCCCCAGCATAGTGAAAATGCTGAGACAAGGGAAGAGATCACAAACAAAAGAAATGGAGGAAAACAAACGACTGGATATAGAGTTCAAAACCACGCTTATAAGTTTTTTTCAAGAATATCCTAGAAAAGTTGGATAAAGTTACGAAGTCCCAAGAGGAGATGCAAAAGGTCCAACTAGAGATGCAAAAGATCCAACTAGAGATGATAAAGGACCAAATAGAAATTAAACATACACTGACTGAAATAAAAAAAAATACACAGACCTAACAGCAGACTAGCGGAAAGCAAGAATCAAGTCAAAAAATTGAAATATAAAGAATCAGAAAACACTCAACTGGAAAAGCAAGAAGAGAAAAGAATCCAAAAATGTGAAGATAATGTAAGGAGCCTCTGGGACAGCTTCAAGTGTACCAACATCAGAATTGTGGGGGTGCCAGAAGAGAGAGAGCAAGATACTGAAAACCTATTTCAAGAAATAATGACTGAAAACTTCCCACATCTGGTAAAAGAAATAGACTTACAAGTCCAGGAAGCACACAGAACCCCATATAAAAGGAATCCAAAGAGGACCACACCAAGACACATCATCATTAAAATACCAAGAGCAAAAGACAAAGAGAGAATATTAAAAGCAGCAAGAGAAAAACAGTTCATTACCTACAAGGGAGCACCCATACGACTGTCAGCTGATTTCTCAACAGAAACGATGCAGGCCAGACGGGAGTGGCAAAAAATATTCAACGTGATGAATAGCAAGAACCTACAACCAAGAATACTCTATCCAGCAAAGCTATCATTCAGAATTGAAGGGCAGATAAAGAGCTTCACAGATAAGAAGAAGCTAAAGGAGTTCATCAATTCCAAACCAGTATTATATGAAATGCTGAAAGGTACTCTTTTAGAAGAGGAAGAAGAAAAAGGTAAAAGATAAAAAATTATGAACAACAAATACATATCTATCAACAAGTGAATCTAAAAATTAAGTGAATTAAAAATTTGATCATGAGAATAAACTGGTGTATATACTAGAATCAGGAGCACAGAAAGGGAGTGGACTGATAATTCTCAGGGGGAAAGGGGGTAGGGGGTTACAGGGAGTGACTGGACAAAAATCATACACCTATGGACTCATCAATTGGGGGGAAAGGTTAGGGTAGAGGGAGGGATGGCGGCAGGGTGGAGGGGAGCTATGGAGTGGAAAAGAGAGAGACAAATGTAATAATCTGAATAATAAAGAATTAATTGAGAAAAAAAGGCAAAAAAAAACAATAATGATATTTCACATCCTATATAATAAAAGGCTAATATGCAAATTGACCCTAATGGCAGAACCACCAAGAACTAAAGGTCACTATGATGTGCACTGACCACCAGGCGGCAGACACTCAATGCAGGAGTTGCTCCCTGGTGGTCAGTGCAATCCCACAGTGAGAGTTCCGCTTGGCCACAAGCCGGAATGACTGCTGTGAGTGCAGCAATGGTGGCAGGAGCCTCTCCTGGCTCGCTGGCCGTACTAAGGATGTCTGACTGCAGTTTAGGCCTAGTCCTGTGGGGAATGGGCCTAAGCCACAGTTGGATATCTCCTGAGGGGTCTGGACTGTGAGAAGTTGCAGGTTGGGCTGAGGGACCCCCTTGAGTTCATGAATTTTCATGCACTGGACCTCTAGTTTATAATATCAATATTATGTTTTTGGCATTATACCAAGTGCTTTAGTTTTTTTTCTTTTTAATTCTATTTGTTTATTCTTAAAGCCGTATCTCCAGTTTGTGGGAAACAATATGCCAACATGCTCAGATAGCGTGGCTCAATGATTGAGCACTGACCTATGAACCAGGAGGCCACAAGTTTGTTTGTTTGTTTGTTTTAGATATTTTTAAATTGATTTTTTACAGAGAGGAAAGGAGAGAAATAGAGAGTTAGAAACATCGATGAGAGAGAAACATCCATCAGCTGCCTCCTGCACACCCCCTACTGGGGATTTACCAGCAACCAAGGTACATGCCCTAGACCAGAATCGAACTTGGGACCCTTCAGTCTGCAGGCTGATGCTCTGTTCACTGAGCCAAATCGGTTAGAGCAGGAGATCACAAGTTTTATTCCCAGTCATGGCACGTGCCCCAGTTGTGGACTCAATACACAGTTGGGGGCATGCAGGAGGCAATTAATCAGTGGTTCTCTCTCATCATTGATGTTTCTATCTCTCTCTCCCTTTCCTTTCCTCTATGAAATCAATAAAAATAAAGATATGCCAACATAAGTTTTTCAGGTTCTGAGCTTATGTTAATGATGTTGGTTGGTCTGTCATTGTGCAGGGAGTTGGGAGAAAGGATCCCTGAGTTGTATTAAAACCCCTGCCTTAAAAAGGCACTTGGAAGATAATAAAATGTCTCACAGTGATCTGCAGAGTCAACAAAATAAATGACTTCTAATATATTCCTAGGAATAAAAACATCAAGTGCTTTAGTTTTATCATTTCACTTAATTCTAGATTTGATAGGTACTTTTTAGGCCCATTTTATAGTCGATGAAATTGAGGCTTTAAAAGTTCAAGTAATTTGCTCAAGGCAACATGCCTAATAAGTGGCAGGGGTCTGAAAAATCCATGATCATAGCTATTGTACTGTACTACCTTACTATCATGATAAATTTATATGCCATTGTTTTACCCTATAAAAAAGCATGGTAATGAAATGAATAAATGAATAAATATATAATCTAAACAAATTTCACAATATAATACAATTGTTGATGCAAGAGTGGCCATTATAACAAATTTAAATAGAAACATAGATTTGAACACAGTATAAAACTAATAATCAAGAGCTTGATGTTACCTGGGTTTGTTTACATTAAGGGTTAAATATTAGAGCTCAAACATTATCTCTCTATACAGAAATAGTTAACAGAAGATAACCCATAAGATAAGAGTTTGTCTTGTAATTGAACAAGAACATCTAATGTATTTAAACTTTTCAAATTACTCCTTGTATTGAATGATTCCATATTAAAATCATGCTTATATTACAGTACTTTCTCATCCCCCTCTTCCATTCCTTCAGCATTATTTCTCATTATAGGTTATTAAAAACCAAATAAACACATGTTCCGTTATCCTGAAATGTCTGAGATAAAAGACACATTTTTATATGGTAAGGTAATATTATCCACATTTAATAGTAGAATTATTTAAATAAATTTCACATTTAATAGTAGAATTATTTAAATAAATAAATTCAATAAATTGTACGGTGAAAATATAAAAGACTTCATCATAAACATGAATAGAGGCTATGATCCTATATTGTTGACATTATCAGTAGCTTCTCTACAAAATACATGTTTATTTACTGACCATTCCCTATTCTATAAGTCCTTTAAAGATTGATTCTCTAAACATTTTTATTGTTCAAATTTTGAAAAAAAATCAGAATCAACCAAATTTAGTTTATTATTTTTAACTAGAGGACCAGTGTACAAAACTTGTGCATGGGTAGGGTTCCTAGGCCTGGCCAGTGATCAAGACTGATCTGTGGGGCAACTGGTGGAGCAATCTAGGGACCCCACTGGCACCTGCTTTGGCGAGCCTAGTGCTGCCTGTTATCCGGTCCTGGCCCCTGCCACCACCACAGGTCACCTCCCTCTGTAGGGTGACCAGCAGGGCAATCTGGGGGGGGTCCTCTAGTACCTGCCTTGAAAAGGACTGGTGAGGTAATCAGGGGCTGATGCTGCCTACTCAATGGCTGGCCCACCCTCCATTACTGCCCATTTGCTGGCTGACCCTCCCCCTCCCACCACTGCCACAGGTCGCCTCTCTCTGTGGGGTGACCAGTAGGGTGATCAGGGGACCCCCACACTGATACCCGCCTTAACTAGTCTGGGGCCTGCAGGTTGGGAAGCTCCTGAATTAAGCATCTGCCCTCTGATGGTCAGTGCACATCATAGCAACCGGTCGTTTCACCGGTTCATTCTGCCATTTGGTTGATTTGCATATTAGGCTTTTATTTTATAGGATTATAGGAAAATATAAATAATTTCCTGTCTACCTCTCAGAATCATATTCATTGTATCTTCCTGGGTCATTCTGCTTTAATTAGGAAATTGGGTTAAACCTGAAAAGAAGTTATTAGTGACATACCTTGGTAGAATTTTTTTCCTACCATGATATTCTATTTATTCTAAGAATAGTGCTTCCACAAAATACATGTTTCTTAAGTTAATTTACATTTTAGACTGCAGAACCACTGGATCAAGGAAATTAATGTTCAGTCAAAACAAAATGCCATCCGGAAAAATCAATACCATTTGCTATCAAGTGAGGTTGACTTTAATCAGGGTGACTGACGAAACAATTATTTTTCTTAAAAGTAAAAAGTGTCTCACAACTGTTTTCCTCTTTACTTTCCCAAACTCAGTAACCACACAGATTTGCAGCCATTTATATTGTAGAAATAAGAATATATCTTAAAGTACCAGTTACAATTCTGAATTCTGGGAAAGAAATTATGCACTGGATTTTCTGATAGCTTCCAAATAACTACTACTTTAATGAAATTGCTACCTGAAAGTTTAATAGCACTATTATTGTTTAACTATAATTTAAGAAGCTATCGTAGATTGGTCCTTATGACTTCTAATGAGAAAACCATAACAAACCTTTTAATTGAAGGGAAAATTGTTAACTACAGTAATTGCAATCAATAAGATTGTATTAGTAGCATAAATATTTCTTCTGAAATAGCATTCCATACTCTCCTTAGCAGTATTTAAGGTTTGAAGTGTAAAAAAACTAATTAGAAATACATTCGTTACTTATAATACAAAGCCTAGGTTCAAATTTGTAGAACCCAGAGTTGAGAGAGAATCACTCTGCCCAAGCAAAACAAGACTTTGATTAAGAAGAAAAGTGAGGCATGGAAAAAAGGGCTTACCAATCACATAGGCCAGTAACAAGGCCAAAGTCACGGTGATTGCAGTGGCACTCAAGGCTGTGCACTTCCAATTGCAGCACCTGTAAGGTTTGTTAAAGGTAAAGGCAGGTCTGGAGAAGGTGCTTCGAGGAAGTGGCCTGGGAGGCGGCGAGTACACAGTATTGGACGTCAGAGGGTAGTTCTGACTGGTTGCACTGAAGATAGCGGAGGAACCAGATCCATGTTTAAACAGGAAATGTCTGCAATAAGGAAACAAAAATTTGGGCTTTTAGCAATGCAACTGCTACAGAAAACAGAATCTCCACTAATTTTAAAACATCAGGGGAACTGGGAGGGGCTCAAAACAATTTTAATGTACCTAATATTTAGCTCCAAATTGCCCTTGGTGTATCCCTTTTATTTTCTGATTTTAGACATTTAAGAAGCAGAAAGAAGTTGTCTGTTCCCTGCCTTTCTGGCTAGTGAATTTCTCACATTCTGAGCGCTAATCTCCCGCATTTGACATTATTTCCTAAACTGTTCCCTTTCATTAACTATGATATTCAAGAGTAGATTCAAAAACAGAAGCATCATCAGGCATTTGGTAATTTGTCTGGCTTCAAAACCATATTTTATTTAGAGACTAGCTTTCACAGATATATTTTCACCCAATATTTTATTATAAAAATTGTCAAACATACAGACATGAAAATTTTTATATAATGAATAAAAATACACTCACCAACTAAATTCTACAGTTAACATTAGACTCTACTCATTTTATCAGATATTTACCCTTCTCTCCATTCCTATTTTCATCCGTCAGTCCATCTTAGTTTCTAAGCATTTCAAAGTAAGTTGCATACATCAGTATACTTCTTTTCACATATTTCAACTTGCATATTATTATCTAGAGTTTAATATTTTTATAGATTTTTATATAGAATTTATACATGACAAGTTTGGCTTTTTTAGATTTCACATATAAGTGATATCATATATCATTTGTCTTTCTCTTTCTAATTTATCTCACTTAGCATAATGTCCTCAAGGTGCATCCATGAAAAACAGACAGTAGAATGGTTACTAGGGCACGGGGTGGGGGAATAAGATAGACATTTAAGGGTACAAATTTTCAACCAGTAGATAAATAAGTCCTAGAGATCTGATGTACAGTACAGTGAACACAGACAACAATATTATATTATAGATATCAAACTTAAGAAACTACATCTTAATTATTCTCATCACAAAAAAATAATTCTGTAAAGTAACTGAGGTGTTAGCTAACACTACAATGGCAATCACATTGCAATATGTAAATGTATCAAATCAATGTGTTGCACACCTTAAACTTAGACAACATTATATGTAAATACTATATTTCAATTAAAATTATTCAGGATGAAATGCATTAATTTTAAATGTACATTTACTGAGATTTAACAAATACAATAACCTGTGCAACCCAAACCCCTATCAAGAGACAGAACATTTCTATCACCCAGGACATTTCCTCCTACCTTTCTAAGTAAATCCCTGTCATCATCCCCCAGAGGCAGCCACTATTTTGCATTATTTTCTTCCATACATTAATTATGCCTGTCCTATAATTTCACTTTACTCTCATACTTTAATTACTACAGGATCATTATTCACTGCTCATGACTATTGTAACATGGATATTTCATAAATAGTGGTGATTTATTCACATGGAAGAAGTTGCCAAAAATAAGTAAGCGAAAGTATTTTTTGGGGAAGGGGGCATATACTTTCCACTTGTGGAGTGCTAACTGTCATGAGCTGTATTAACACTCAATCTCAGTCTTCACTCTTATGAAATAGGCTACATTATCCTCATTGCACATTAAAGGAAATAGAGGCCTAAAGAGGTTAAATGACTCCCCTAAATAAATCTACCAAGAGAATGCCAGTGAGAATAGGAACCCAGGTTATTCTGGCTCCCAAACCCTTACTCTTAATCACTCTACTGGGCCACCTGGGGCAGAAAAATGTACTGCTAAAGCAAGCACATTGCAGTGCCACATGTTAATGTACTACCACACAAAAACTTTCCACTATCAAAAAGCCAACATCACCTTGTACATGTGCTATATGCTTCAAAGCATAAATCCTCAATAATATTTAAAGACTGATTTCTAGCCTCCATTTTTAAAGAACAAAAGCATATATATATATATATATATATATATATATATATATATATATATAT
>JAAGEH010000015.1:26002718-26026200 GCA_011751065.1 Lasiurus cinereus | reverse complement strand
ATCATATATATATATATATATATATATATATATATATATATCCTATCTAATAAAAGGGTAATATGCAAATTGATCATACCTCTGCTACACCCACCAGCCACACCCAGCAGACAATCAGAGCGAGTATACAAATTAACCCAACTAAGATGGCTATGGCCACAGAGAGAGCAGGACTGAAGCTTAGGTTGCCCTGGCAATGGAGAAAGCCAAGTTTTCCACACACCCTGGTGGGCCTAAGCCTCCGCTTAAGGCAACAAAGTTTCAATGGTTGTGCACACAGAAGGCTCAGCTCTGCTCCAGGCTACAAAGTTTAAATTGTAGAAAATAAATCCCAGATACCAGAACCTCCGCTTGGTCACCAGGGGGTGTAGCCAGCCTGCAAACCATCACAGGCCCCTTGCCCAAGCCATCCAATGCCCCAAGGGAAAAACCACCTTGAATCAGGACACCCTTAAGGGCAAACAAGCTGACCCCCACCCATGCACAGGCCTCTATCCTATCTAATAAAAGAATAATATGCAGATTGACCATCACTCCAACACACAAGATGACTGTCTCCATGTGGTCAAAAGATGGCTGCCCCCTTGTGGACACAAGATGGCCACCACAAGATGGCCAGCAGGGAAGGGCAGTTGGGGGGGGGACCCAGGCCTGCAAGGTAGGGCAGTTAGGGGTGACCAGGCCCACAGGGGCAGTTAGGGGCAAACAGGCTGGCAGGGTAGGGCAATTAGGGGCAAACAGACTGGCAGTGGAGCAGTTAGGCATCAATCAGGCTAGCAGGGGAGTGGTTAGGGGGTGATCAGGCTGACAGGAAGAAGTGGTTAGGGGCAATCAGGAAGGCAGGCAAGTGAGCAGTTGGGAGCCAGCAGTCCTGGATTGTGAGAGGGATGTACAACTGCTTGTTTAGGCCCGATCCTACCTGGATGGGGCCTAAACTGGCAGTCGGACATCCCTCAAGGGGTCCCAGATAGAGAGGAAGCAGGCTGGGCTGAAGGACACCTCCCCCCCATGCACGAATTTAGTGCACCAGTGTGTGTGTGTACACACACACACACACACACACACACACACACACACACACACACTAGTGGCCTGGTGCACAAAATTCATGCATGGAGGGTTGTTCCTCAGCCTGGCCTGCACCCTCTCCAGTCTGGGACCCCTTGAAGGATATCCTACTGCTGTTTTACAGGGATCAGCCTAAACCAGCAGTTGGACATCCCTCTTGCAATCCAGGACTGCTGGCTCCCAACTGCTCACTTGCCTGCCTTCCTGATTGCCCCTAACCACTCTGCCTGCTGGCTTGCTTGCCCCAAACTGCCCCCCTCTTCTGGCCTGCTTGTCCCCAAATGCCTCCCCCACCACCAGCCTGATTACTCCCAATTGTCCCCGAATGCCTGCCTCCCTTAAAACGCCCCCCCCCCGCACTGTCCTGATCACCTCCAACTGACCTCCACTGATGGCCTGCTCACGCCCAACTGGACCCCTCCTGGTTTGATTACTCCTAGTGGCCCTGCCCCCCACCAGCCTGATCACCCACAACTGCCATATAATCCTGGCCCCATCACCCACAACTGCCCTCCCCTCTTGGCTTCTAACCACCTCTACTTGGTCCTGCCACCATGGCTTTGTCCAAAAGAATATCCGGAAGGGCACCTGGGAGGTCTCTCAGTCTAATTAGCATATCACCCTTTTATTAGTATAGATAAAGTCCTGGTGCAAGGCTGTGGCTGGCTTATTTGCCCTGAAGGGTGTCCCAGATTAGGGTGAAGGTTCCCTTGGGGTGTGGGGTGAGGGACCTGGGTGAGGGGCCTGTGATGGTTTGCAGCCCAGCCACACCCCCATGGGGTGATGGTCCTGCTGGGGGTGTGTGGGCAGCCTGGGTGAGGGGCTGAAGGCTGTTTTTAAGCTGGCCACACCCCCTTCAGAATGGGGGTCCCTGCTGGGGTGCCTGGGCAGTCTGTGTGAGGGGCTGATGGCAGTTTACAGGCTGGCCCCACCCCCCAGCAGGGACTCTTACTCCATGGAGGCATAGCCAGCCTGGGTAAGGAGCTGAGGGCTATTTTCAGGCTGGCCACAGCACCTTCAGGGTGGGGGGTACTGCTGGGATACCTGGCCAGCCTGGGTGAGCAGCTGAGGGCCATTTTCAGGCTGGCCACACACCTTTCAGTGTGGAGGTCCCCACCGGGGTGCCTGGCCAGCCTGGGTGAGGGGCTGATGGTTGTTTTCAGGTTGGGCACACCCCCGAGTGACTCAAGTTCTTAGCCCCTCATTTTTTTATTTTTTCAGCGCCTCTTTGAGTGGAGGCCGGGGCTGGCTGGAAGCAGGTACCTGGATTTATTTATCTTCTATAATTGAAACTTTGTAGCCTTGAGCAGAGGCCAGGGCTGGCTAGGGTGGGTGGGAAGCTTGGCTTCCTCCATCGCCCAGGGAAACCCAAGCCTCCTGCTTGCTCCAGCTCCATGGTCACCACCATCTTTGTTAGATTAATTTGCATACTCACTGATTGGCTGGTATGATCAATTTGCATGTTTCTCTTTTCTTAGATAGGATATATGTATCCTATATAATGGAGAGCTAATATGCAAATGGTCATCATGCTGTAACGGCTCAGACATTCAACACTGGGTAGAGAGGAATGGGGACAAGCCAGGCACAAATGAGCTCATGAGAGAGGAATGCAGCCCAGGATAGAAACAAGCTGCCTACACCATGTTCCTGGGCACCAGCAGCTGGGGTTTTGGTAAGGGAGAGGGACAAGCTGCACACCTTGTGGTCCCGGGCGCCAGTGGCTGCACCTGCACCTGCAGCCCAGGAGAAGGACAAGCCACCTGCCCCGTGGTCCTGCAACCTGTGCAAAGCCATCCACCCACAGTCCTCTGCAACTGTGGCTGTCCAAGGCAAAGCCGGCCCTGGTACTGGGTGACTGCAGCTGGCCAGAAAGAGGGAAGCTCAGGTCCCAGGTGCCTGAAACTGGCCAGAGGAATCCTGAGTCCCAGGTGCTAGGCGAGGCAGAGGCAGTTAGGGGCAATCAGGCCATCAGGGGAGCAGTTAGAGGTGATTAGGCCAATAGTGGAGCAGTTAGGGTTGATTAGGCAGGCAGGTAAGCAGTTAGGAGCCAGTGGTCCCAGATTGCAAGAGTCAGTTGGACATCTCCCAAGGTGTCCTGAATTGGAGAGTGTGCAGGCTGGGCTGAGGGACTCCCTCCGCCCATGCGCAAATTTTGTGCGCTGGGCCTCTAGTGTGTGTGTGTGTGTGTGTGTGTGTGTGTGTGTGTGTATGACAGTTAATGAAAAATATCCCCATTGGAGAATTTTGTTTTAGGGCTGGGTTGCTGAGAGGAGTCCAAAATCAAAAGCCTTTATGGAGGGTCACTTGGCATTACACATCAGAAGTTTTCAAATATGGGTTCTTTGGCCCAATAATTATACCCATATGAATTTATCCTCAGAATAATATGTATGACAATGCATATAAGAATTCACTCATTGGCCAAAACCGGTTTGGCTCAGTGGATAGAGCGTCGGCCTATGGATTGAAAGGTCCCAGGTTCGATTCCGGTCAAGGGCATGTATCCTGGTTGTGGGCACATCCCCAGTAGAGGGCGTGCAAGAGGCGACTGATCGATGTCTCTCTCTCATCGATGTTTCTGACTCTCTATCACTCTCCCTTTTTCTCTGTGAGAAATCAATAAAATATATTTAAAAAAAAAGAATTCACTCATTGAAGTGTTATTTATAATAGCAAAAATAAATACCCAAATGCACAGTAGTAGATATGTGGTTCAGTAAATCTCTCTATATAAAAGGCTAATATGCAAAGTGTCCCCTCAGGAGTTTGACCTGGAGACTGAGAGTTTGCTGTTATGGTGTGTGCTGACCACCAGGAGGTGGTGCAGAACATAGTGGGTGACCAGCAGTAGTGGCGGGGTGCTGAGGGAGTAAGGGAAGGAGGAGGTGGAGGCAGTGAGGTGGAGAATCTGATTGACCCTGATTGCCAGCCAGGCCTAGGGAACCCTACCCATGCACAAATTTTGTGCACCTGGCCTCTAGTT
Organism: Lasiurus cinereus; assembly: GCA_011751065.1. NCBI lineage: Eukaryota > Metazoa > Chordata > Mammalia > Chiroptera > Vespertilionidae > Lasiurus > Lasiurus cinereus. The sequence continues at coordinate 26,022,146 of JAAGEH010000015.1, read as the reverse complement.
CTTTTATAAACACATAGTAGAATACTATGCAGCATTACAAATTGTATTTTAAAAGTATATCTATTCACTAGAAAAAATAATTAGATATCACCAAGCAGAAAAAGATAGGGTTTAAGACAGTTTTGGCAATCTACATATATAAAAGCCTAAGTGACTATTAGGACTGGGCAACTGAATGACCGGTTGACCAGTGACTCTGATGAATACCAACCACCAGGGGGCAAACACTCAACACAGGAGCTGCCCTTTGGAGGTTAGTGTGTTACCACAGCCAATATCCCACAGCCAGCCAAACTCCCGCAGTTCCTCCCCCAACTCCCTGGCCCCTGACAACAATTGGCCCTGATTGCTGACCAAGTTGACGAACTACACCTGTGCATGAATTCATGCACCAGGCCTCTAGTACAATATAAATTTTAAATTTTAAAAATTGTACACACACACACACACACACACACACACACACACACACACACCAGAGGCCTGGTGCATGACATTTGTGCACAGGGATGGGGGTGTCCTTCAGCCCAGCCTGCTCCCTCTCCAATCTGGGATTCCTCTCACAATCCAGGATTGCTTTGTTGGCTCTCAACTGCTCACCTGCCTGACTTCCTGTTTACCCCTAACTGCCCTCCCCTGTGTGCCTGGTCACCTCTAACTTCCCTCCCCTGCAGGCCTGGGTGCTCCCCAACTGCCCTTCCCTGCAGGCCCAGTCACCCCCAACTTTCCTCCTCTGCCAGTCTGCTCACCCCTAACTGCCCTCCCCTGCAGGCTTGATCACCTTCAACTGCCCTCTCTTGAGGCCTGGTCCCTGCCAACTGCCCTGCCCTGCTGGCCATTTTGTGGTGGCCATCTTGTGTCTACATAGGGGCAGCCATCTTGTGTGTTGGAGTAATGATCAATCTGCATATTACTCTTTTATTAGATAGGATATATATTCATGGAAAAATAATAATTTGTGTTCCCTTTGCATAATAAGGATATTTTTAAAAGTTTCATGCCTTGATCTTATATTGCTTTTGGAACTAGTATCAAAGAGATTGGGAGTAGGGTAAGTGAAAAAATTTACTGGCTAACACCCACCACATGCATAGTTAGTCCTATTTATGTGAACATGATTTATTGAGCACCTAAGAAGTCCAGGCATCAAAGTAAGTACTTTATATGCATTATTTTGATCCTCATATATCTGTAAGGTTGATACTATTATTCTAATCTTACAGATGATGAAATAGAAGCCAAATGAGGTTTAGTAGTAGAGTGGTAGTTGTACTTACCATAATGATAATAAGAAGTTAACATATGTTAAATGCTTATTTGTGCCAGGCATTGTTCTAAATACGTCAGAGTATTTTATTTAATCTTAACAACAACCCTATTACCTAAGTACTGCCAGATAGGATAAGAAAACTGATGCACAGAGAAGTTAAGTAACTTGTCCATGTTCTCAAAGCTAGTAACTGGTGAAACTGAGTTTCAAACCCAAGTTTGGCTACAGAGCCACCCTCTTACCCACTACACTATAGTACACTATACTAGGGTTATGCAGTTAGTGAATATAGTATTAAGATTTGAATCTAGTCCTTTAAAGACACAGAAAAAACATGCTTGCTATTCATTTTGCCATATGGATAACATTGGATAGAGCCATGCTATTAGCCTGTTCCTTTGGGACCAATGACAAAATAATGAGGATCAGAGTTGGAAGGAATCTCAGACATTAGTAGCCCAACATCTCATTTTGAAGTTAGGTAAACCAAGACCCAGAGAATAAAAGTGAATTATGTAAAGGTAACATAGGTAGTCTAAAGAGATGAATGAACTTTGGATCGGGTTACTGTCCAAAGGTGTATTTCCATTGACCCACACTACCTGCCAACCACAGTCTCCACTGGATGAGCACCAGGTTCTAATCTCCTGGGTTAATTGAATCAGGTTAAACAAATGCAATCTATTCTAGCAGTACTACAGGATACATGTCTATTCTTCTTCATGTCACATGCTTTATAGTACCTTTTAAATATTATCTTAACTATTTTGGATGAATGGAGAAGCATTACAAAGAAGCTATTTTTTTGTTGTTAAGAACCTAAAGGAGTCACTGATGTTTCTAAAGTCACTCAAATTTATCCCCAGAATGGAGAAACATTATATAGTAGAAATAAGAATACATATATTTTATTGAAAAAGTGACATAGCATTATGTTCGTTCCATCTGAATGCACTTTCTTTTTAGGCCCTGAAATCATTGTCCCCATGTCACAAGGAAATTGATTTCTTCTTTTATGTGTGGTTAACTCCCCCAGCCTGTGTTTTCCCCTTTGGCCATCTAATTGACTAGTGAGACAAAAGTGTAGCATTTTGCAGACAGCAGAGTGGGGTTGTTTCCCCATCGCCCACCCCTGCCCTGCGGTTACTCTGGAGTTGACAAATATCATGTATAAAAGATTCTGTACAGCAACACTCTGATATGTTCCTATTGGATAAAAGAGAAGCCCAGCAGTATGGAGCTCTTTTATTCAATGTTTGAAGATACAATCTTCGATCCTTTGCATATTTAAGAAGGAAAACAATTGGATTTTTGAGACATTGTAAGTGGCCCAATATGTTGGATATTGATTTGGTTTGGTAGATCATTAAGAAGCAGAAAAAAGGACCACAAAAAAAAGTACAGCATTGTTGGCTATTATGATGGCAATTACAAGCAATAATCGATATCCCTGAGCACTGTAATTTCATCTTGATATACACCAAGGGATTTCCAAATGTAGTTTCATAAGTAAAATATTAAAGTATAAATAATAAGTTCAACAGTTGGCAGCAGAGCAACATCTAAACTAATTCATATTTGAATGGAATCCAAATCACAGTCCTCAGTGAGGGGAGATGATAAAATAAGTTCATATACTAAGATTCCTGTTTTCTTATTAACAAGCTCAGATTAAGATTCTATGCTGAAGGAAATCTCTCTACTTTAATGTGCATCCTGAAAAACAGCAATGCAAATGCTCTGCATTGTCCTAGGCTTTGCAGGACATTGTTGGAAAGTGAAGTTACTGCTTAAATGTGTTTTCATAGTCCCTGAAAAAAGTAGCTGCATAAAGACAAATGCACAGTGCTAGACTTCAGCTATGTGCTCATAAAATCAGATCATCTGTCTAAGCACATTGCTTTTCCCTGGGGACCTGAGGATATACTAAAATGTTGCTATCAATTTCATACAATTGAATTTTTTTTCCACACAGCAAATGATAAAAATGCAGTTCAAGAGTTTATGTGTAAGTAGGACTCTCGTTTGCATCTGTTTTAATATTCAAGTTCAAATTTAAAAAGGAAAAGCAAGGTATTGCCAAAGGAAATGGGCATATAAGGAAATTGAAAAAAAAATCTTCAAGATGGATGAGACACAGTGGTGGTAAACGGGGATATAATAAATGTTCCTGTAAGGATTTTAAAATCATCTATAAAAAAGGGAAAATGTACTTTCTCTTTTTAAGCCCCTCACACTACATAATTCTGAGGGTATCTATTAGCACTAAATAATGTGATATAAGGTGACACTTAAAATTCTATAGGAAACAGACAAAAATCTACAGCTTTGTAACAACAGATTCATAAATAACCAATGGATTTTTTCTTTTATATCTTGTACATATACTTATGAGATGAATATCTAAACTTGTATTCCCTTAGCTATAAGTATCTGACTCATTTTTATACCTAGAGGAAGAAATTCAACTTACTTCCAGTTAGAAGCTGAGGTTGTTTTTTAAAAAATAAAAATAAGACTGCATTAAAAAGGCCTTCAATCAATTATTAGGACCAAATCACATTCAGATAAGAGAGTGGAATCTAGGATTTAAATATTCCTTTTTAAAAATTATAAAATGCATTTGTATTGTGATAAAACCCCACAAAAATACAATTTACCTTCCTAATCATTTTGAAATGTACAGTTAAGTAGTGTTAAGTGTATTACACTGTTGGTAAAAAAGATCTCCACAACATTTTAAACATGCAAATCTGAAATTTTATACTCAACACACAACAATTTTTCTTTCTCCCCCTCCCCACAGTTCCTGGTAACCAGCAATTCTATTTTCTGTTTCTATGAATTTGACAACTTTAGACACCTCATGTAAGTGGAATCATATAGTACTTGTCTTTTCATTATTGGTTTATTTCACTTAATACAATGTCCTAAAGGTTCATCCATGTGTAGCATATGACAGGATTTCCTTCCTTTCAAGGCTGAATAATATTCCATTGTCTATATACCACATTTTATTGATCCATTCATTTGTAGGGCATTGGAGCTGCTTTAACTTTGTGGCTATCCTATAAAATAAAAGGCCAGGGACCATAAGCATAACGACCAGAACAACTGCATAACCAGTCGCCATGAGGTGCATTGAACACCTCTTGGTCCCTCGCCTCCCTACCACTCTACTCTCCCCTCCCTGCCCATAGGAAAATGGGGAACCATGGGGAAGCAGGTAGGTGGCAGTGGGGAGGGACTGGGACTGGCGAGTGGGCAGAATGGCTGACCTCTTGGTACCTCCCCCTGGCCTGCTGGCTCTGATGGATCAGTGATGGTGAATGGGGGAACCAGGGTAGGTGGGGGGAGGACCAAACTGGCTGTCAGGCTGTTGGGATCTCCAGCTCATCCATGGCTGCTCAGGGGCTCAGGCCAGTGGGAAAATGAGTGCCAGGAACTTCACCTCCATGCACATGGGCTGGGACGGCCACTGATAGAACCCATTGCCTGCTTGGGGCTGCTCATGTAGGTGCCGCCGCTGCCACTGCCACTGCCACTGCCACTGCCACCGCCACTGCTACTGGGGCTTGCAGTGCTGATGGAAGCTGCGGGGCACACCTGTGCCCTATCTGTCCCAGTGGTGGAGGCAGCGTTTGGCCGAGAGACTGGCGAATGGAAAGAAGATGGCCCTGATAGTAGGCCAGGCCTAGGAACCCTACCCACATGATTTTGTGCGCTGGGCCTCTAGTTATAAATAATGCTGTCATGAACATGGGTGTGTAAATATCTCCTTGAGATACTGCTTTAAATTCTTTTGGAGAATATATATATACACAGTGGTACCTCGAGATACGAGTGCCCTAACATACGAGATTTTTGAGATATGAGCCATCGAGCGAGCAATTTTTGCTTTGAAATACGAGCAACATTTGAGATATGAGTAATCGCACGGATCGGCTGGCTGCACACAACCCACCAGTTTAATGTGACTCAGCGTCTCATACTTTCCCACGTCTTAGTCAGTGTGCTTGTTTACCTCGTTGTCGAAGCATCTTTTGTGCATTTACATACTTTATCACATTTCTTTTTATAACCATGGGTTCAAAGAAAGCGAGCAGAAAGGTCAGTGCTCAGAAGAGGATAATGTCTATTGAATTAAAGCGTGAAATCATAGAAAAATATGAGCAAGGTGTGCGAGTGGCTGACTTGGCGAGGCAATATGGGCATAGTACTTCAACGATATGCACTGTGCTTAAACAGAAGGAGTCAATAAAGGGTACAACGCCAACCAAGGGCGTTACAATAATTTCTATGCTCCATAGCTCTCGCCATGAAAAGATGGAGAATCTACTGATGGTGTGGGTGACAAAGAAGCAGCTTAAAGGAGATACATTAACACAGGGCATCATATGCGAGAAGGCGCGAGCGATTTACGGTGATTTGCTGGAGCAGACCCCGCGCACTTCCATGGACAAAGCATCAAAAGACTCACTTAAAGCCAGTAGAGGCTGGTTTGATAACTTCAGGAAAAGGTCCAGCATTCACTCCATCGTCAGGCATGGTGAGACAGCAAGTTCAGATGTGAAGGCAGCTGAGGATTACCTCAAAACTTTTTCCAAACTGATAAAAGCCAAAGGATATATCCCCCAGCAAGTCTTCAACTGTGACGAGACATGGCTTTTCTGGAAGAAGATGCTGAATAGGACTTATATAACGACAGAGGAGAAGGCAATACCAGGCTACAAACCCATGAAGGATAGGCTAAGTCTCGCACTGTGCACCAATGCGAGTGGCGACTGCAAGACAAGCCTCTGCTCGTATACCATTTGGAAAACCCAGAGTCTTTAAGTCACATAAGATTTTAAAAGATAAACTGCAAGTTATGTGGAGGGCAAACCCGAAGGCATGGGTCACCAGGCAGTTCTTTGTGGAGTGGGTAAACCTGGTTTTTGGCCCTTCTGTTAAGAAATATCTACAGGAAAACAACCTAACCATGCAAGCCCTCCTCGTCCTCGACAATGCTCCTGATCCCCCACCGAACCTCGAAGATGAACTCCTCGAAGAGTTCAAGTTTATAAAGGCTGTCTACCTACCTCCCAACACCACTCCTATCCTGCAGCCCATGGATCAGGAGGTGATTTCTAATTTTAAAAAGCTGTACATCAAACACCTGTTCCGGTGCTGCTTTGAGGTGACAGAGAACACAAACCTCACCCTTCGAGAGTTCTAGAAGAACCACTTTAACATCGTGATATGCCTCAGAATTATTGATTAGGCCTGGCTGGGTGTTACAATGAGGACTTTGACTTCTGCATGGAAGAAGCTGTGGCCTGAGGCCGTAGCCAAAAGGACCTTCGAAGGATTTGAACCCGAGTTGCCAGTGGAGGAGGAGACAGTGTCTCTGGGAAAATCCATGGGCCTGGAGGTGGATGAGAGAGACGTGAATGAGCTTGTTGAGGAGCACTCTCTGGAACTCACCACGGAGGAGTTACAAGAGTTGCAGTCTCAGCAACCTGCGGAGGTTCTCCAAGAAATTGGTTTCGAGGAGGAGCCAGAGGTGGAGGAGATCTCTACAAGTGAGATAAAGGAGATCTTAGGAATGTGGGAGAGGGTATCACACTTTGTGGAAAAGAAACACCCCGAAAAAGTTGCTACTGGTCGTGCATCGAAGCTGTTCAATGAAACTTGCCTCACCCATTTCAGAAACATTCTGAAAGGGAGGAAGAGGCAAACCTCATTAGACACTTTTTTTTGAAATCGGCCAAAAATGCAAAGACCAGTAGCAATTAAGTTCAGTGAAGATTAGTTAAGTTACATTCAGTTTAGGGATAGATAAAGTGTAGCATTGAGAATGTAACAAGTGGGTAAATACACTTTATAAAACCAGTTTATTCCTTTACATTCTCTTTTATTATGTTTTTATACAATATTTGTCATTCATAAATACATTTTTTTATTTATAAACACGTAACAAGAACAACTGGGGTGGCATTTTGGGGCTGGAATGGATTAATGGCATTTCAATTGATTTCAATGGGGAAATTTTCTTTGAGATACGAGCAACTTGATATACGAGCAAGGTTACAGAACAAATTAAACTCATATCTCGAGGTATCACTGTATACACACACACACACACACACATACACACACCCGGGAGTGGGATTGCTGGATCATATAGCTCTATTCTTAATTTTTGAGGAAACTTCATACTGTTTTCCATAGAAGTTGCATCAATTTACAATCCACCTATGATACAAAAGTGTTCCAATTTCTCTATATTCTTGTTCACACATATTTTGTATATTTTTGAAAGTAGCCATCCTAATGGGTGTGAGGTGACATCTCATTGTGGATTTGATTTACATTTCTCTGTTGATTAGTGATGTTGAGCATCCTTTCCTTTGCTTGATGGCTATTTTTATGTCTTCTTTGGAGAAATGTGTACTGAGTCATTTATTCTTATGCCTCCAAAATCACAAGAAAATATAACAAAATGCTATGCTAGATCACCCCATTTTCATCTCTGACAAGACTACCTAGAGTTGGGTTGTGAAAAAGCATGGTGTCTGGCCAAGATATCAATTTGAACATCTGTAGTCTTCCCTTAATAGCCCATTCTTGATACTCTCTTATTGATTTGCACTGACATTATCAGCTTGGACAACTTTCTGGGGTAACAAGTTGTACTTTTCTACTAAAAGCTACATAATAAAGGACTTTATTTTATTTGCCCCAGGTACTTTCTTCAAAATTTTAAGCTAACCCATCCATAAGCCCCCTCCAAACCTTATATGTCAAGAGTTCATAAAAAGTCTATACTCGTTCCATGTCATTTACAAATTTTTAAAAGACTTGCTATATACCTTATCTAAGCCTTACTTTTTCTAGGATTAAACTTTAGTTCTACAATCTATTCTTAAATGGCACTACTCTGTGGTTTAGATTGGTAGTCTTATGATTTTGCAAGTAGTATAATTATGGGAGAGCTCTTCTTAAAATCATTCTGTGGCTTTTATTTCCCCTCTTCTTTTATTTTTATTTACTTTTAAAGCTATTTCATTGATTTTGAGAGAGAGAGAGTGAGAAACATTGATGTGAGTGAGAATACTGCATACCCCCTACTAGGAATTGAGCCCACCACCTAGGAATGTGCCCTATCAGGAATCAAACCAGCAACCTTCAGTGCACAGGACAATGCCCAACCAATAGCTACACTGGCCATGGCATCCTCTCCTCTCTTTATCATAAATAATGTCTGCCCTCCCCTTTCAACCGCCTCTGGAGTATACATTCCTTGAGGGCAGAATTTCCAAGTATGTTGTCTCATACTCCAAAGATACTTAGTGAATATATATTGATTTGTATAATGTCTTTTCTTCTTCTAAAAGACTCTTAATTCACTGTGCAGAATGAATGGGACTTTGGAACTCTAAAATAAGTGTTTCACTTGTAATTATCCCTTGGTTTATCAAATGTAAAAGGACAACTATATACTTTCCTTTTGTTTTATAATAATTTAAAAGAAAAAAAAGAAATAGTTGATTTACATTTCATCTGTTTCTGTGAGACATTTGGGTAACAAATTACTGTTAATGAAAATACTAATAATTAGAAATGATCACTTTTAATGATAATGGTGATAGCAGTGATCTTTTATTGAGCCTCTTCTACAAGCATGTCAAACTCAAAGGCTAACACAGGCCAAATAAACAAGGTTTAAGTTTATGTGGGCCACAAAAAAACAAAAGCTTCAATTTTCATAGAAACATAAGTTTATTTCAGTAGAGACATGCTGAAAATAAAGGGCTGAAATAAGTTAGTAATAATTAACATAAAATAATAGAACATTTAATAAAAATTAATATTTGTTCTTAAACATCAACTTACCAGACACTTAATAACTGCACAAATTAATAAGCGTAACAAATAAACCTATTTCTTTTGTTCTCTGAAAGAGAAATAGTTCTTATTTATGCATACCAAACAAATCACTCCAAGACTAATGATGTGGCAATTGGCTGCTAAAATATTCACTGCTAGTATTAGTGGAGAGAAATGGTGCACCTATACATAAGGTGTGTAAGGGAAATGGATGCAACATGATTATACTAATCAGTCATTAGCATACATTATAGTTTGATATTAATAATTATATATAAATGGATCTTGTAAAAATTAAGTTACAAAATTTTTATTAAAACATTTCTTACATACTGTTATATTGGCTGGGCTGTAAAAGTATTCATTGTGGGCCACATGCAGCCTGCAGGTCGCAAGTTTGACATGCTTGCTCTACTTAGTGCCAGGTACTCTGCTAAAATATCACATGATCTCACTCATTTGTAGAATATAATGAACAACATAAATGGATGAACAAAAGCAGATCCAGAGACAGCGAAGCATCAATCAGATGCTCAAACCTCAGAGGGAAGGTAGGGGAGGGTGGGATAAGGGAGAGATCAACCAAAGGACTTTTATGCATGCATATAAGTCCAACCAATGCACACAGACATCAGGGGATTGAGGGCAAGAGTGTGTGTGTGTGTGTGGGGGGGGAAAGGATACATACATAATACCTCAATCAATAAAGAAAAAAATACTTTGTGTTTTCTTCCTCACCAAATCCTCACAATAACTATATGAGGTAGACATTAGCTTTCATCTTTTTCAAAGTCATAGGCATAAGTACATTAAAGGCAAGAATGTTCTATAATGCCATAAAATAAGAAATGCCACTCAAATCAGTACTCTAATCTATCCAGCATAACATTTCTATAAGGGAAAACTTGGGAAAAGGCATTGATATCCTCTGAAATATCAGCCTCAAAATTGAATGTGACCTGAAGCAGAGTGCCCAGTACTGACCAACATCTATATTCTCCATTCTTCCTGAACATACAAATTGACTACATTTCCTAGTTATCATTTCTGTTAAGTATGGTTATGTTTATGAGTTCTGGCTAAAAAAATATGTGAAGTTTGAGCAAAAGTGGTATTTGACACTTCCAGTCTTCACCCCTAAAAACTTCCTACCGAGCCCCGGCAGGTGTAGCTCAGTGGTTGAACATTGATCAACCTATAAAACAGAAGGTCATGGTTTGATTCCCCATCAGGGCACATGCCTGGGTTTCCAGCTCGATCTCCAGTAGGGGGGATGCAGGAGTTAGCAGATCAATGATTCTCTCTCATCATTGATGTTTCTATCTCTCTCTCCCTGTCCCTTCTTCTCTGAAATCAATAAAAATATATTAAAAACAAACAAAAACTTCCCATCAATTGTCCTCAATCTTCTTCCTTATTCACTGCCTAAAAGAAAGCATACTCAGATATGAAGGAGCCTAGGACATTCATTCCATGGAATATTAAAAAGTCATGGAAAATATTAAGAATTTTTAACCACATAAGCAAATGCTGATAATTGTCTCCAAGCACAATGCCCTGAAAAGAGCATCTAACCCCACTCTCTAATTCTTGTAGCCTCAGTTAATTGGACAAGAATTGGGTATCCAACCTCAGAGACAATCATATTACCATTCATTCTCTCCCTCTCCCTCTCCTTCTTCTTCTCCCTCTCCCTCTGTCTCCTCCAAGAAATTGAGACACAGAAACCCAGTCAACTAGTGAAACCAAGATGCATGGTCACATTGAGCCATAGCTAGAGTTAAAGCATAATATATGAGCAGGTAAAGAAATCTCATCTAAAGTGAACACTAAGAATAGAACATATGTGCATAGAGAAGAAGAGATGAGATATCATGTGGCCCCAGAAAGAAATAGAATGATGAAGAGAGTTCCATCTCTCATTAGGCCTCTGATTGCCCTTTCTTTTGCCTGTGAGATTATCCTGTACTATTTTTTTTAAAAAAATCCTTTTTACTTGATTTAATTGTAAAGCATTTATTTTCTCATTAACCAGACACTTTCTAAGGCAATAAGCAATTTTCCATGTTGGGGGAAAAAATCAAAATTCATATATATACTAGGTGTACTGGTTAATAATGGTGGATTTTGTAATCAAAGAAAACATGATAATTTCAAGAGAAACATCAAAAGTGCTTTATTCAAAGCAGTGTCCATTGCTAGCTGCACATTTGAGGTAATTTGTGGATACTGTCCCAATAGAAGTTTTCTTGTTGTGAGGCAAACCATTCAGAGACCCAATTTTCCACTTCTTTGCATGTTTTGAAGTGATGCTCAGAAAGTGCATGTGCCATCCATTGGAACAAGTAGTATTCTGAAGGAGGAATGTCTGCTTAATACAGTGGGTAGGTTAATATTTCCCAGGCAAGATTTTTTTTAACTTGTTTTTAACTGGTTTTGAAGTGTGTGATGGTGGGTTATCATGAAGCAAAATTACTTAGCCCTGTCTTCTGGCACATTCTGGTTATTTCATGATCAAAGCATGGTTCAAATTGATTATTTGTTGTCTGTAGCCATCAGCATTAATGGTTTCACCTGGTTTTAGAAGCTCTTAATACACCACACCTTCCTGATCCCACCAAATGCAGAACATTATCTTCTTTCCAAAGTGATTTGGCGTGGCAGTTGATGGTGATGGTTTACCTGGATCAACCCATGATTTTGTGCATTTGGGATTCTCAAAATAAATCCACTTATCTTTTTAAAAATATATATTTTATTGATTTTTTATAGAAAGGAAAGGAGAGGGATAGAGAGCAAGAAACATTGATCAGCTGCCTTCTGCTCACTCCCCACTGGGGATGTGCCCACAACCAAGGCACATGCCCTTGACAGGAATTGAACTTGGGACTTTTCAGTCCACAGGCTGATGCTCTATCCACTGAGCCAAACTGGTTTTGGCATAAACCCAATTTTCTTTTTTTAAATATTTTTTAAAAATATATTTTAATTGATTTTTTACAGAGATGAAGGGAGAGGGATAGAGAGTTAGAAACATCCATGAGAGAGAGACATTGATCAGCTGCCTTTTGCACGCCCCCTACTGGGGATGTGCCCGCAACCAAGGTACATGCCCTTGACTAGAATCAAACTTGGGACTTTTCAGTCCACAAACCGATGCTCTATCCACTGAGCCAAATCGGTTTTGGCTAAACCCACTTTTCATTGCCAGTCACAATTTGATGCAAAAATGATTCTTTTGTGCCGTTGAAGCAACATTTTACTGATGACTTTTCGGTTTTCCATTTGTCTTTTGTTCAGATGATGTGACACCCATTTTCTTTCCTTTAAAATCTTTCCCATTGCTTGTAAATGATCAGAAATTGTTTGCTGAAAGACATTTAATCTTTCTGCAAGTTGATTTTTAGTTTGAAATGCATCTTCATCCAATAATGCTTATAATGTTGACCTTCAAACTTTTTCAGTTGACCTGAAAATTCTTTCTCTTTCACATTGAAATCATCACTTTTAAAGTGTTTAAACCAGTGTTCACAAGTACCTTAAGATGGAACATGTTCACCATAAACTCCCAGAAGTATACAATAACTTTTTCTTCAAAATAAAGTAATGAATTAAAACTTCTTGCAAATATTCTTTTTTGGGGGCATGAAATTTGATATTTTTAACCGTAAAAATATCAGCAAACTTGGCATATGAAGTTTTGAAGCTTGTCAATACAACAAAATAGCATACATATCAAATTGCATATACACCAACATATCTGTAGCTCCATCGCATTATTAATTGGTACATCTAGTGTATCACAATCACAACTGTGCCACACAAAAATGAATTACAACTCCAAATTTTACTGCACAGAGATCTCATCATCTAGAAGATACAGAAATTATTGATTTATTTGATTTATTGATTGATTTGAGAGAGAAAGAGAGAGGAAAGGAGTAAAGGGGAAGGGGGAGGGAAAGAAGGAGGAATGAAGAGAGAGAGAGAGAGAGAGAGAGAGAGAGAGAGAGAGAGAGAGAGAGATGGATTTATTGTTTCACTTATTTATGCATTCATTGGTTGATTCTTATATGTGCCCTGACTGGAGATTGAACTCACAACCTTGGTGCATTGGGATAACACTCTGACAAACTGAGCTACCCAGCCAGGACCACATACAGAAATCTTAATCATAACTACATTTGGAAGATAGAATTTATAGTTTGTTTCTTTCTTCCTCTATTTTTGAAATGAAGGTGTACTACTTTTATAAGATCCTTCACGATCTGGCCTCTGCATGCCTCTCTGGCTCAGTACTGCTATTGTCCCCAATATCCCCTAAGCTCTGGCCATCCTATCCCATGTGTAGTTGTGTAGTTTCCCAAATGTGCCATTTTCTTTTAGGTTTCTGTGTCCTTGTAAGCATTTTAGCCAACAATAATGTCAGAAGAGCTGAGAAATGCCCAAGAGTAGTGTAAATCTAAAGTATAGGCAGAAGAGAGAGAATAAAGAATTAACCTAGGGAGAATAAAGAATGTAGAAGGGAAAATAAATGAATAATAAAGGAAATTTTATAGATAGGTAAATGGTATATAAATAGATAAGACTGTATATGCAAAGGTAGAGGATCACTCATTAATTGTTCTGGAGGTCACTCTGGCCTTCCTTGCTGTAGGCCAGGGGTATAGAATGTCTGGCCCTTGGTGAAATCATTTGTTCTGGCCCTGCCAAGGCATTAGGAGTGAGTTAATTAAATGTTTGACCAAATATAGCCAGATAATTTTTAAGCTGATAATTTCACATGGCCCTTAATGATGTCACAAATATACAAATGGCCTTGGCAGAAAAAAAGGTTCCCCATCCCATACTGTCAGTTGTCTAGATCTGGTCTAAATAATCACCAATGACTGTAGACTGGAAAATAACACTGCATTTTTTTTCAGTTTTTTATATTCCCAGAACATAAGCCAATTAAGTGTAACCATAAACAGGTGTATATTTACTGTGTCAAAAATATATTTCTCTTGCTCTTACACAGAAATACAGGGTGACAAGTTAATTGGGGATAAACTTATATGAGGAATTGCCACTATATTAAAAAGAAACCAATTGACAGGACGTGGGGAGTTTAGAGCTAAATGGATTTAATTTAGTGGTTGTTTTAGTCCATTCAGGAAGCTATAACCAAATGCTATAAGTTGGGTGTCTTATAAACAACAGAAATATGTTTTTCATGGTTCTGAAGGCTACAAGATCAGTATGCCAGCATCACTGAGTTCTGGTAAAGGACCTCTTCATGTTGCACATTGCCAACTTCTCACAGTGTTCTCACATGGTGGGAAGGGCTAGGGAGAATCTGAGGTCTCCTTTTGATGGATACTAAACTTCCAAAGGCCCCACCTAATACCATCAATTTGGGGATTCGGTTTTTAATACATGAATTTTGGGGAAATATAAACATTCAGTCTATAGCTATGGTTTCTAACCCAAAAGGACCATAGAGTAGAGAATTACCTAAACCCTCCAGCTAAGACTCCAGAAGAAAGGAATAGAAACAGAGAAGATGGGAGGGGAAATAGAAACTCTAAGAGTCTGAAGAGGGGTTTAATGAAGTGACCAGGTAAGGAAACAATGGATTTGCATCATCATTAATCTAAAATAGTGTTTCTCAACTGGTGAGAAATTGGCCCATGGGGAACAATGTCTGGAGACATTTTTGGTTGTCACAATGGAGGGGAAGTTGCTAGTCGTATGTAATGGGTAGAAGACAGAGATGCTGTTCCACATCTTGTAATGCACAGGACAACCTACAACAATCAACTAACTGTCTAGCCTGAAATGCCACAGTGATTCAGAAATCTTAGTCTAAAAACTTTTCCTCCTATTAGAACATGCAGTGTTTTTTTTTTTTTGTTTTTTTACATAAAACTATCCAAGGTTTTATTGTCTTTTCAAAACATTTGGTACAATTAGTCTTCCACTTGATAGTTGTGGAAACCTGAAAGCAGATACGTTAGCTATTGGCCAAGGTCTTACAGTAAGTCCATGACCCAATAATTTCTTACAGTGTTAAGAAAATGGTGAGAACATTTTTGTGTGCTATGATGAAAATACAATTGAGTTCCTGAAAAACATTCTTTCTTTGTCACTCTTAAGATTTGCCCTCTCCTTCTTATTTGATAGGAAAGAAACAATTTATATCACAAGCAAATAGATTTAGAGATCCAGAATGGGGTCAAAGGTGTTTCTTTGTCTCTTCTGTTTATTTTTATTTTATTGTTTAAACTATTACATATAGTACTACATATGTCTCCTTTTCCCTCCATTGACCACCCCCTGGCCACCGCCACCCCCCCCCCCCCGCACATGCCCTCACCATTCTAGTGTCTGTATTCACTGGTTTGCTTATATGCATGCACACAAGTCCTTTGGTTGCTTTTACCCACCCCCCTTCCACCCTCCCCTGCCTTCCTTCTGAAGTTTGATGGTCTGATTGGTGCTTCTCTGTTTCTGGATCTATTTTTGTTCATCGGTTATTTTGTTCATTATATTGCACAAATGAGTGGGATCATGTGATAGTTATCTTTCTCTGACTGGTTTATTTCACTTAGCATGATGCTCTTCAGGTCCATCCATGCTGTTGTGAATGTTAACAGTTCTTTCTTTTTTATAGCAGTACTAGAGGCCCGGGGGCAGGAAATTTGTGCACTTGTGGGTGTGTGTGTGGGGGTGTCCCTCAGCTTGGCCTATGCCCTCTCACAGTTCAGGAGCCCTTACGGGTGGGCTTAAGTCATGAGTCAGACATCCTTAGTGTTACAGGCTTCTGACTGAGCAGCAGTCCTCCTGTGTGAGTGCACTGAATACCAGGGAGCAACTCCTGTGTTAAGTGTCTGCCTCCTGGTGGTCAGTGAGCATCATAGTGCCAGCTGTTCTGCTGTCAGGCTGAAACTGGCTCTCCAACATCCCCCAAAGGGTCCCAGATTGCAAAAAGGCACAGGCCAGGCCAAGGGACTCCATGAGTGCATGCCTGGGATCAGGGAGGGACCACAGGAGAGCTCCAGGGAGTGTCGAGACTATCTGGCTTAGTCCCAATGGGCCAGACCCCAGCAGCAAGCTAACCTACTAGTTGGAGTATCTGCCCCCTAGTGGTCAGTGTACGTCATAGCAACTGGTCGGCCATTTGATTGTGTGCCCCCTGGTGGTCAGTACACATCATAGTGAGCAATTGAGAAGCCTTAGCATATCATTAGCATACTAGAGGCCTGATACATGAAGATTCATGCAAGAATGGGCCTTTCTTCCCTGGCTGCTGGCACCACCTTCACTCTGGCCAGAACAGCCTTTCTGCTCTGGCCCGGAGCTACCTTTCTGTTTTCCCACGCTGCCTAGAGGCCCAGAGCCACCCTTGGCTGCTCAGTGCCTGCATATGCAAATTACCCCACCATATTTGTGGGGTTAATTTGCATAATCACCCTTGATTGGCTGGTGGGCATCACAAAAGTATGGTCAATTAGCATGTTATTCTTTAATTAGGTAGATTATGCTTTGATTGGTTGAACGGTCAACTGGATGACTGGGCACTTAGCATATTAGGTTTTTATTATATAGGATAGTATTCCATTGTATAGATATATATCTGTTTTTTAATCCACTCATCTGCTGATGGGCACTTAGGTTGTTTTCAGATCTTAGCTATGTGCTGCTATGAACACAAAGGTGCATATATAATTTCTGATTGGTGTTTTTGGTTTCTTGGGATATATTCCTAAAAGTAGGTTTATGGGGTCAAATAAGAGCACCATTTTTAATTTTTTGAAGGAACTCCATGCTGTTTTCCACAGTGGCTGGACCATTCTGCATTTCCATGAGCAGTGCATGAGGGTTCCTTTTCTCCACATCCTCACTAGTACTTGTCATTTGTTGAACTGTTGATGATAGTCATTCCAACAAGTGTGAGAAGGTACCTCATTGGTCTTTTGGTTCACATCTCTCTGATGATTAGTGACGTTTAGCATGTTTTCAGATGTTTCATAGCCTTCTGTAAATCCACTTTTGTAAGGTGTCTATTTAAGTCTTTTGCCCATTTTTAATTGGATTATCTTTTTTTTTTAAGATGTATGAGTTCCCTATAAATTTTGGAGTTTAGGCTCTTATCGGAGATAACATTGGCGAATATGTTCTCCCATGCAGTGGGCTTTCTTTTTGTTTTGTTGATGGTTTCTTTTTCTGTGCAAAAGCTTTTTATTTTGATGCAGTCTCATTTGTTTATTTTCTCCTTAGTTTCCATTGCCTTAGGAGCTGTGTCAGTAAAGATATTGCTACAGGAAATCCAAGATGGTGGCATAGGTAAACACCTATACTGCTGCCTCGCACAACAATTTCAAAACTACAACTAAAAGACAGAACGGACATCATCCAGAACCACAGGAAAGCTGGCTGAGTGGAAGTTCTACAACTAGAGCGAAAGAGAGGGGCTCATAGAGACCCAGAGGAGCTGCAAAAAGCTGAGGTACGGAGACGCGTGAGGAGAGAGCGGGTGCCGGAGTACCTGGCTGGTTTTCTCTGGCGGGAGGGAGACAGAGACTCTCAAAGGCATTGAACCCCTTGTCCTGCGACACTAAACCCCAGATCCAGCTGAAACTCATACGGGGGAAGTTTGGACTGTGAAAAGGGAGAAGTGCACAGAAATTTAGGGGAGTTGCAAAGGATCGGAGGTCTGGTCGCGAACGGCACCACGCGGAGGACAGATTGCTGATTGTGCCGCTGGCTTTCGCGAGTGGGCGGGAGACAGACCCTCCGAACTGTGCCACTTCTGACTCCACTAAGCCCCTGTTTTGGGCGAAACCCTAGAGACCTAGACTCGTGTGGTCCTGGTTCGCAGGGGAGCCGGAAAGGCAGTGGTTAGAGGCACTGCGGGCGCGCGAGCACAAGGACTGCTCCAGCCATTACCCAGTCATGTGAGACTCAGGGGCCGTGGAGGGCTGGGCCGACTGGAAGGCTGGGTGGTCCCTTAAGCCCTGAGACTCCACACCTCCCAAGCTCAACAGAGGCTTCTTCGGCTGAATCCAGCACAGAAGTTTCCCCGGCACAGTGAAAATGCCGAGACAAGGGAAGGGATTACAAGCAAAAGAAATGGAGGAAAAAAAACGACTGGATATAGAGTTCAAAACCACGCTTATAAGGTTTTTCAAGAATATGCTAGAAAAGATGGATAAATTTAGTGAGATCCAAGAGGAGATGATAAATACACTGACTGAAATAAAAACTATTATACAGAGTACTAACAGCAGACTAGAGAAAGGCAAGGATCAAGTCAAAAATTTGAAATATAAAGAAGCAGAAAACATTCAACTGGAAAAGCAAGAAGAGAAAAGAATCCAAAAATGTGAAGATAATGTAAGGAGCCTCTGGGACATCTTCAAGCGTACCAACATCAGAATTGTGGGGGTGCCAGAAGAAGAGAGAGAGCAAGATACTGAAAACCTGTTTAAAGAAATAATGACTGAAAACTTCCCACATCTGGTAAAAGAAATAGACTTACAAGTCCAGGAAGCACACAGAACCCCAAAGAAAAGGAATCCAAAGAGGACTACACCAAGACACATCATAATTAAAATGCCAAGAGCAAAAGAGAAAGAGAGAATATTAAAAGCAGCAAGAGAAAAACAGTTTATTACCTACAAGGGAGCACCCATACGACTGTCAGCTGATTTCTCAACAGAAACGATGCAGGCCAGACGGGAGTGGCAAGAAATATTCAACGTGATGAAAACAAGAACCTACAACCAAGAATAATCTATCCAGCAAAGCTATCATGCAGAATTGAAGGGCAGATAAAGACCTTCACAGAGAAGAAAAAGCTAAAGGAGTTCATCAACTCCAAACCAGTATTATATGAAATGCTGAAAGGTACTCTTTTAGAGGAGGAAGAAGAAAAAGGTAAAAGACAAAAAATTATGAACAACAAATACACATCTATCAACAAGTGAATCTAAAAATTAAGTGAATTAAAAATCTGATCAACAGAATAAACTGGTGAATATAATAGAATCAGGAGCACAGAAAGGGAGTAGACTGATAATTCTCAGGAGGACAAAAATCATAAAGCATCAAACAGAATGTGAAATTATAGCAGAAAGATTAAAGTTAGGTGAGGTAAATAAGTGATCAATCAAAGGACTTGTATGCATGCTTATAAACATAACCAATGATCACAGACACTGGGGGGTCAGGGTACGCCTGGGAGGGAGGGGGGCAATGGGGAGATATGTATAAAAAATTAATAAAAATTAATTTAAAAAAAG
>JAAGEH010000015.1:25968846-25990251 GCA_011751065.1 Lasiurus cinereus | reverse complement strand
GGAGAAGAAAGAGGAGGAAGAGGAGGAGGAGGAGGAGGAGGAGGAGGAGGAGGAGGAGGAGGAAGAAGAAAGAGGAGGAGGAGGAGGAGGAGGAGGAGGAGGAGGAGGAAGAAAGAGGAGGAGGAGGAGGAGGAGGAGGGGGAGGGTAGAAAACATTGAGTGGATGCTTCCTGCATGCACCCCAACCAGGGATGGAACCTGCAACCTGGATATGTGCCCTGACTGAGAATCAAACTCATGACCCTTCGGTATATAGGACAATATTCAACCAACTATGCCACAATAGCCAAGGCTATTTACCCATTTTAAGATCAGAAAACTGAGGTTCAGAAACTTTCAATAATTTTCCCAGGCACATACTGGTCAAACCAATAAGGAACAGAACTGAATCTCAAACCCATTTCTACAATCCAAACTCCTAGCCACTCTTAACAACTTTTATGAAGAAGGCACAAACAGAATAGCTTTCAGATCAAGGCTTATTCCACAGGGAGGAAGAAATTTTCTGGGGAAGAATCACAGAATAAGAGGATCTATGAACTCTAGTATATCCAAGGTTGGGTCCCTTGATAAGGAAAGAGACCATGGCAATTTAACAGTAGGAATTTTAGAATGAAATTTAGATTTCTGGTTCATACCTTAAAGATTACGAGCTTTTGTTTCCAGAATGATTATCCTTAGTATTAGATGAAACATTTGCTCACAGAATAGCCAACCTAGTAAAAGGGTTGAAATGGAAAATGGAGAAAAGGGAGAGGAAGAACAGGAAGAATAATGCCTAATATTAGTGAAATAAATAACTGATGATTGTGCATGATTTTGAGTGCAATATGCTCTTCCCAGAATGTCCTTTCTTACATTTTTCACCTACTGCCTCCTCATGAGTTTAGATCAAAATATCTTTTAGGCCATTTTCACAGGGAAATTTCCATTTTCCTTCTTTCAACTAACTCAACACTTCCTCTGCCACCCACTATTCTTATCTGGGTTAGGTCAACTACCTCCAACTCTCCCTACCATGGAATAACTTAAATTTAAAGCAGCATTTCTTATGTATTGTTGTTTATTTTGCTTGGCTTTCCATAACACAGCAAGTAGTTAAATGTGAAGACCTGAACCCATAGCTTGGGTTAAAGTCTGACCTGGATCTGCTACTTCATACTTGTAGGATTTTCCAATGTTCTTTAACCTTTTTGGATCTCAGTTTTTTCATCTATCAATGAAGATGGCAATACCAATTATACCTACTATTGTAAGGATTAAAGCAGTTAATTAATACATACTTAGATTAATCAAAGATCTTTCCTATGGGCACAGACAGTAGGGTGGTAAAAGATTGGGGGGTTGGGAACTGGGTGGGGCAATGGGGAAAAATAGGGGGATATTTGTAATACTCTCACCAATAAAGATAAAAAATAAATAAATAAAAATAAATACTTAGAACAGTGTTTGATATGATGTTATATATTTATTTTTTAAGTATTACATATATACATATCTTCCCATTGCCCCCCCATCCCAGGCATACCCTAACCCCCCAGTGTCTTGTGTTCATTGGTTATGCTTATATGCATGCATATAAGTCCTTTGGTTGATCTCTTATTTACCCCGCCTCTCCCTGACCGTCCTGCTGTAACTTGACAGTCGGTTTGATGCTTTACTGCCTCTGTATCTATCTTTTTGTTCATCAGTTTATAATGTTCTTTATTATCCCCAAATGAGGGAGATCATGTGGTGTTTCTCCTTCATTGACTAGCTTATTTCACTTAGCATAATGATCTTCAGTTCCTTCCAGGTTGTTGCAAATGGTAAGAATTCCTTATTTTTAATGGCAGCATAGAATTCCATTGTGTAGATGTACCATAGTTTTCTGATTCATATATAGTTCACCTGATGCTATATATTTAGCTATCATTATTACTAGTGACTCCATGTTTCCTGAGTACAAGGACTCATTTCTCAGCATAACAACAGTACATGATGAATAATCAGTAAGTGCTCACTGAATGCTTCCCTGTGCAGGGCATGCTCAATAATCCACAGACTGGAATGTGTATGTGAATATTGGATACTATTAGAGCAGATTAAAGCTAATGCACTATCTGAACTCTAATTACTAAATTTTTACCCTTGACAGCAGGGCAGTTCCAGGCTCTTATACTGAAAATAAAAATATGTATTGCATATTTTTTATATGCCCAGCTCAGAGCAGACATTTTATATCTATTATCTTATTCAGTTCTGAAAACAACCCCACAAGGTAGGGTCTGTCATTTTCTTCACAACAGATGGAGAAACAAAGGCCATGGAAATTAAATAATGTATCCAAGTTCACAGTCATATAAGTAGGTTAGTCCAAGGCTCTTTAAGCATATATGCTTAACATATCATCCAGGTTCACCATCTTCTTCTCTGGCAATGTTCCTTTTTTTCCAGGTTGTGAAAGACATTCCTCTCATCCAACAATAAAAGAGATAATCCAGACATTAGGAATGCTGAGAGAAGTCTTAGAGGAAGAGCCAGAAAGGCTGATTCTGAGTAAGGAAGGATTCAGGGCAGGCATAGCCCTGAATGTACTAGATAGTCATTGCATTGTTTCTATGAATGACCAAAGGCAGGTAATAATTCAAAAGCTATTCTGGAGATTTATCACAGGGCAATATTACAAAGCCACACAGATATGTGCCATCAAAACTTAGGAGAGGGAATGGTTCTAATAATTGGAATTTGCTGGTTGTTATGAATTGAATATTTATTCCTCCCCTGCTTCGTATGTTGAAAACTATACCCAGTGT
The DNA here is from genome assembly GCA_011751065.1 of Lasiurus cinereus. Taxonomy (NCBI): domain Eukaryota; kingdom Metazoa; phylum Chordata; class Mammalia; order Chiroptera; family Vespertilionidae; genus Lasiurus; species Lasiurus cinereus. Next base: position 25,987,456 of record JAAGEH010000015.1, on the reverse strand, counting down.
GATGGTATTTGGAGTGGAGCTTTTGGAGTTGATTAGGTCATGAGGGTGGAGCCTTCATCATCATTGGGATTAGTGCCCTTATAAAGGAGACTCCTTATAAGGAGCTACTCCATCCATTCAGCCATATGAGGACACAGGGAGAAGATAGCAGTCTATGAATTATGAAGAGGATTCTTTCTCATCAGACACTGAATTTGCCAGTGCCTTAATCTTGGACTTCTTAGCTTCCAGAACTGTGAGAAGTTAAGTGTTCTTGTTTAAACTACCTCATAAAGGGGATTTTGGTTATAATAGCTGAAATAGACTAATGTGTTGGTGAAAGAGTATATTCCATTTAAAAGAACACTAAAAGAGGAAATAAAATGATGTCGTATGTTTTTACTTGGGGGAAATCATGAACATAAAGGTAAAAACATCTTTACTTAGATGATGATAGATATAGAAAGGGACAAAAAGTAGAGTAGTTTCTTGTGTATTGTTTTCTCTATTATTATTATAACATCTATTAAGTGCTTATTATGTACCTGTTAATCTAAGTACACTACAATCATTAATTTATTTACTCCTCACAACAGCCTCATGGGTAGGTGTTACTAGACCCTTACATTAAAGATGAGAAAACTGAGGCATAGTGATATGAAGTAATATGACAAAGGTCAAATAGCTAATAGATGGTGGATTAGGAAATATACAATAAGCTTTTTGGCAAGATGGAGGAAATGGATGCTCATTTCTAATACTGATCACAAAAGTGTCCTAAGAGTAGTGTAGTAAACATGAGTAATTTCAATTCCAAAGGTATCTGCTAGATATATCATTTAACTAAAGGCAAATATATGGTCCCAAACCTCCCTTGTTGATGACTCTATCTCCCAGAAGGCAGAGAGAATGATAAGGAGACATATTTCTCTCTGACTCAAAAAAGAGAAACTGGTAAGTTGAAGGTGATAGAAATCTTTAGATAAAGTAACCACTTTAGCTTAGAGTCTCTAAGTGTATTATAAAGCAAAAAGACTTTAGGAAAGAAATTCTCTAAAAGGTGTAAACCCATGTCCTGAGACACTAAAAGAGAGATGAATTTAAAGTTGGGAAGGTTTTTGACTATAAAACTGTGTGCCTATACTGGGAGCTTACCATTCAGTTTAGGTTTCTAAAGAACATGTAGAAACATCTATACTATGGAATATTACTTGGCTATAAAAAATGAAACCTTACCATTTTAACAGCATGGATAGACTTAAGGTGTATTATATTAAGTGAAATAAGTCAGTAGGAGAAAGAAAAATAGCATAGAGTTCACTTACATGTGGGATCTAAAGAATAATATAACAAACAAAATAGAAACACATTCAGAGATATAGTTAACAGACTAATGGTTGCCTGAAGGGAAGAGGTTGGGTGAAAAAGGTGAAGGGATTGAGAAATACACATTGGTAGTTACACAATAGTCATGGCAATGTAAAGTGCAACATAGGAAATATAGTCAATAATATTGTAATTACTATGTATGGTGCCAAGCAGATACTGGAAATATTGGGAGAACACTTTGTAAAGTATATGATTATCTAATCACCATGCTGTTAACCTGAAATTGATACAAAATAATGTTGGATGAAAGTTATAATTGGAAATAAAATTTAAAACAGAACATGTACCAAAATAAAGGGATGAAAATCAAGGAGACCAACCAATGAACTCATATGCACATATTCAAAACCCATAGACACAGACAGTAGGTGATGAAGGCTAGAGGGGTGAGAAGGGGGGAGAGAGCAATGGGGGGAAAGGGGATATATGTAATATTTTCAATAATATTTATAAAAATAAATCCATATAAGAGTGTGTGATGAAAATAAAACTAAGGAGATTCATACCCCAGATGAGTCTGAAGCTTGAAATATCTGCTAAAAGTGACTTAAGAGTTCTGGGGTGTTTTTTTTAAAGGTACTAGAGGCCCAGTGCACAGATTTGTGCACTGGTGGGTCCCTCAGCCTGGCCTGTGAGGATTGGGCTGAAACTGGCAGTCAGACATCCCCTGATTGTGAGAGGGTGCAGGCCAGACCAAAGAACTCCACTGGTGCACAAATCTGTGCACCATGGCTCTAGTATGCATATAAGATCTTTGGTTTATCTCTTCCTGCCCTCCCCTCTTCCTACTTCCTCTGAGATTCATCAGCCTGTTCCATGTTTTCATGCCTGTGTGTTGAGTGTTTGCCCCCTGCTGGTCAGTGAGCACCATAACTAGCAGTTGAACAGTCAAACAGTCAGACACTTAACTTATTAGCTATATATATATTGTTTAGAACAAGGCTAGGACAGATGTGCAACTCATGCAAAGTTATTGGATAACCAAGATTAGGCTTTCTCAATGACTCGTTTCCTTTGTAAAAAGAATAATCATTGACTTACAAGGGTAAAAATAATTATCAATAACTGTAAATGGAAGCCCAAGAGAGGCAATGTGCTCATAAGAAGGCATTCAACTGTTCAAAATGAATTAAAATTATAGCTCAGAGTGGTCAGAGTCTGGTTGATTGAATTGCCTACTCATAGTAGCTAAAGTTTCAAGACTGCAGTATAGTGAAATGTGTCAGAAGAAAGGAGACAGCAAATATTGACTATGATTTTCTAAAGGGACAGGAAGTTCAAGGGATCCTTAAACTAGACCAAGAAATATTATGTTGAATTAGTGTAAAATTCTAGAATAGGTTATTTAAAAGGATTATTTATAAGCACTTAGAAAAAAATAGCAACCATGAGAAGACAGCATATATTATCTAACAATAAGTCATATAGGGCAAATCTCATTTCATTTCTATTTTTGACATAGTTATTGAATTGGCAGATCAATTAAAATATATGTATCCTATATCTGGATATCAGCAAGGCATTTGACAAGGTCTCTCATGATATGCCTGTGAACAAGATATAGAAATGTGGGTTGTATGTTTAGTAAAAGAATGCTACCTGATGGGAAAATGTCAACCTTCAGGAAGGTTCCAGTGGCATGCCACAGAGCTCTTATTTTAATCTTGTCCTATGTACTACTTTTATTAATGACATAAATGAAAATGAAGAAAGCATACCTAACAAACATACAGATGGCACAATTATGATAGCAATACTATGCAAATACTTTGTATGGCTGAATTAGAATTAAGCTACATCTCCACAGGCTAATGAGTTAAAATCAACTTAGGCAAAATCAAGCCTCTAAACCTATTTCCACCTGCACTTCCCCTTCATACCAAACACACAACTTGAAATAGCTTCAACTATATAATTATGGATTAAATAATGTGTCTTAGCTTCATGACTTGAAAAGTTTTAAGAGTTTAGTTAAAAGTATTCTCAATGTGTATCAGTAGTGTATGTGGCTATCAGAAAATGCTGATATTGAAGTGACAGCATTAATGGAAATAGAAAAAGGGACACAACTGATTGCTGGCCATTCCTAAATGAGTCAATCAAGGTGATTGTCTGGGAAGAGTTCCATCTAAGGCACTTCAGAATTACTCCCAGTCCTTGCTCAAGGGGTGGCCAAAGATGGCCAAAGATGGCCATGCTGGTGCTTTTTTTTTTTTTTTTATTAATCACAGAACCTTTGTCTCCTCTCAGCCTCAGTTGACTGAGGGAATAACTGATAGGGCAGCCTAGTACTAAAGAGGTGAACTGGGCTCATAGATTTCCACTCTTATGTTTTTGAACAGAAGGGGAAAAGAATTTACTACTCATATTTTCCTCTGGCATATTTCTTATTTGGGGCTAATTATTTTTAATTAACTGCAGACACAGGAGAAGCTCTGAAAGCCAAGTTAAAATTAACTTTTGCAAGAGTTGTTTACATGTATATGGGAAATTTCTATTTGTAATGGTGTCTACCTCTCTGTACCAGGAGGAGGAGGATGAGTCAATCCTTAGAGACTCTTTTTAAAATTGATTTTTTTGAGAGAGAGGAGGAACGAGCGGGAAAGAGAAACATTAATGGGAGAACAACAAATAGTTGACTCTTATATATGCCCCAACTGGGTATGTGCCCTGACTGGGAATCAAGCCTATTACCTTCATGGGACAACACTCTGACCGACTGAGACAGTGTGGCCAGGGCCCTCTGGAGACTCTTAACAATTGAGAAGGAATAACAACCTTACTCGCTTTCACTGTGCTTTTCCTAACAATCTCCCATAACTGGCTCCCCACTCCCATCTTTCTTTAGTCATGATCTAAAGATTGTATTTAAGGTGATGGCTTGGGACATTTCAGCAGGTTACTCAGTTTTCCTGGATGTCTTCTGTGTATACAGGAGGTATACATATTATTAAACTTCTGTTTGTTTTTGCCCTGATAAGCTTTTATTACAGGGTGGACTCAGCCAAAAACCTATAATAGTAAAAGGAAAATAATTTTCTTTTCCTACAAGATAATCAGATAGTTAGCAATAGGATATGCAGCTGAAGTGATGGAGTGAGAGATGCCAGGGGGTACAGTGGAGTCACGTGGTGGCAATGGAAACTAGATTCTGTTATGACAAAGTAGAAACTATGTGGTAAATAAAAAATATAATAAGCTGATGACACACTATTGGACAAAGAAAGACACAGAGAAGGGGCACATATTTATAGGATTCCTGAGTCATTATTAGTGTGAGACCCATAGGGCTTACTAGCCAGTGAGAATTTGTCAAAATTTCCTGGGTTCTCAGAAACTGACTATATACTTAAAAAGACGCTTGCAAATACTCCAGGCAACCTGAATGACCTCTGCTCCCTGCAAACAAAGAGCCTCTTAAGAACCCATACCCAGTTTCAACCTTGGGCATGACACTTAAACAGTAATTTGGACAAACTGGAGTACGGGACTGGTGTGCAGAGAGACTAGGATGGAGGATTTGGAACCAGTTAATTTGAGGAACAGCTGTAGAAACTGGGGACACATTTAGCTCAAAGAAGAGAAGAATCAGGAATACTGAAGGGCTTTCAGGTGTGAGAGGGATTTTATGTATTCTGTGAGATCCTGGAGCCAGATCTGGGAGAAATGGGCAGAATTAAGAGGTAGGAGATTTTGGTTCAAGAAGAACATTGCAGTAGCTGTTTGAGATGACATGGAATGCCTTAGGAATGAGTTCCTATTATGGAGATAGTATTTAAAGAGGGGCAGGTGACCACTTAGTTTGGGTAGCAATATTTCCTTTGAATTGTATAGTGCTTTACAATGTATGAAACACTTTCTAATATACTAGCTTGATATTCCTAACAACCTGTTGTGACAGGCATTTTTCTATTAGTTTTTATAGATGAGGAAGTTGATGCTCAGAGAAGTTATGTTACACAGCTCATGAGTAGGTATCAGGCCACCCATAGTTACCTTTTATTGAATACACATGAAAACATTTTAAAGAATATATTTGGAAATCCCAGCTGATCAGACTGATAGGTTTTCTAGGTTTTAAAAAAAATCATCTTTGTGATACAGAATATATTTTCAAATATACTAAAAAGGTACTCTCTGCTCAGTCTCACATGAAAACTTATGTTCTTTTCTGTGTCTTATGAAACTGAGAGCAATTAATACATTCCTTGCATAGATACAGAAGGTCCGTGGGTGTAGTTTGTACAAACATGCCTAGATGTACATTTCAAATAAGAATAGTTTTCTCTATCCATTTGCCAAAGCCTATTCCCCATCCTCCTTCCAGATTTCCTGTTATTCGGATTCTTAGAGGAAAGGAGTATGTTTGCTTCTCAGGATTGCTAGTTAGTCAGATTGCACCAGTGTTTCCTTAGCTTTCTGTCACTAAGCCCTGCAAAGGATTAAAAGAAGAAAGAGTAATCACCACTGTTAGTGAAAACTCCTTGAAGATATACTGTACATTAATCGCTGCTTTGCTCACTTCATTCACCTCCCTGCCTTCAATTAAATAATAAAAAAGAACACTATACACACCCTATCACTAGCACAGTTCTAATTGGGTTATCTTCACCATATGTGCTGACTGCTATATTTTCTCTAGGAAGATAGCAGAAACGTCACTTTATGAAACTATGTAATGTAGTAAGTGATAGATGATATAGAGTTTCCTGGATTGGGGCCAAAGTGCTTTCGGTTTGTTGGTGGTGACACATTCTGTGATGCCATACCTGGCATTTAACTTAATATGCTGCTTAGGGAAAAAAAATAACCAGCCGTATGATATGGCTTTATAAATCCTCCCCTTTCTATTCCCATTAATAGATAGTGGAATAGAAATTAATCAGAATTGACACCAGACATTGCTTATGAAGTGATATATTACACCCACTGTTTATATATAAATGTATTTAGAAAAAGTTTTGGTGGTAGATCTAAATAAGGCATAGAGAAGACAAGGGGGAGTCCTTGAATTTGTAAGATAACAGAATACTGTGTTTTATTAGGTAATGTTTTTCATATTAATAGAAAGTTGTAATTTTCTATTTAAGATAGTGACTGGAAATGATGAACAGTTTCTCAGTTAATCACAGCTTGTGCTAAAAATGTATTATGATTAAGGGACCTAGAGCTATGGAGGAGTAGAATTTTAATCACGTGACAAAGATTTGAGGAGTGACTCTGGAAACTAAATACATGAAGTGACAGAAAAATAGAGGCAAACTTCTTTGCTCAAAAGACCAAACTTCATCCTAAAGGCAGAATCAAGTTTTTAAATTTACACAAGGACTTAAAATGTTGGAAGGCAACTTACTATTTCAAATAATCCTATAAAAAATAAAATGCCCACTAATGCTGTTCCTCCAATTGTGTTTGGATTTTTCTGTAATATTGCAGTTTCTTTAAACAAGGGATGATTGCCTTTTAAATAGTTTGAGGAAGCAATGATACTCTTAGGTAATGGCTTTGTTTCTGATGATTTTGTGGGTATCTGCCTGTGGGTGATAAGGCATCTATGGTTTCATCTTTTCACATATATCTGCTCTGGCCTATGTCTGCTGGCATGCCTGGATCTAGATGTGTGTTCCTGTGTGTGCATCTGTGCTTGTAAAGGGCTCTGCATCTCTGTATTTCAATGAGTGTCTTTGCAGATGTCTATGGCAAGATGAGTTTCTGCACTCAGTGGAATCATTGTCTGCTAATCCTTAAGTTTAGTGGGATCAGTAATAGTTCAAGTACCTGGTCTCCAATGGTATGTTGCTGTTCAAGACCCAGCTGTTATGCAGATGAACCGAATCCTGTGTACTGGTTGGAGGAGCTGGAGCAGCTGGGCTGGGCTGGCTGCGGGTAGTCATAGACCTTCTCTGAAGAGAGTCTGCTGTAGGGGGCAGCTTCCTGGCACAGGTGCAGGCATGAGGAGGTGGCGGTGGTGGAGGGAGGGGTCTGAAGGTGAACTGGTTGTGTGGGCTGCTCTGCATGTCTAAAAGGAGAGAAGAAAAACACAAAATAGAGACTTACTCTCACACTTGGCAGTCAGGAAAACACAGCCTGTCAGATTTCACATTTCAGAATAATATAACCTGTGAGATGTGGTGAGTGTTAAGTTCAGTCTATCTGTAAAAATGTCACTTGACTTTCAAAGACAAGTGCCCACATGCTCATGAAATGTAAAACATTCACAGTTGCATTTACATGTAAATTCTTCAGGGCTATTGCAGCTAAAAAAGTAAATGAGGCCGCCTTACACAATTTGTCATAGTTTCTGCTACTGAACAAATAAATCATCAACAAGACACAAAGTTACAGAACAGAAGTGAGCTGATTTCCATCAGCTACAAAAGTCACACTTCAGAAAATACCAGCGAAAGGCAAAAATTTATTGCAAGGAAAACCATCCAACACTTCCAATAAAACTATAAGGCCACCTTCTGGCTCACCTCAAAAAATGATGCTAGCCTGTTTAGAAGGGAGCAAATCCATACTTCAGAAAAGCAGCTCACAAGTGTGTAACTCAACTGTGTGAAACTAATCTCTCTGCCGGCCCCCCTAGTCAGAGTGCTACTTGTAAAAATAGGCTAAAAAGGGTTTGTTCAGGTTATTATATATATTTCCATGGTCACTCAAAGCACAGTCTGCACCCCAAGCACCCCCTGCCACATCTTTCTAGGAGCTATGCCATATTAGCAGGTACTTAGACAGCAGGAACACTGTTTTTTGTTTTGTTTTGTTTTTGTTTGTTTGTTTGTTTGTTTCTGCCTATATGCAGAGGAGACAGCCTAGGACAGACTGCTGTTGTTGCTATTATTTTTTATGTTTCCATTGTTTTCCTGGTAGGCACATGTAAAGACAGTGAGTTAGAATTTGGCCCATGAGAAATACCCCAATTAAACTCCTTTGAAAAGAAATTGCTACTGTAGCTTGATAGCCACCTCTCTTCTACAGGAGAAACATAGTAGATGTCAAATGATTTCTTGTAGCACCAGCATATTCCGGATAAACTTTGCAGACTGCAATGGCTTTTCCCCACCTCCCAGATAACTGAGAGTTGAAAGCAGAAATATGCCAGAGGCTTCTGATGCCTAGCAAAGGGCTCAGCTGGTTTGTGGGGAGACATACTTTTCAGTGGCTAATCAGAGGGGGAAAAAAGACTTCTTTCAATCCTTCCACTTTAAACTTAAATTTTGAACACATTTGTATGGTTTTTGTATTTTAAAATGATATTAGTGCCCAAGAGCATGGCAAATTCCTCACTATGTATTTTAGTATAGGTGGCTCTCCCTTTAAATGAACTTGCTATATGAAAAATGGAATTGTACAAAAGATAGATAGGGAAGGGAATGGAGACGATTCGTTTTATAGAAAGAATTGCTATAGATAGTTAGTTACCCTCGTATATTTAAAAGGAACTAAAATGCTTCATGAATTTTCCAAATCACCTCCATTATTCCAGGCCCAGCCTAAATCCCTTATCCACTAAAAAAATCATCACAAGTATTTAACATCTCATTAATTTTTTTAAACTCCTGGGCTTGTACGTATAACCATAACCAGAAGCATGCTTTTCATCCTTGAGAATCTAAGAAGCATTGAATGCTGAAACCCAAGGGACCCTGGACATCCTCTCATTTTGCAGATGAGAAAACGGACACCCAGAGAACTGCTTGTCCAGAGATACTTGTTAAGTGAGTGGTATGGTCTATATTATAACTCACATGTCCTGACTCTCTGGCCAGTGCTCTATTTACTATATTGCAGATCTCTGTGATGATTTTTCTTCTCACCTCCTTAAGATTTAGAGACACAATCCTCCACATTTTCTGGATTTTTTCCTTATGATATGCCACCTTGCTTTACAGTGATTTGTTTATAAGAGAGCTTATCTCTTATATCATATCTCCTTAAATTTAGGGGAAAAGGCAGGGTGGTTTAATGCTATGCAACACAGCAGAGTGGAAAGAACACAGAAGTTGGGGGAATGACAAACCTATGTTTGAGTTATGCCTCTGCCATTCTGAAACTTTAACCCTTTCTTTGTAGAATGTATACAGTATATTTTTCCTAACAATTGCATTTAATTCATATTAAATGTGCTTGAACACAGTGTGCCAGTGGCTATTTGTTCTTGGAATGTAGTAGAAGTATGACTGGAAATGACCATAGGGGCCCACCCTTCTCCATTTTAGAGACAAGGAACCAAGGCTTAGAGATAAAATAACTCATTTAGTCACTCAACATGTATAAATTTGCCTGCTTATGTCTGATGATTCCCAGCCCAATACTCTAGAAAATAAATTACTCTTTTCTCTGAATGTAACAATTACCATTCTTATAAATTTGGCTTCATAGTTTGCAAAATTACAGTATCCCATTGATATCTCATGTTTTTGTCTATGTTCCAAAATAGACTCTGTGTTTCTTAAAGCAAGATCATCTACCATGGAACCTAGAATACCACCTTCTTCATTTCGTTAGTATTTTCATTTTGATGTAGCCAATGAATATCTATTTGATAGTTCACAAAGCAGTAGGTTTTCATCTGGGAGGTTTCCATGAAATGTATCCAAGCACCATGGGGAAGAAGAATGACACCCTGAAGAGGGTGCTTAAGATCATTCCCCTCAGAGATATAAAAAGAGCAGCTATGAAACACTCTGCAGATTTGCCATTTAAATCCATGAACTTAACACAGGAAAGGGAAGCAAAGGGTGGGAGTCCAGAGTTAGAAGAAGAAATCAATTTTAGGTCTTGGATTCAGAATACCCCCATACGATATATATGCTATCTATATATCTATTATTCTAATCAGTAATGTTTCTCTGAATATGCTGTTCAAAAGAAAGAAAGCTTCTATTCATTACAATTATTCAAAAGAAAGAATCAGTCATTATCATCTAGATTTACTGCTTGCTGGATTTCCTCAAAATCTTTGCGACTCATATTTTGAAACAAAAAAAAGAGAAAAATTCTACTTCCATTCTACTTTATCAAAAGGTACAGTCATGGTATTATTATAAAATACTATGCCATTTCTGCTGCAGGTAAAAATACCGTACATAGTAATTTTGATTATATATGTCTCTCTCTCTGTGTTATGTGTGTGTGTGTTTTGATTTATACCTATTTTATTGTGTATTATTGTTTCCACATTTTAAATATGCAGAGGTTTCCCTACTTGTTAATACTGTCTTTAAAAGCTTTCACAATATTGGATTGTTGCACTGAGTGGAATACCTTAAGGACCTTAAGCCCTTATGAAATGCAAATCATCTCAGCTTCAATCTTTTTTTCACCTCAGGAAAAAGATGGAAAATGCACTTGTTTCCTCCCAAATGAAGTAATTTAATCCTTAGGCTTCATGAAATGGGATTTCCCAACATTAAACACTAATGAAAAATACATTAGGGTTCAGTGTCAGGAGCTCTAGAACACTAGTTATAAGGGTAAAGAGTCACATGCACTCACTTCCAAGTGTGTCTGGCAACCATATGTTTCTGTGCCCAAGAAAGATGCAAAGCAGAAAGGGGAGTAGTGATTATGCATATGTGGATATCCACAGTTATAAAGCTTTTGAAAGTAAATTAAGTTTTCAGATGGAAAGGACCAATTCAAATAATATACTTGGATAGGAGCCAGTTCCAGATATGAGGTCCTAAAAGAACTTGGTAAGAAAACCTATCCTGGGAAGTGAGGGTGGGAAGATGGAGATATTCCTCCAAACTGAATATCCAAATCCAAAGCATGTTAGGTATGCCAGAGCTGTTCAAAAAGTGTAAGTCTTCAGAAACATTACCTTTGTCTTTAAAAGTTAAGAGGAAAAAGAAAATTGTCTGGTACAGCTTTTCCTTTTTTTCTCTCTTTTGCGAAGAAAACTTATTTTAGATCATGTGTCAGAGAAACTTTTAACCAGAAATTGGAATATCTTTCAGAAACATTGTGTGGGAACTTATCAGGGTGTTGATCAGGGTTCTTTGCCCCTTTCATTTAATTAGCACACATATTATCTATAAGGCGATGTTTGCATTTCTAATATTCATGGTACTGTTCATCACCACACATTTGCAAAAGGTTTATGGAAAAATGGAGTTCGGACCTATGACCTGGAGTTTGCCTGTGAAAGCGGGTGTCAGAACTTATGAGTTATTGTGAAGTGGTGGAAGGAGTGTTATCAATCAGACAGAAAGCTCTAACAGTGGATGTGGATAAGACTCCTAACACAAAAGATGAACTAAGATGGTATATGTTTCAGGTGTATGTACGTACATGTTCATTTTGTGCATTCCTACATTACTTATTAAGCTGTATGCAGTTTTCTAGACTCAGTATTTTTTAGTATTTATTGTTGAAGGTATTACATATGTCCCCGTCCCCCCATAGTGACCTCTTCTAACCTGCCTCCATCCATCACCCAAGGCCTTTATCACCCTATTGTCTGTGTCTATGAGTTATGCATAGATGCATAACAGTTCTTTGGTTTATCTCTGTTCACCCACCAACCCACCCCTGCCTTCCCTCTAAGTTTCGACAGTCTGTTCCATGCTTCTATGTCTCTGGATTTATTTTGTTTATCGGTTTATTTTGTTCATTAGATTCCACATGAGTGAGATTATGTGATACTTGTCTTTCTCTGGCTTATTTCATCTAGTATTTTGAACAGATGGAGTCACACATATTCAAATGAAAAATTTATGTTATGTTCAAATTGTTCTCAAATATACCAATAGCACGGAACACGTTAATATTTTCAAAACAAGCTTTGGCCCTAACTAGTTTGGCTCAGTGGATAGAGCATTAGCCTGTGGACTCAAGTATCCCAGGTTCGATTTTGGTCAAGGGCATGTACCTTGGTTGCAGGCATATCCCTAGTAGGGGATGTGCAGGAGGCAGTTGATCAATGTTTCCCTCTCATCTATGTTTCTAACTCTCTACCCCTCTCCCTTCCCCTCTGTAAAAATAAAATATATATATATTAAAAAAACACAACAAGCTTTGTAACAGAACTAAATAATTTTCTGCAGGTATTAAAATAAATATTGTCATTAATACAGTAATAAGAAATACTAGATTACTGTTTCTTTAAAAAATTGACCAATGTAGACACATGTCTAGTTTCCCCCAGATTGTGGTCTTAATTGAACCTTATTTCTGTAGTGACATTGTGACAATACCCTAGAAATGATTTTTCTCCAAAATTACAATGCAGTGTATGTTGCCAAAAAGGACATATACCTAGAGCTCTATAAAAAGGTCACAGGGAGACAGAAAACACATCTGCACTTGTGGACCTTAGTCTGTGTTTCATTATTCCATTGGCCAAAGGGGGGCATAGTTCAACAATTCTTTCTCTGCAATTCCGGAATTGAAAAAATCCTGAAAATTGAATATTTTTCTATTTCAACTGGAAGCAAAACTTGATCTGAACTGATATGAGAATATGTATGGTGTTTATTTATTTCATTTAGTGCATTTTCATATATTTAGTTATGGAAACATTGATGTATTTTGTTGAGGAATGCTGGGCTACATCTCAAACTGGGTGTCATATAATATGTAGCATATGCATGTAAAATCTGAAAAATTCCAAATTCTGAAACAAATGGACCCCAAAGGTTTTGGATAAGGGATTATGGGCCTATATTAGCATTTAACCACCTCCTTGAACTCTTATGAGGCAATATTAATTAATGCTTACTTAGATCTTGGTAATCTACATGAGCAAAGAACATCAGGAAACCAAGGGCTACTGCCTTAACTACTTATGTCATGTCTCTCAAGCCAATTATAAGCCTTTGGTGCCTTGGGTTGCTTTTCTGAGCTATTTTCCCTTCTAGCCAGGAAAGGAGATTTTTAAAAAAGATTTAAAAACAGGGAAAGGTTTATTATTAATATTAATCATTACTATGAATTCTAAATGTATATTACTACTTTAAAGCACTTTCTTGTCACAAGGAGCTTTCACAAGGAGGCAGTTTATAAATGTGCATGTTATAGCTAATATCTATTAACTTGATAGTGCTCAGTGGCCATCAAATTAGTCTTAAGTGTGTCTTGCTATGGACATTTCTGTTCTCAACATTAAAATACAAATGTAAGAAAATTGGTTTCCTGAAGAAAATTAAGTGAACAAGTATGCCTTATCACTTTTCTGGCTAAAATAATAGTGCCCAAATATTAATATACTAGTATTAATATATTGTTAAATAAAAGTGGATTCATTAGTTAAGTCAACCATTGTATTGAAAAATAAGTAAAAGCTATTAAGTAGCAAACAGTTAATAAATATTTGTTTATAAGTATGGGCATATGTACGCTCAAGACAGACACAACAGAAAAGAGGCAGAGGAGGAAGAAAGAATGTGCAATTAATAAAACAACAACAGATGACTGCAGAAGAGTCACAGAAGCTCTCAGAAAGGTTAACAATAGATTACAATGTTTTCCAGTTTTCATGATTTCAGTCTGGTTCTGGATAACTGCAATACTATGGACTGTCTTTGAGACTGCAAAGTACATCCCCTTTGAGGAAACTGAATGGCCCTCTCACTAAGCTAGCAAATAAGAGAGTATACTCTATTAATTTTTGTCAATTAGGCTGATCTTTGTTACAACCACTAGAAATAAAGATCAACACTGAAGTATCTACATTCTTTTGAGGTCCTTTTGGGTCCATTTGTTTCAGAGTTTGTACTGAAACTCATATTTGCATGTCAGTCTCTCCATAAGCTGATACTTATTTTCAAAGGATGTGCTAGTCTACCCCTAGAAAGTCTAAACTTTCTATATTTTAGATTTCATTAGTCTCTTTTTTTCTTGTTCTCCAGTGAGGTGTATAGACATAACAGTGAATCAAATATTCATAAGGTAGTCCTCCCCCAATCCATTTTCCCTGTCTCTGTTATAGGGGGAATCCACTTGTGCTGTACCCTGTATTGGCTTTCCATAGTGCAATTAGCCAATCTTAGGCATTATAGTCAATATTCCTGTCAATAAATGGCTGGTTTGTTAACTCATTCAACTCTCTGACATAGATTAAGACAAACAAACTAGGACTTCACAACCAAGAAAAAAAAGAAAGGACTGTGTCTAAATACCATTTTGCTTAAATGATTGAAGTAAATGTTCAAATTACCTAATTTTCTTGGTTGTAAAAATATAAAGCACATCTTTGCATGTATTTCATAGTGGTTTGGAAATCTTAGAAAATGCATTACCTATTTATTTTTCTAAATAGAATGGCAAGGAGCTCTACTTTATGGCACAATTTGGAATTTTAAATGTCAAATTTCAAATATTACTAAATGGTATTAATTAACCATTAAAATTAGTGGTTGGCCAAAGCCTTTTTCACTATGGTCTTGAAGGAAACTCTGTTATCCATTATGTATCATGAAACATGAAATAGGTAATTGCCCTGTTTTATCTTATGCTGACAATGATGCTGTGACTTCTATTATTAGGCAGTGAAGTATGTCAAAAAGAAAATATAAAAATGTAATGATCCTTAAAAGTTCATATTTAGTTTATACTCAAACTAAAGTAGTATGTAGGTATTTAAATTATTTTTATTCCCAAAGTCTGTTATTTATTTGCAAGTAGGTAATGGTGGGTTATAAATTAATTGATAGTGAGTCAGTTAATAAATTAGCTAATAATAAATATTTTGGAATTTTATTGAGTTTTCATTTTCAAAGCTTCATTTTTATTAGACTACTAGAGGCCCAGTGTATGAAATTCATGCACGGGAGAGGGGGGCAGAGTGTGTCCCTCAGCTCAGCCTGCACCCTCTCCCATCTGGGACCCCTTGAGGAATGTCCGACTGCCCATTTAGGTCTGGGACTGCTGGCTCCCAACTGCTCACCTGCCTGCCTACCTGCCAGATTTCCCCTGACCACTTCTGCCTGCCAGCCTGAACACCCCCTAACCTCCCCCCTGCCAGCCTGATCGAGGCCTAATTGCTCCCCTGCCAGCCCAATTGCCCCCAACTGCCCACCCCTGCAGGCCTGGTTCCCCCGAACTTCCCTATCCTGCAGGCCTGGGTCCCCCCCACACCCCTCCTCTTCCAGCTCAGTCACCTCCAGCTGCCCTCCCTTGCAGGCCTGGTCCCTCCCAATTGCCCCCCACTGCTGGCCTGATCACCCACAACTGCCCTCCCCTGCTGGCCATCTTATGGTAGCCATCTTGTGTTCACATGGGGGCGGCCATCTTGTGTGTTGGAGTAATGTTCAATTTGCACATAACTCTTTTATTATATAGGATTATAAATGGTCACCCTATATTTGTTCAAAAATCAATGGATGAAGCCCTGGCTGGTGTTTCTCAGTGGCTAAACCCTTGGCCTTACATGCCCAAGGGTCAGGGTTTCGATTCCCAGTCAAGTGCAGGTAGCTGGGGTTGGGGGTGAATGCAGGAGGTAACCATAATACGTGCCTCTCTCACATGGATGTCTGTCTGTCTGTTTCTCTCTTTCTTCTCCTCCCTCCCTTACACTTTAAAAATATCCCCAGGTGAGGATTAACAACAACAAAAAAGCTAATGGATTAAAATAATTCTAATGTTATTTATGAATGTTTGAAGCACAAATCAGGAAAAGATTATGACTGTGTCTAAAGTTCTAAGAAAAAATATTTTTCAAACTGCCAAATGTTAAACAATGAGGGCAAGCTAAAGTAAGAGTAATAAAAAAAAACAAAAAGCAAGAGACAGGAAAATACTAGAAGATAAAAACAAAGCATGGAGATTTAGGAAAGGGTGGGAAAATTTTTAGCACCTCCACCCCAAACTGTTATTTTCAAATAAAAACTGAAGAAAAAAGTACTGATTATTATTCTTTTTTGTTAATCCTCATCTGAGGATATTTTTCCATTCATTTTTAGAAAGAGTCAATGGGAGGGAGAGAGGAGGAGAGAGAGAAACATCTGTGTGAAAGATGCATTGATTGGCTGCCTCCTGAACATGACCCAGCTGGGGCCTAGATGGAGCCTGCAACCAAAGTATGTACCCTTGACTAGAATCAAACTCATGACTCTTTAGTCCATGGGCTGATGCTCCAACCACTGAGCAAAACTGGCCAGGGCAAGAGTACTGATTATTAATACCACCATCTAACGATCATTGCCTGGCTAGTTGGTGAGAAAGTTCCTCTATATCTGTAGTTCCTCCAGCCCCAGAATGACTTTAGAAACAAAGGGGACCCATGGATATCCAGTGGAGAAGTGGAAAGGAGCTTCAGCACCTGTACTTGGGAACTGAACAGGTACATAGCCCCCATCTGGGACAATGAAAAGAGATGTCACTGTCACAAAAACGAGATGATTCTCAAATGTCACCCATGTTTTGGTTCACTGCTCTTGTTCAGCAGTTCTAGGGTACATGACCCAAATATACTAATGTTTGCAATCATTTGTTACTTATAATAGAGGAATAAAGTTCACAGATGATTTAAAATTGGTACATGAGAGTGGTACCTCTAATAGTGCCATTCTCACTGAGCTGCACTTGGATGGTACAGAAAGAGATAGGGTTGCAGCTAGTTCTAGAAAATGGGTACAATTCTGATCCCATAAGCTATTTTAATATGTGATTTGTGTAGATACATGCCTATGAAATGATTCTATGCATACCATGGGAATGATGAAACTTTGGTTATTCCTCACCAAAATAAAAAGATGGGGAGAGGTTTTGGGGAAAATCTTTGTATTTTCACAGGAGTGTTTTACACATGTACATGTTATTCAAATGTGTTGGGGCCAAAGAAATTGAGAAATGTGATCTTGATGGTTAATGTTAGACCACTACTGGCAGCTGTCAACCTTTCTGCCTAGATATATTCTGGGTTACTGAAGTAGTCTGCTAAGAGGTATGAGCTGGGAAGTGACAGTACCATATAAAGAAATTAGTAAGTTTTATTTTCCCTCTTTCATTTAAGCGATGCATCTACTTGTGTTATATAAAGACACAGGTCTGAATCATTTTTATAACCCCAACACACTATTTTATTCAATACAAGAACATAATTTTATTTTAAAATTAATTAATTTGAATAAATTCAAAAATTTGTAGTTTGAATTCAATTACATTTATTTTATATAACAGAAATAATTATAGTGAGTATGGTGGGAGAGAGTGTTTTATGATGTCAAATTCTTATTTGATTGAATTCTTCATATTCCTAATAGCTGTTTTGGCATTGAGTGGGCACAGCCTGTATCTAAAGTTTTCTGCCTGAAATGTTTACTGATTAACTCCCTCATTATTACAAATTTTCATTTTCCTGTTTTTAACATGCTATTTTAGTGAGATGTTAAACAGAGTTCTTTTTTTTTTTTTTGGAGAGGTGCCAACATTAAGACTTATTACTAAGTTTGCCTTATAAACTTTTTTTTGCCTTATAAACCTTGATTATGCTAAGCTATGCATATTTAACTCATTTTATTTTTCCTTCAAAATCTGATTCATTCTCTCAATTACATTATTGCTTATTTCCCTGGCCTCCCTCCAATTTAACTAGGTCTTTATGGTTCCCCAAACAAAATGCAACATTCCAGATGAACATCACCCAGAATTCAAAAAAGTTATATGACAAATTCTTTTGTAATGATGTCTTTTCACATGTAGCCTCAAATTATATATAGATTGCACTTGAGACTTCATTAACTGGAAGATGGCTAGTTAAGTCATAAGAAGGCATCTCAATTAAGAAATATACTGATATATAGATATAGAGGTGTCTGCTAGTGGGTCAAGTGAAATGTCCATCAAAATAAGTAAATTAGTGGAATCTACTAATAGGATGTTAGAATAGATTGAACAACTGGTTAATTCAGACAGGTTCCTCCCCACCCCCATCCACTGATATTTACTGTTTGAATGCCTTAGGAAAACTAAAAATTTAGCTCATCTCAAGGGGAAGAAAGTCAGCCTGCATAAAAAGAAAAAAAAAAAGAGAAGAAAAAAAAAAAGAGCCAAAACCGGTTTGACTCAGTGGATAGAGCATCGGCCTGTGGACTGAAAGATCCTAGGTTCCATTCTGGTCAAGGGCATGTACCTTGGTTGTGGGTACATCCCCAGTAGGGGGTGTGCAGGAGGCAGCTAATGTTTCTAACTCTCTATCCCTCTCCCTCTCCGTTAAAAAAAAAATCAATAAAATACTTTTTTTTAAAAAAGAGATTATGTGTTGAGGAAACTATGAATATACACTGAGTGGCCA
>JAAGEH010000015.1:25955364-25968446 GCA_011751065.1 Lasiurus cinereus | reverse complement strand
ACACACACACACACACACACACACACACACACACACACACACACTAATATATATTAGAGGCCCAGTGCATGAATTCATGCATGGGTGGGGTCCTGCCAGCATGGCCAGGGGGAGAGGACAGGGGCAGTTGGCCGGCCTGCCTTCTGGTCAAACTCCTACTCAAGGAGACAATTTGCATATTAGCCTTCTATTATATAGGATATATACTGAGTGGCCAGATTATTATGCATTAAGAGATCATAATAATCTGGCCACTCAGTGTATGAGATTGCAGTAATAAATATAATGGTAATTCTAGAAATTAAGAAAATATTTCAGAGGTAGTGTCTGATAACTGTTTTCTTGAAGAAAGTATCTTAAGAAAGTTAATTCTTATTTAAGGTCATTTAAATAACTTTTTCCAAATGGTACTCAGGGGAAACATTTTATGTGTGATAAGTGAGATGATGAGAGGGACAGAGTATTAAACACACACTGCTTATATGAAGCATATTTCTCAGAGACCCCTAGTAGTGCTTGGATTCGGTGAATGAAGGAATAGAAACTCCTTCCTATATATTAATGTTGGGGCCTACACCAGACCAAACCACGGAGTGCCATCCGGTTTCATGGCTGCATATAATGACAACCTGGACTTGATTTTATTTTGGTTTACTTGCCAACAGCAAATAAGCACTGCAAAGGATGTAAATAAAACTAGGACACAGGCACGTATACATGGCTCCATGCTGCCTCTCTCTGGTACTTTACGAAGGCAAACCTCGATGGGATGGTCTTGCTAGTCAGTACAGAGTTAAGATGTCTAAAAGGGTGAAAGCAAATAGTACTGTGAAATTGTTGTCTCTTGTACTCCCAGCTTCATTAGCATTTGGAAACAGTTTATGTAAAGCATAATTCTGTTACTCAGGAAGTCATATGCAGGCTTAATATCCAGCTTCTTGAACTTCAAATTCTTGCTGTGGCAGCACCAAGGCAATTTCCCTTTATCTGTATGCACAACACAGGGCCTACATGTTTCCAATTTATTCCCACTTAGGGGATTTCCCTAGGCAAGTTTGGCCAGAGTCTACCATAGAGCCTTCTAGTAGTAATAATAAAAAGTCAGTTGCAAGTCAAGGTATAGAAATATGTAGAATAAGAGATCAAGTGTGACCCACTACTGAAATATGCTTTTCTTTGAAGTAGGGCTCATATCTTACTAACATGTTATTACTGCTTGTAAAACTCAAAAGAAATTATGGAGAGGTCAAAACAGAAAAGAAATTAAATTTAATTAGATATGGAACACCTTGTATTTGGACGTAGAAGATAAAAAGGAGAGTGTCTTAGTGTCATTTGTTTATTTTCAATAAGGTGCATCAAGTATAGAACACTTTCTGTACTACTAACCTACTTATTCAGATAAAGTACTATATATAATATGTTTAAATTAATAAGTTCATTGTGACATTTCCAACTAACACAGTCGTTAAATTAGAGAATTAGGATCAGATTAATCTGGCCATCAATCAGAGTTTGATCGTGAGCAAACATCTTCAAATCTCTGTTTCCTTATCTGTAAAATAGGGATGGTAATAAACATTTCAATGTTTTTATGAAAATTAAATGAGATAATGTATATAAAACAGTAGAGTGCCTGGCACATATTAACTACTGAATACAATGATTAAATAATTACTGATCAATAAAAACCCCCCCCCCCACAAAATCTATAAAAATTCAGGTACCAACTAGTAAGTAACTGAAGAGAAAACCTGTCTGATTCTAAGACATTTGATTATCTTAAACTTCTCCATAATAGTTAAAAGAAAATTTTACAATTTCACAGATTTCTTGTTTCCTTCCCAACAGTTCTAAGAAGCTATTATTGAAATCATTAGTCAATATGGGAACAGTTGCCTTCTCTCCTTTCCTCTTCCTCCAAGCCATACCAAACACTCTTTACTGATTAGCTTTCTTATTATGCTTTCAGTAGCTTTTATTTCACATAACAGACTCCAGTTCACAATTTTAAAGTGCTCTGAATGTGTTCACTTGCATTTTCCTCTATACTAAATGATTTGGGGTGCGAGTACCCTACATTGGGCTGCCAGTTGTGGGTGCCCCACATTGGGCTGCCAATTGTGAGTGTCCCCCCATGTTCCACGTGGTTCAGGATTCAGGTTCAGGGTTTGGGCTCTGGAGGAGGCTGCACACAAATGAAAGAGACTAGAAAATATTAATTTGGAAATATTGGGGACCAGGTGGGGACCCAACTCAAGGGGAAGAACTCCATCCCTCCCTGGTCTTGCTATCCCTTTTATTAAGACTACTAGAGGCTCAGGGCATAAAATTTGTGCACGGGGGGGGGGGGGGGGGAAAAGCGGGAGGTTTCAGTCTAGCCTGCTCCCTCTCCAATCTGGGACCCCTTGAGGGATGTCTGACTGTCTGTTTAGGCCTGATCCTAGAATTGAGCCTAAACGGGAAGTTGGATATCCCTCTCACAATCCAGGACTGCTGGCTCCCAACGGCTCACCTGCCTGCCTTCCTGATTGCCCCTAACCACTTCTGCCTGCCAGCCTGACCACCCCCTAACCACTCTTCTGCCAGCCTGATTGATGCCTAACTGCTCTCCTGCCAGCCTGTTTGCCCCTAACTGCCCTCCCCTATGGACTTGGTCACCCCTAACTGCTTTCCCATGCAGGCTTGATGACCCCCAACTGCTCTCCTTTGCAGGCCTGGTCCCTCCCAACTGCCCTCCCCTGCTGGCCATCTTGTGTTCACATGGGGGCAAGATCTTTGACCACATGAGGGTAGTCATCTTTTGTGTTGGAGTGATGGTAAATCTGTATATTTCTCTTTTATAAGATAGGATAGAGGCCTGGTACATGGGTGGGGGCTAGCTGGTTTGCCCCAAAGGATGTCCCAGATCATGGTGGGTGTTCCCTTGGGGCATGGGGTGGACTGGGCAAGGGGCCTGTGGTGGTTTGCAGGCCAGCCATGCCCCCCAGCAACCCAAGTGGAGGCCCTCATATCTGGGATTTATTTATCTTGTACGATTGAAACTTTGTAGCCTGGAATGGAGCCAAGCTTTCTGCTCGCTCTGTGGCAGCAGCCATTAACATTTTGTTACCTTAAGTGGAGGCCTGGGTCAGCCAGGGTGTGAGGAAACCTTGGCTTCCTCCATCACCAGGGGCAACCCAAGCTTCCCTCCTGTTCTCTCTGTGGCCACAGCCATCTTGGTTGGGTTAATTTGCATGCTCGCTCTGATTGGCTGGTGGGCGTGGCTTGTGGGTGTAGTGGAGATACAATTAATTTGCATATCACTCTTTTATTAGATAGGATGTGATACACCCATAGCCTTTAGGCAGGCAATTCCAATAATAGCCAGTCAGGGAGGATTTACATAAAATTAAAAGGTTGATATTGCTTTAGCTACCATTGTTTCAACTAAATAGTGGATGTTTGACTCTGACTTTTCAGAGCTTCATCATTGACCAGCCTTCCAGATTCCTTGTCTACACCTCTCTGCTAGTGAGAACAATGGGCAGCTTCCAACATTGAGGGCATACATGCATTTCTAAAGTACCTATTGCAATAACACCTTAGGACTTCAACATGAGAGCAAAGGATGTGAAGAAAACCATTTTCATGAATACAACATTAGTGCTTTGCATTTACGAAGCAGCTTTCATCTGCATTTCTCAAAGACCTTCACAAATATTATTGAATGCTTTATTCACAGGGCCAAGCAGCAAGAAAAACAGACTTTCAAAGAGTTCCCTCAAAGTACATAAAACCCCATGAGGGAAGAAGCTGTAGATAGCTGTTAAAGTGTCAGGAATATTCAGAAACATTTGAAATATTATATAGTAAAATACCACTGATCAAACTATGATTTCTACTAAAAAGTATAGTCTTCCATAGGTATAGCTTTGTTTTTAAATTTTTTGCCGAGAGAGAGGGAGGGAGGGAGGGAGGGAGGGAGGGAGGGAGAGAGAGAGAGAGAAAGAGAGAGAGAGAGATTTATTGTTCTACGTATTTATGCATTCATTGGTTGATTCTTGTACTTCCTGTATGTGCCCTGAATAACAACCTTGGTATATCAGGATAATGCTCTAACCAACTGAGCTACCTGGCCAGGACATTTAAATGATAGCTTTTATAGTAAATAAATACACAGGAACTTTATTATATTGGCACCATAACCACTATCCACATTATAAGCTAATAATATGTTATCAATGTGGAATAATGTATCAACCAAATTTTGAGAAGATGACTCGCCACATAGTGTATTCACTATCAGACCAGGATTGTATGCCAAGTACTTAGCATAGTGCCTGATAGATGCTACAAACTCAGTTAATGTTATTTACCAATATAATTATTATTGTACTTGTTATAGTTAATTTAGATTAAGAAAAGTTTTTTCAAATAATTCAGTGAAAACTAATGTATATTAACATTTGCTGCTGCTAGTTCTTTTTCTCTTGTCTGCTAAGATACGTATTTGTGAGATAAGAAGAAAAACATGTCCATTTTCTCTCTAGGAATAGCAGCAGAAGATGGGGTGAGGCATTGCTACTCAGATGCTAAGATCTCTTTCATCTTTCACACTGGATTCACTTACACAGTATCTTGTTGTCATGGATATGGCTGTGTCTATGTCATTAAAATATAGTTGATTTTTTATTTTTTTGACAGGGGGAGAGGGAAGACCATAGCAGATTAGGGACCTTTAAAAATATTTTTTAATGATTTTTGAGAGAGAGAGAGAGGGGGTGGGGAGAGAGATGAAGAAGGAGAGAGAGGAGAGAGAAGAAAGGACTTAGAGAGAGAGAGACAGAGACAGACAGAGACAGAGAAAAAAACACAAATCAGTTTCCTCCTGTACATACCACGATCAAACCTGCAACCTGGGCATATAGCCAGACAAGGAGTCCAACCTGCTACCTTTAGGTACATGGGACAACTGTCAACCAACTGAACCACACTAGCTTGAGTAGGGACTTTTGATAATACAAACAAAATAGCTGACTTAAAAGAGTTTTAAATAGTTGTACTGATGCCATGAAAACACAACATTATTCTATACACATTCACTGTGGAGATCTATCACCAGCTTCATTTACTGTTTCTTATTAATATTATTATTTTTTGGCTTTCTAACAATTGTTGTTATTGAAAAGAATGTGGAATTTCAAGTCTTCTGAGGGGATAAATGAAGTATACTTATTTGAAGAAAATGTATTACAATATTTTAAAGTCATATACAATGCCCATTTTAGAGATGGAGAATATGAGACTTAGAGAAGTAAAGGATCTACTTCAGGGCCTTGTATGGTATTGCTCTAACTGACACTGTTTCTGCCACTCAGCCATCTCTTCTGGAATTCTAAGCAAACCACACCAACAGTATTTTTATTACACTTGCAATAGACATTTTTTGCAACCATGAAGATAGAATCCTGTGACTAAATTACATATTTGACAGCTACTGATAATGAAATCTATGTAATGGGTTACTTTCTTTATAAAGTCAAGTAAGCTCATACATATACATCATTCAATGCTTCCTCATTTCAGTAGTACCTATATAATTTATGTGCCCCTTAGTAAGTCTTTAACTTAGTTGATGTATCATTTTACAACAAGTTGATTCCAAAAATATCAAAAGAGATTGCTTAATGGGCTTCCTTTAAAATGACAATTCAGCCCTAGCCAATTTCACTCAGTGGTTAGAGCCTGAGGATCCAGGAGTCTCAGGTTCAAGTCCCAGTCTGGGCAAGTGAGGGAGGCAACCAAGTGATGTATCTCTCTTCCATCAATGTCTCTCTCTCTCTCTCTCTCTCTCTCTCTCTCTCTCTCTTTCTCGCTCTCTCTTTCTCCCCTCCCTCCCACTCTCTCTAAAAATCAATGGAAGAAGTATCCTCACTCCTCAGGTGAGGATTAAAAAAATGCTATATGATTTTACTTATACAAGGTATCTAAAGTAGTCAAACTCTTAGAAAGTGAACAGTGGCCTCCAAGGGTTTAGGGACAAATTCAGGGGGCTATTCTTCGATGGGTATAGAGTTTCAGTTTTGGAAGATAAAAAAGTTATAGGGATCTGCTGCACGATGAAGTATAATATATATAGTTAACACTGAAACACTGTACACTTAAAGATGGTTAGGATAGCAAATCTATGTTCTTTCACCACCATAGAAAAGATATGGCATTCCTTTATTAGTCGAAACTTTATTTTACATTAGCCATATGGTCATATTTTGATAGTGTGGGCTAGTGATATTACGGTATCTAAATTGTAATAGATGAATGATTACACAGTCACCATTATGGATCTTGCTGGTAACACAAGAACTGTGCAGTTCTTTGTCATGTATGCTATAATGGGTAAGAATAGTTTTAATGCACTGAAGTGTGAAAACATATACACTCTATTCCTTAATTTATACATTAGGAAGTGAATACAAGTGATTGCATTAGAAAAAATTGGGTTTTATCAAGTGATGATAAAAGAAAAAGCCATGTGCATGCTATCACCCATTCTAGAAGCATAAACCTAGATATTTACATACATAAAATGACAAATAGACAACTCTCTTTATCAGATCAGGCTTCCACAACAAAACTCCATTGACTGGGCGGCTTGAACAACAAAATATTTTTTTCTCACAGTATTGGAGGCTAGAAGTCCTAGATCAGTGGTCAGCAAACTACGGCTCGCGAGCCATATGCAGCTCTTTGGCCCCTTGAGTATGGCTCTTGCACAAAATACCACAGCCTGGGCCAGTCTATTTTGAAGAAGTGGCGTTAGAAGAAGGATAAGTTTAAAAAATTTGGCTCTCAAAAGAAATTTCAATCATTGTACTGTTGATATTTGGCTCTGTTGACTAATGAGTTTACCAACCACTGCCCTAGATCAAAGGGACAGCTGCTTGGTAATACAGCTTGATATCTGGTATTGCGATCCCTCCAACTTTGTTTTTCTTTCTCAGGATTTCTATGGCTATTTAGGGTCTTTTTTTATTACAGATGAAATTTTGGTGAGTTTGTTTTAGATCTTTGAAATATGCCATTAATATTTTGATGGGGATTGCATTGAATCTGTAGATTGCTTTGGGTAGTATGGACATTTTAATGATGTTGATTCTACCAATCCATGAACATGGTATGTTCTTCCATTCATTTATGTCTTCCTCTATCTCTTTTTCAATGTCCTGTAGTTTTCTGAGTAGAGTTCTTTTACGTCCTTTGTTAAGTTTATTCCTACGTATCTTAATTTTTTTTGAAATGATAAATGGGATTGTTTGTTGTTTGTTTCTCTTCTTAAATGGGAACTAATCCCATGATGAGGTTCCCCACCTTCATGCTTCATCTAAATCTAATTATCTCCCCCAAACCCCATTTCTAAATAAGTCACACTGAAGGTTATGGCTTCACCATATGAATTTTGAAGGGATGCAATTCATTCCATAGCATTCTGCCATCAATCCCCCCAAATTCATGTCCTTCTAACATGCAAAATACCTTCATTCCATCCCAACAGCCTCAAAAGTCTTTGTATATACCATAAACATCTCTAGAGTCCAAATTCTCATCTAAATGACATCTAAATCAGATTTGAGTGAGCCTATAGGTACAATGCACCCGGAAGCAAAAGTCCTCTTTAGCTGTGAACCTGTGAACCAGACAAGTTATGCACTTCCAAAATATAGGGGTGGGACAGGCAGAGGATCGATATTACCATTCTAAAAAAGAGAAATCAAAAGGAAGACAAGGGTGATGGATCATGACCAGTCTAAAACCTAGCAAGGCAAATTTTATTAAATAATTTTTAAAATATTATTTTATTGATTTCAGAGAGGAAGGGAGAGGGAGAGAGAGAAAAAAACATCAATGAAGAGAGAGTATTATTGAATGAATTCCCTGCTCACTCCCCACTGGTGATCAAGCCTGCAACCCACGCATGTGCCCTGACCTGGTTCATAGGTTAATGCTTAACCACTGAACCACACCACCTGAGCAAATTTCTTTATATTTTTAAGGCTTGAAAATAATCCTCTTTGGGTTGTTCTTCCACCTTCCAGAACCACAGGGGTGGCAGTGTCACCTCCATGGCTCTGCTAGGTGTTTCCACCCAGAAGGTTCCTGTCAAACTCAAATTGTAAAGAACAGACAGAAATAAGGATGTGATTCTGATGATTTCTGATTTGCCTTCACAGTCATTCCCCTCTCTTTTTTAAGAGCAGCTGAATAGTGTATCATCCTGTTCTTTACAATTTGAGTTTGACAGCCTTCCTTCATTTCATTTCATTTCCACTCTTTTTAGTTCAAGCTGGTTTTGTTTCTGCTTGTAGAATCCCATAAGCTCTCTACTGAATGGTTGTCAAGGCACACCTGTAGTGCTCTCTTTAGAACAAGCTCTCTTACTTTTTACAATTTGAATAGCATGAGAATTTTCCACATCTTCAAGTTTAGGTTTCCTTTTGCTTAACAATTATCCTTCAATTCATCTGTCTTGCACTTTACTATAAGCAGTCAGGAGGAACCAAACTGCTCCTTCAATTCTTTGCTTAGAAATATCCTCAGCTAAATATCTACTTCATCACTTTCAAGTTATATTTTCTACAAAACACTAGAACACAGTTCAGTTGTTTTTGTTTGTTTGTTTGTTTTGTTATTTTTTTTTTGCCAGATTGCCTTTCCTCCAGGTTCCAAAAATATATTCCTCATTTCCATCTGAGACCTCATCTGAATTGCCATCAACATCCATATTTCTAGCATGCACTGCAAAACTGTTCCAGTTCTACTGATTATCCATTACCCTGCTGTATTTTTTACAACAGCAGCACCCCAAGTCTCAGTCCTCAAATATGTCTTAGTTAGCTCAGGCTGCCATACAAAATACTATAGACTGTGTGGTTTAAATAACAGAAATTTTCTGAGTTCTGAAGGTTAGAAGTTCAAGATCAAGGTTTAAGCATGTTTTGTTTCTGGTGGGGACACTCTTCCTGGCTTACAGATAACTACCTTCTTGCTGTTTCTTCACATAGTGGGGCGGAGAAAAAGTTAGCTCTCCGGTGTCTCTTCTAATAAGGGCACTAATCCCAGCATAAGGGCCCTGCGTTTGGGACCATTTCTAAACCCAATCACCTCCCAAAGACACCATCTCCAAATACCATCACATTTGGGGTCAGGGCTTCAACATATGAATGGGGGGAGTGACAATTTAGTTTGTAGCACCAAATTATTCTTCAGTTGATCTGGATGATACAAAGTAGGGCAAAAGTAGGTTTTTACTTGTGAATATCTGAAACATTGAACCAGGTATTCTTGCATTATTATTATTAATTAATCAATTATTGTATTCTTTTCCATATGAACAATTGTAAATCTACTTACGTTCCACCCTGTATATGAACACTAAAATATTTTCTAAGACTCATGTTTTTAAAACTTGTTTATTTCCTACCATATCTTATACTCCATATTACATCATACTTTCTGAGATGCAGATCAGTTTAAAAGTTATTTCTCACTGTACTTTACATCCCACACTATATGGCATAATATATGAGCTAACATTCCTGAGCTAAATTGTTGTGCTCATTTGGAATTAGGATATCTAAAAACTGATTTAGAACATATCAGGTCTCAGGCATATTGAGTAAATGGTTTTCTACTGTATTTAATTACTAGAGGCTCAGTGCACAAAAATTCGTGCACTTGAGGGGCATCCCTCAGCCCAGCCTGCACCCACTCTCAGTCCAGGACCATTCAGGGGATGTCCACCTGCCAACTTAGGCCTGCTCCCTAGTGGATTGGGCCTAAGCTGACAGTCATACATCCTTAGAACTACCAAAGAGGCAGGAGAGGTTCCCACCACTGCCACTATACTTGCAGCCTTCAGCTCAGCTTGTGGCTGAGCATAGCTCCCCCTGTGGAAGTGCACTGATCAGCAGAGGGCAGCTTCTGCATTGAGTGTCTGCCCCCTGGTGGTCATTTGCGTTATAACAACCGGTCATTCCTAGTCTCTGCATTTAGGGTCAATTTGCATATTACCCTTTTAGTTAAAAGGATTCTTGGTTCTCTAGCACAGAGAGAGAGGTGCAAATATCATTCTGTTTGTATACCATTCCCATTATAAGATTTGGTAAATTATTGTGATTATACAGTTGCTGACACAGTACACAAGTACATTTAAATTTAAGATGAGAAAACGGAAGAATTGGAAAGGTGTTATTTCCCCAAGATCACATGGTCAACTAGGGGTGGCATTTCTGATGAAGAAGCCTTTACTTGAAGTATAATAATTTTCTACCTTTATACAAAATATAAAGTATATATATCAGCATCATATGTCTTTCACAAATACACTATGGGTTGGACTAAAAAGAGCAAATGTTTCATTTGTCTTATCTTTACTGACTAACTTCATTCCAAAGGTTACAGAAATCAATCTGCCATTCAATCCTTTCTACCTTTATCTTAACATATGTATTGGTGTAAAAAGTACCATAAGACACAGTGGGTGGTAATCAGAGAAGAAGGTCATACAACTGACATGGGGAAAATAAGCACATGCATATACAAATGACTGGAAGAGCAGGGAATAGTTAACAATGGCAGAGTTAAAACAGAGGAAATAGGCTAGTTGATAAGGATTCGCAGAAAAGTTGAATGATACAGTAGGGAGGGAAATGGCCCCATTAAAAGGGATCAAAGTTCATTATTGGCTTAGTGAATGGCATTTGAGAAAGGTGAGGATGCAAAAGCAAATACTAAAATAAGAAATGGAACAAAAAACAATAGACATGCTAATGCTGATTTAGTACCCTGCCCCAAACTACTTATTTAATTCTCTAAGCAAACATTTATAGACTATTTATTAAGTATTAGGCATGTTTTGTACCTAAGATAAAATGTGAAAGTGAATGTCATTGTTCTCAAAAACTTACAGTTTGGTGTGTTGGAGGTCAGGGCATGGGAACTAGCATGTATAAAATTAAATCATATCACATGCACTAGTTTGGTCACATTTTCAGGTGTGAAGTTCATTCATTTTAGAATTATTTTCTTATTGTTGTAAATATTTTCCATCATGAATTTATTATAATGTTTAAAACTGAACAGTGGTATCTTGTTTTCTACCTTGTAAATATTCTTTTTAAAAAATATATATTTTATTGATTATTTACAGAGAGGAGAGGGATAGAGAGAAACATCAATGAGAGAGAAACATCGATCAGCTGCCTCCTGCACATCCCCCACTGGGGATTTGCCTGCAACCAAGGTATATGCCCTTAACCAGAATCGAACCTGGGACCTTTCAGTCTGGAGGCTAATGCTCTATCCACTGAGCCAAACTGGTTTTGGCTCTACCTTGTAAATATTCTTAATTAAAGATTCCAGAAATTTCATTAAGACAAAATTATATTAAATCTTCATATTACATAAGAAAGCTTAATTCTATTATCATGCAAGTGCGCGCACACACACACACACACACACACACACACACACCCCTCTGAAAAGCTTAGATTCAGTTGGAAAAAAGTGTTGCCACATGAAACATTTTGTCTCCCAAGGTACCTGTTTATTATTTTCCATATAGCTGCCTAAACTACTAACTGTCACTTCATTAATCTATATATAATCACCCCACAGATATTCTAGGTTTCATGTGAAGATGACCTTATTTCTTTATAGAGTAATTTTTATGTGCTTTACAAGGTGATCAGAGCCATGGCAGCAGTTGAATTAGGTAATAGGCATAGAGATAGCTCTTGAATTTGGAATTATTTTGGAATATTCTTGGATGTGATCCTCTTTATCTGGAAGGCATTCAAAAGATGCAAGAAGATGCTTTTCTATCCTGAAACAAGATATCCTATCCCACCATATCTTATCAGTTCCAATCCAATCCAGTCTATCCAGACTGAGATTTTATTGAATCCTATTGTAATCATGTCACCTTGGATCATTTAACTTCTATATCTAAGAGAATTGTAAGAAAAAATAAGACTTTTGCTGGTACATCTTGACTATTTGACACAAATAATTTCTATTTGCAGGGTTTGGTTAAACTTTGAAATAACATTTATCAAGGAATTTAAGTGTTAAGACTTATGTTATTTTATCAAAGGCAATCAAATTATCAGTTTTTCATTGTTTGCTCTTCCACCTTCTATTATGATGCTGAGATCCTCAAAAGACAATATTTTCCAATGACAGTACGTTTGCCTCCCTGGATAGGAGAGCATGGCCAGGTTGAAATAGGAACTCTGCATACACAGTCAGATGAGTATGCAGAGGAGGCAGCAATTAGTAGTTGGCCTTTAAACCCAAGACTAGATATTTCAATTTCAGAAACAATTTAGTGGCTCTTTGTGCTGCTGTGGAGTGTATGGCAGACCCACAAGTAAGGCATTTGAAAGAACAATAAAAGAGCAAGGAAGTTAATGAGAGAAGTTGGGGACAGTATACAATGGTTCGGGACTTGATGACAGTGGTATACAAGTATCTACCTCTGGTGCATTTGTGTTTATGTTTGTGCATATTTAATTGAGGTCTTCTACCTCAATTAAACAGTGAATTTTAAAGACACGGGATTTCTTATGTTATTACTCCACAGATTGCCTAGTGCCATGCCTCACTAGATAAGTTTGTCAAGGGAGTGACAAATGTGTTACAGTTTTTGGGAAAAAAAAAAAGCAAACATTAATGGAAAATATTTTTGAAGTACCCTCTGTTTAAACTGTTTCTTAAATTGGAAAACTAATTATATATACATATATATTATTATATATACATATTATATATGTATTATATAGTATATACTATCTATGGTGTTATAGATATATTATCTCTTATATAGTCAATGACATAGAGTTTGATTGCATTACAGCTAAAGAAATATACTTAGGAGGTTAAAAGGGCATGATTTAGCCCCAGTCTACCTTTCCATATTGCCCTTTCTCCAGCCAAATAGCAACATTTGCCACTCAGCAGACATACTGTAATTGGTGCTTGCCATCTTTGAACCTTTATTTTAATACTTGACTTTCTTCTTTGAATGTCCTTTCATCCCATAT
>JAAGEH010000015.1:25822864-25950364 GCA_011751065.1 Lasiurus cinereus | reverse complement strand
ATAGGGTTTTCTCTTCACTGTTTCAGCTAATAGAGTTTGAAGTTTCAATGTGTCTATCACTCTTTTGAGGAAATTTTCCTTTATTGTTGTTCTGAAAACATAGCACTAACTTGCTCAACGGATAAAACAGAGAAACCATAGCTGGAGAAGTGTGAACATCAATTTACCCTACGTAGTACATGCAATTACACTCTGATTATAGAGTCAGACAATTATTTAATTGCCAGATATTCTAAAACATAAATGTATTAGGATACCATCTGTTTGAGGACCCTACTGAGCATATCTATGCTACATAATACTTTCAAAAAATAATGGAAGGCTAAGGAATCCTACTTCACATGTGAATCTGGGAGACAAGTATTTTTATTTTCCTGATTGATTTCACTTCTTCACACATTTTTCTCTTGTATTACATCTGATTGTTTACATGTTTAACCTTCAACTAAATGGTAAGTTTAGCATGGTATCCAAATTTACTCATCTCCAGATTCCCAGAATGGTCAACATTGTGTTGAAACATAAGTGTTCAGAAAATGTTTATTGAAAAAATAAATGAATGTACTATTGAAAACCTGAAATTTTAAAGATTTCCTCTAAAAGCCCTTTGATGTTTTCTCCTGTGTTATAATATCACAAAGATAAAAAGCCCATAATTTCTTTATTTGCTTGTTGAAAAACATGGCAATAATGACAGAGGGAGAAATTAGATTATTCATAACACGCAAGATGATTTTTATAGCAATCTAACACTGTGATCTCCACATGTGAAACATAGAACCGAAGGCGAAAAAATCAGTAAAATATTTGAATTGTTTTCTTCCACTAAAAATAAAACTTCTGGATAGTAGGAAACAGCTAGGTGATCAATCTATTCATATATTCAGTATTGAACACCCAGAGAACTTTAGTCAAAATGTTGGCTATTGCTTTTAGGTTGCTTGGTGGAAATCACAATTGGCTTCCCTGGCTTTTCACTTATACTTCAGCGTAACTAAGGATTCATTATTGTTTTATATTTTGAGTTATTAGCAGGTCATTTTGTATATTTTTCTTACTCCTTTTCAGGACCTTGTTTTCTAGGTTATTAAAATGCTTTTTAAAAAACTTTTTTGGATAATAATAGAAATTCTATGTACCTAATATAAAATAAAACCATTTAAGAAAGTATTCAGGGAAACACTTTGTCATCTGATTCTAACCAATGGAATATTTTTAATGAGTGCACATCTATTAAAAGAATCCTCAAGATGCTGTAATTATTATTCATTTTCTAGAATTGTTTCAGCATGAAGCTTTATGCTTCTATGGGACTTTAATGTTTATGTTTTATGATGGTTGCATTGACTATTAAAAAGCAATTTGGCTGACATTTTAGGTCTTTTGTTGCCAGCTTTAATTGGATTGTTCATCAAGCATCAACTCCCCCGTTAACTGCAAAAATTTCAGGCCAACGTCAGTTTACAGTAATGACTCTTTAATGATTTTATCCTGTCAGTATGCAAGCTTCGTATGGATATATGCATGATTAGTTTCATATCAAGACCTGTAATTAAATAATTGAGGCTTAAACAGAATGGATATCAAACACAAACACATATTTAATAAAGACTCAGAAGCTTATCAAAATGCTGATTAGCAATTAAAGTCAATGTTTTAAATTCATCTGTGTTAGTACACATATTATATCTTAAAAATATTTATATAAAGTTCATTCCCCAAAGTTCAAAGAAATTCTCTTTAGCATAGCAGTACATTTGGGTTTTTTAAATATAATTTGTATTCAATGCATACCACATCTGCCTGAGTAAGAAAATTCTCTGTAACTATTATTTTATTTGGAGAAAAAAATTAGCCCAAACAGAAAATCCTCCAGTAGCAATAAATATTTTTTACCAATTAGACATAATGCCAGTCCTTAAGAAGTACACAAACACACACACACACACACTATGGCATTGTCCATTTGCATGTCATAGAATATTAGACCTGGAAGGGATCTTGGAAACTATCTATTCTAACTGCCTTATTTTATAACACTGAAGACCAGATGAGTTAAGTCAGTGGTCGGCGAACTGCGGCTCATGAACCACTGAGTTAAGTGATTTGCTTATAGTCATTTATCTAATTAGTGGCTGAGTCAAGAAAAAAAAATATAGACCCAAGAATCAGAGGATAAAATGGTATTTTATGTACTGGCTATCTCCTCTTCTCCCTACTCCATAAATAAACATGATGAAAACTTAAAAAAAAAAACAAAAAACTTGATTATAGATATACACTGAGAGGTTTCATTTTCTGTTTTTTCCCCTTTACCTCATTCTTCCCCTGTAAGGGAACTATTTTTACTAGTTTTTAATTCATCTTTCCAGTATTTTTTCATACCTATACACAACATATGAATATATATTATTTCCCCCTTTTCAATATTCAAAATATAGTACACATATACACGTTTTTAGCCCTCCATTTTTTCACTTAAAATATATCTTGAGATTGCTCCTTCAGTGCACAGAAATCTTTCTTGTTATTTTTTTTTGTTTTAAGTTACATAGTATTCCCTTACATGGATACTAGTTTATTCAATGCATTGACAGATTATTAATAACTAGTTGAAAATATTTTAAGTGTTAAAAATTATTTCATCATACCCCTAAGAAATACTTATCTGCATAACAGAAATGTAGAAAATTTAAATATTAAGGTAAAGGTCAAACTCAAGTGCAGGCTGTATGGTACTGAAAAATACCTACAAAACTCATTACTTTTTCCTTGATTTAAAGTCCTTGTCCTAAAGTCACTGCATAAATCAGATGTTTTCCAGGGTTTACTGGTATGGGTCTCTGAAAATATATGTTATAATGAAAATTTGCAAATGTTTATAATGTAGTCCATACAAATGTTTACTTTTATGCTATGTTCGGCAAGCATAACATTTCACAACCCTCCCATTTTCAGTCTAATAGATGATACTACTTGCCTTCTGCTCATGGTAACCCACATATACCTTGAATTTTAAAAACAGTTTAATTTCACATTGGAATAGAAGGCCTGCCTGTGCTGCTATACTATACTGAAAGACATTTAGGGAGACAGACCAATTAAAGTAGAGGCAGATTTCTTATTAAATGACAAGTCTTAGATTCCCATTTCATGAAACATGTACTCCTGCCACATGCCAAATTCCCATTAACTTAAAAAAGGAATTATGCATGGGAGAAATATGTAGGCTGAAGAGGGCAGGATAAATTAGTGCAGAGCAATCCTTAAATGTCAGTTTAAAATGCAGTGAATGCTTTAAATTATGTGTAGTCATGTTGTTTGGATTGAATATTATCCACTCACCCTGTGTTTCTAACCACATCTTCAAAATGAAGAGGACAAAGAATTGCTTGAAATAGAGAAGAGACATGAACAGCTCGATTTGAAATTGTAAGTGAAAATGGAATCCAAAGGTGTGAGTTATGAAAGTGTAATGATTCCTTAAGAAAACAGCTTAAGAAAAAACAAACAAACTGTGTTTTCCCT
Organism: Lasiurus cinereus; assembly: GCA_011751065.1. NCBI lineage: Eukaryota > Metazoa > Chordata > Mammalia > Chiroptera > Vespertilionidae > Lasiurus > Lasiurus cinereus. The sequence continues at coordinate 25,946,836 of JAAGEH010000015.1, read as the reverse complement.
TGGCACATAAAATACTTACATTTAAGAAAATGGATAGAAATACTCTTTATTAAAAGATCTTTATTGTTGAAAGTATTATATGTCCTCCTTTCCCCCCAATGACCTATTTTATGAGACTGACCCAATGACCTATTTTAGTCTCCCCCCACCCCAGGCCTTTACCATCCTATTGTCTGTGCGCATGGGTTATGCATATATGCATAGTAATTCTTTGGTTGATCTCTTTTCATTCTCAGCTTCCCTCTAAAATTTGACAGTCTGTTTCATGCTTCTATGTCTCTGGGTCTATTTTGTTAATCAGTTTATTTTGTTCATTAGATTCCACATAGGAGTAAGATCATGTGATACTTATCTTTTTTACTTCAAAACTCTATGAATTCATACTAATTCAGAGTCAAATCTTATTAATTGTTGAGTCAAAATCATTTAAAATATAAGTTTATGATATTTACTTTCAAGTGTACTGCATCCATGCTACAACTACTAATGCCTTGTAAAGGCTCTTAGGGTTACTAATTTAAACAAAAACAATGAAAATATCACTTGTATTCTTATTACTGCTTTTAATGTGCTTTAAATAGTTTATGCTCTTAATCAGGTGGAACAAGCTCCCTATAATATTGATAGTATCCTTTTCACGGGATATTTCAGGCTAAGTTCCAGCTCAGCTGGTCAATATGATGTGTTCAAATTATGAGAGTTTGATATGTTAAATTAACCAAAAAGCTGCCCCTTATATGGTATATAAAAGGTGTAAACATTTAAAAGATCCCATCTCTAATTTAGAATAATTACTTATAAATAACAATTTGATATCTCCTTTATAGGAACTCTAAAACAATTTTACAACATACTGTAAAGGAGGCTTTTTAAAAATATATTTTATTGATTTTTTTTTTTTTACAGAGAAGGATAGAGGTTAGAAACATCAATGAGAGAGAAACATCCCACTGGGGATGTTCCCGCAACCAAAGTATATGCCCTTGACCGGAATAGAACTTGGGACCCTTTAGTCCGCAGTCCCGACACTCTATTCACTGAGCCAAACCAGTTAGGGGCATAAAGGAGGTTTTTATTAAAAAGCTGATGTTGAGCCCAGCCAGTGTGACTCAGTGGTTGAGCGTTGACCTATGAACCCAGAGGTCACTATTTGATTCCTGGTCAGAGCACAGGCCTGGGTTGCAGGCTCAAGCCCCAGTAGGGGGCATGCAGGAGGTAGCTGATCAATGATTCTTTCTCATGATTTCTATCTCTATCTTCTTTTCTCGCTGAAATCAATAAAAATACATTTTTTAAAAAAGAAAATATTTTTTAGAAAAAAAACTGATGTCGAGCCCTGGCCAGTGTTGCTCATTTGGTTGGGCATCATCCCATGCACAAATGGGTTGCTGATTAGATTCCTGGTCAGGGCACATGCCTGGGTTGCTGTTCAGTCCCTGGTAGTAGGGGACATGTAGGAGGCAGCCTATCATGTTCTCTCTCTCTCTCTCTCTCTCTCTCTCTCTCTCTCTCTCTTTCTCTCTCTCTCTCAAAAAAAATCAATAAAAATATTTTTATAAAACCTGATGCTGAAAGGCTGATATATGTCATTCATTCTCTGCCAATTACATTAAAATATATATATTTTTAAGAATTACATGGATCTGAGTTTGCATGAACATTTGCCATTACATGGGACCTTGAATCTGTGGTAATAATCTAGCAGCTTGCTTCTTTTTATCCAGCTTTCACAGGACTCAGGAACACAAACCTTCTAAAGAAAAGTAAGTCTTTATTGATGAAATGAAATGTTATAACTTACACAATTAGCCCACTGGATCCTCTCTCTAAAAGACCTCTGCTTTATTTTTAGTGGCACAATGGTAAGCTTGTTCCAAACATTTTCCAGTGTCTCTTTGCCTAGCATGTCTATGACCTCTCCTAGTTGCCCTGGAAGCACTACAGTTTTCTCTGAAGTCAGAGATATCAAGATTTCTTAAGATATAAAGAGAACATGTATTGATGGCAATCAAAGTTTGATACTTGGAAACGAAACTATAGGGAAACAGAGTGGAATAGGAATTAAGAATTCAGCTTCTGCAAATAATAGTAGACTTCTACACTACAAACACCTAGAAATGCTGGAGGAGACGAGGCTTTGGATTTTCACAAGCAGGGAGTTGCATCTGAGACCTGAATTTGTTGCCCATATATAAACCTTCAAAATTCTACACTTCAGAAAAGGATATACTAGACAAACAATCTGCTCAGTGCCACAAGGGGACAAGAAAGAGTCCTGTTTTTTTTTTTTTTAGACTGTGCTCTGGATGAACAATAAAAGATCATTCCTAGAATTCAGAAGCATAGGTCTATATCATGTATGAATTTAGAGTTGAGTTATACTTTCTGTGTGGCTGAGCAATTGCCACTATGAGACATTAGTATAGAAGTATCAGGAAGCCCTGGAAAATGAGAGCACTACCCAAAGTAAAAAAAAGTATGTGAGAAAACAGTCCACTTTAAACAAAAGTGAACATACTCAAATTATAAGGCTGGTTAAAAAGCATATTTAAAATTATAAAGGAAGAATGGGAAACATAAGAACAAAGCATTATTTGTAAATATATAGATATCATGTAGACTTTACAAAGAACAAATAGAAATTCTAAAATTGAAAAATATATAAAAATGTGAAATTCAATAGAAAATAAACACAAAAGAGGCAAATTAAATAGCAAAGAAGACATAAATAAAACAAGAATTAGTAAACTTGTATGTATATCTGAGGAAATTACACATAATGCATTATAGACAGATAAAGAGATGGAAAATCTAAGAGAAAGATTAAAGGTCATGGAAGCTAGAAGGACATGATGCAATAGAGACTTAATTATAGAGATTTAATTATACATTGTAGATGAAGAGAATAAAGAAAAGGGAAAGAAACAATGATGACTAAGAATTTTCTAAGACTGATTAAAAATCAGATTCTGAGAAAATTCTCAAGTTTAGGAAGCACAACCTCCAAGCAGATAAATAAAAGTAAATCCATATCTTAAGAACATATGAGGCAGCCATGAATGTGCACCATTCAGATCTGTTGTGAGTGCCTAATTGACTAGCTGCTCTTCTGAATCCAGTACTAGGTTCATGATGAAGCCAGACTTTCCATAGGCTACTCCTAGTCAATGACTGAACATGTTTGGGTGCTAATACAGGCCATTCCTACAGGACGGGAACTACATTAATGGTATCTTTGTTTCTAGGAGTCTCCATCAGCATGGTCAAAACTTTTCTGGATCTGCAATGGAATTTGAGCTCTTCCTATTCAATTTTCCTCCCCCATTTTATTTTAGATCCTACATCCTGTTTTGAAGATTCTCCCTGTCTTCTGCTCCTTCTCCATCATCTTCCTCCAAACTCTAGTGCATCTAATCCCATCTTGGCATATGCTTCTTGAATGATGTGAATTAGCATACCATCAAAGAAGAGAAAAACCTTAAAACAACTAGATAGATTACCTATATTGGAACTATAATTAGACTGGCAGCAGAATTCTCAGTTGCACTGAAGGAATGGAAGATAATGTGTGGCAAACACTATTTGCTTACCCAATAGCCATTAAGATCTTTTGAATTACTAAAGAACCTTTAGTTTTTCCGGTATAAAAAATATGCTCCACTCTGAACTTCATTACTGGTTTAAACAAATCAGAGTATTTCAAACTCCTTTACCAGGGACTTAGATTAGAAGGTGGACATATCAACCCAATTCTAGCTGAGTAGAAGACTGAAAAGGCTTCTAGGAAGGATTATCCTATCTAATAGAGAGAAACAGACAAAGAGAAATTGGCTCTTCCTTCCAGCCTTTGGACATTGTCATTGTGAGCATATAATGTTTGGAGTTATTAACCATTTAGCAACTACAACAAAAAGAGCCAAAGAGTCCCAGAGAAACTAATCCAGAGCTCTGATATATTAAGCTGTTGAATTAATCAATGCTGACACTGCCTAGCTCTTAGACTGCTTGTTATAAGAGGAAAATATGTATCTTTATTATTTAAGCCATTATTTGGGATATTATGTTACTTGTACCAAGAAAAATCTTAACTTATAGTGCACAAAGCAATATTGTCGAAATGCTTAGAGAAAACAATTGTCAATATTGAATTCCTGCATAACTAGTGAACGTATTAGTCAAGAATGAGGTTGAAATGAAGATAACTTCCTATAAGAAAGAAAAATTTAATACCAACAGACTATTACTAAAAGAATTATGAGAGGATGCACTTTAGGAAGCATAAAACTGAATCTAGAAGGAAAGAGTAAGGTGTGCAAGAAGGAGTAGTGAGTATAGTAATTGATAAACACATGGGTGAATCTAAATGAGTACTGAATGTGAAAAATATTATAATAAATAATTTTAGTGTCTTAAGATCAAGTGAAACTAAAACACTGGATAATAAGACACATAAGTGAAGAGTGATGATCCAAATTAAAGCATTCTAATAGCCATTTATTGTTTAGGAAAAGGGTAAAGATATTCATTAATTTTATACTATAAGCCAAATAAGTATGATAAAAATTAAAGACATCTATTAAAATACTAGTACTAAAGTAAATAATTACTGGTAGAGGGAGAAAACAAATAAAATAAAATAAATCCAACAGAGGGAAATAAAAGATAAAAATGAAGACATAATGATTATGAAAGGATGAGTTCAAAGCCCTAATCCCAGTTCTGCCAATCATTAGCTAGGAATAAGTTAAATAATGACTCTGTGCTTCAGTTTCCTCAACTTAGATTGAAGAAAATAGATTCTATATCATAGGGATTTTGCAAAGCTAAATGAATTAATCTACAGAAAGTATAGGAATGATGCCTGGTACATATGAAGAACTAATTAACTTATATTTTCACTAATAATCAGAAAGACATAAATGAAGACCACAATGAGATATCACCTCAGACCTGTCAGAATGGCTATCATCAATACATCAACAAACAACAAGTGTTTGTTGAGGATGTGAGAAAAAGGAAACTTCATGCACTACTGGTGGAAAAGCAGACTGGTGCAGCTACAGTGGAAAACAGTATGGAGATTCCTCAAAAACATAAATGGAACTACCTTATGACCCAGTGATTCCATTTCTGGGAATACATTTGAACATTGATTCCAAAGCATGTATGCACTCCTATGTTCACTGCTGTGTTGTTTACAATAGCCAAGATTTGGAAGCAGCCTAAGTGCTGAAATACCAATGTATGCAAAAAAGAAGGAAATTTTACCCTTTGAAAGAGCATGGATAGATCCAGAGAGCATTATTCTAAGTGAAATAAGCCAGTAAGAGAAAGACAAATACCATATGATCTAACTTATATGTGGAATTTAATTAACAAAATAAACTAACAAAATAGAAACAGACTCATAGAAAAAGAGAACAGACTGACAGCTGTCACAGGGGAGGAATCTGGGGGGCTGGGTTAAAAAGGTGAAGAGGAGAGAAACCAAGATGGCGGCATAGGTAAACACCTAAACTTCTGCCTTGCACAACAGTTTCAAAACTGCAACAAGTGAGAATCCAAGATGGCAGCATAGGTAAACACCTACACTGCTGCCTCGCACAACAATTTCAAACTACAATTAAAAGACAGAACGGACATCATCCAGAACCACAGGAAAGCTGGTGGAGTGGAAATTCTACAACTAGAAATAGAGGGGCTCACGGAGACCCAGAGGAGCTGTAAAAAGCTGAGGTACGGAGACGCGTGCGTGGAGAGAGCAAGAGACAGTGAACCTGGCTGGTTTTCTCTGGCAGGAGGGAGACTGAGACTCTCAAAGGCATTGAACTTCTTATCCTAGGACACTAAAACCCAGATCCAGCTGAAACTCATACAGGGGGAGTTTGGACTGTGAAAAGGAAAAAGTGCAAGGAAATTTAGGGGAGTCAAAAAAGATAAGAAGCCTGGTGGAGCAGAGAAACGACTGCTGATTGTGCCGCTGGCTTTCGCTAGTGGGCGGGAGAAAGACCCTCCCAACTGTACCACTTCTAACTACACTAAACCCCAGTTTCGGGCGAAACCCTGGGGACCCAGACTCGTGTGGTCCTGGAGCACAGGGGAGCCGGAGGGGCAGCAGTCTAGAGGCACTTCGAGACAGCGAGAGTGCACAGGGATTACCCAGTCACATGAGACTCAGGAGCCGTGGAGGACGGGCCTGACTGGAAGGCAAGGTGGTCCCTTAAGCCCTGAGACTCCACCCACCCCAAGCTCAACAGAGAGGCTTTTGCAGTTTTTCAAGTCTGGTATCATAAGGCTGAATCCAACACAGAAGATCTCCCAGCATAGTGAAAATGCTGAGACAAGGGAAGAGATCACAAACAAAAGAAATGGAGGAAAACAAACGACTGGGTATAGAGTTCAAAACCACGCTTATAAGGCTTTTCAAGAATAACCTAGAAAAGTTGGATAAAGTTAGCAAGTCCCAAGAGGAGATACAAAAGGACCAACTAGAGATAATAAAGGACCAAATAGAACTTAAACATACACTGACTGAAATAAAAATAATATACAGAGACCTAACAGCAGACTAGAGAAAGGCAAGAATCAAGTCAAAGTTTGAAATATAAAGAATCAGAAAACACTCAACTGGAAAAGCAAGAGGAGAAAAGAATCCAAAAATGTGAAGATAATGTAAGGAGCCTCTGGGACAGCTTCAAGCGTACCAACATCAGAATTATGAGGGTGCCAGAAGAGAGAGAGCAAGATACTGAAAACCTATTTCAAGAAATAATGACTGAAAACTTCCCACATCTGGTAAAAGAAATAGACTTACAAGTCCAGGAAGCACACAGAACCCCATATAAAAGGAATCCAAAGAGGACTACACCAAGACACATCATCTTTAAAATACCAAGAGCAAAAGACAAAGAGAGAATATTAAAAGCAGCAAGAGAAAAACAATTAATTACCTACAAGGGAGCACCCATACGACTGTCAGCTGATTTCTCAACAGAAATGATGCAGGCCAGACGGGAGTGGCAAAAAAATATTCAACGTGATGAATAGCAAGAACCTACAACCAAGATTACTCTGCTCAGCAAAGCTATCATTCAGAAATGAAGGGCAAATAAAGAGCTTCACAGAGTAGAAAAAGCTAAAGGAGTTGATCACTACCAAACAGTATTATATGAAATGCTGAAAGGTATTCTTTAAGAAGAGGAGGAAGAAGAAAAAGGTAAAGATAAAAATGATGAACAAATACATATCTATCAACAAGTGAATCTAAAAATCAAGTGAATAAAAAACCCGAGGAACAGAATAAACTGGTGAATATAATAGAATCAGGGGCATAGAAAGGGAGTGGATGGACAATTCTTGGGAGAAAAGGGGTGTGGGGGTACAGGAAGAGACTGGACAAAATCATACACCTATGGCCAAAACCAGTTTGGCTCAGTGGATAGAGCATTGGTCTGTGGACTGAAAGGTCCCAGGTTTGATTCCGGTCAAGGGCCTGTAGCTTGGCTGCGTGCACATCCCCAGTAGGGAGTGTGCAAGAGGCAGCTCATCCATGTCTCTCTCTCATCGATGTTTCTGACTTTCTATCCCTCTCCCTTCCTCTCTGTAAAAAATCAATAAAATATATTTAAAAAAATCATACACCTATGGATGAGGACAGTGCGGGGGATAAGGACAGAGGGTGGGGTGGGTACCAGGTGGAGGGGAGCAATGGGGTAAAAAAGAGGAACAATTGAAGTAATCTGAACAATAAAGATTTATTAAATTTAAAAAATGTAAAGAGATTAAGAAAAATAAAAACTCATAGATACAGATAACAGTGAAAGGGGGAATAATTGGTGATGGGAGGATACTTGATTAGGGAGAAAGATATAAAATTACAATTTTCTAAGGAAAAATGAGCTAAAATTAAAAGAGAAAAAATTAAAAATAACATATTCATTATAGTTACCAGTATTCACTGTTGCCATAGTATAGATTTAACCAATAAAACAAAGATAAACACATTAATATTATGAATGAAATGTAAAAAAGTACTGCTTCTTTCAAAGAAGTAATAAACTTTTCTATGAATATGAACTGGAAAACATACCAAAAATATTTATTTTATGCACAAACTTACTAGGTTTAAATTACAAACTTTCATGAGCAAATATTAAATGCCGCTTTGTCCAATATGTCAAAAATATTTCATAACAGAAATGAAAAACAAAATAACAGGAGAGTACAACAGAGAATAAGAAATAAATCAGGGCACATGCAAATTAGATGGGCTGAACACACAAATAAATATTCCACCTCTTTGAGTAAACTTTCTGATTCACTTTCAGTGATACACTGCTAATGGAATAAACAGCTCTGCTCCAAGGAGGAGACAGAGAACAGCATGAGCCAAACAGCAGAACTTGAACACTTATCCACCCCAGGTTCATCACCATCTTCACTTTTTTATTTTCATATCTTGAGCTTCCCCTTGAAATTTTGTTTGTATAAACTGTTTTGCAAATAGTCTAAGCAATACTCATCCTATTTTCCCCAGTCTTCCTGATGCTGAACAAATATATTCCAGACAGAACTGACTTTCTGCTTCTCCCTTAAATTATGAGTGCCACAACCAGTCCCTCTGTGAGATGGCTTGGTATCACTGTTTGTGTTTGTTTGTTGCCATATAGTGAGTGATCTTATGCCTGAATGCAAAAAAGCAATACAACAAGGAGTTAATGTATTAGTTAATTTCAAATACCTTACCTCAGAACAATTAACATTTAAAGTAAAATGTAATATTCTTTCCTATATTTGTAAATTTGCTCACACAACCATATCATTTAATATTAATATAATTCAATATTAAATTATAATGTAAATTTAACTGAAATAATTTAATATTCTATGAGTCAGCAAACTTTTTCTATGAAGGACCAGACAGGAAATAGGCTTTGCAGATCATATGATCTCTGTCCCCAGGTTCAACTCTACCAGTACAGGGCAGAAGCAACTGGAAAAAATATGTAAGTGAATGAGTGTGGCTGTGTTCCTATAAAACTTCATTTACAATAATAGGTGGTGGGCCAGATTTGGCCCATGGGCCATAGTTTGCTGACCTTAGTTGTACTGGCTTCGTTTTTATTACCCAGTGGATTCATTTCACAAAATGTAGTTCACTACAAGGATTATTTAATCGTTCTATTAAATTGCAAACTACTTTTGTTCCAATGATTGTAACTTTTGTTAAAGATTTGCTTTTGAAGACTGAAAGGAATATTGCCTTGGTTTTTCAATATTCTAAAGGTAATTCAGTGTGAAGTCAAGGGAATGCATTGATATTTCCAATATAAGTCATAAGAAAGTAAAAGAGGGAGTTTCATCTGTCAATTTGAGTCAATTATATTCAACTCAATCACATCAAGGAAGATTATTAGATATTTTACATTCAAATTTATAGATGGCATGTAGTCTGTTTATAATTTTGTTGACAGCTAAATTTCTGCTCTTTTATCTACCTACAGAGAACCCCTTAAAATTCAAGAACCTACATGGTTTTACTGCTTTATTTGAACTCAATTACTAAAGATTCTGTGAAAATTTTTAAGTAAAAATTATATTTTTAATTAGCTGCCATTTTTAATTACCCAAACAATTCATCTTAATTAAAAAATATGTTTATCGGTAGGGTCATTGTATAATGCTATGCAGACTGCACACTCCTCAAGAGTTCTTCATCTCAGGGTATGCCATTCACATTGGGGACACTATGGGTCATTGAGAGTATTAACAATCTGCAGATTCATTAAGCTAGTTTTCTGGAAGAGTATTATTCTAACAACCTGCATTATAGAGTACTTTTTTTTTAGAGTTCAATATGTGTTTAAATTTATTTTTTATTAATTTTTTATACATATCTCCCCATTGCGCCCCCTCCCTCCCAGGCATACCCCAACCCCCCAGTGTCTATGTTCATTGGTTATGATTATATGCATAGATACAAGTCCTTTGATTGATCTCTTATCTACCTCACCTAACTTTAATCTTCCTGCTGTAATTTCACAGTCTGTTTGAAGCTTTACTGTCTCTGTATCTATCCTTTTGTTCATCAGTTTATAATGTTCTTTATTATCCCCCAATTTCTGATGGATTGTAATGACATATTTTGAGAAAGCATTGCCATCCCTATATACAGTTTGAAAATAGCCACTTGGTCTAGTAGTGGCCTTGTATTATCTAAGGGAATTAGCCCCTTTTTCTAATAATTGCAGGCACATGTTGTAGTTAATCTCTTTAGCAAGACTGCAAGAAAGATAGGAAACCATGAAAAGTTTGTACTTCTCTATTTAAAGGACATCCATTTCCATTTGTGTCTTTGTGAAATGACAGGTCAGTAAGCACAGTGTACAATCTTTTTGTAGGTCTCTATTGCAGTGATTTTATCATGCTGACCATAGAACATATAGGGATCTACTAGAGACTACACAGTTTTTCCTAATCATCATGCTATTATTTTCTTTTTAAAAAATGTTTATTGATTGATTTGAGGAAGGGAGAGAAAGAAGGGAAGAGAGAGAGGAAGTGTGGTAAGTAGGAGGGAGGGAGAGAGAGAGGAGAGATTTGTTATTCCACTTATTTATGCATTCTTTAATAAATTCTTGTATGTGCCTAACTGGAGATTGAATCTTCAACCTTGGCAAATTGGGACAATGCTCTAACCAACTAAGCTACCTGGCCAGAGGCCTTGCTATTGTTTTCAATATCACGTTTCAAGATTCCCCAGTCTTTTCAATGTGTTTCATTGAAAGAATGGTTTCCAGATTGTGTTTTAGGAACATGACTTAAAGACTAGGATGGGGGTTAGAGAGAGCTTCAGAATCATCACTTTCACTTTTATGAATTATCTACATTGGAGTTTCCCATAATAATGTGGTGCACAGGGATAAAGTTTTACAATTGTTATGTACAGAGGATAGTTACCAACACACTTTACCCACCAAGAAGTATGACATAAATGGAAAGATACAAACAAAACAATACTAGTGGCAGTAGAATTTTCCAATCTTTAAACACCTCATACTTGGTAATTCCCATAATATAATCTCTAATTCTCACAAAAATCTTGCAAGAGTGTAGTTATTACAATTCCCATTTTATAGATTGCTATAGGTGAAATGTGTTTGTCCCCCCAAAATTCATAGGTTAAGACCTAACCCCCAAATGATGGTATGTGGAGGTGGGGGCTTTTGGTATGTAGGTACTTACGTCATAAGAATGGATTTCTCATTAATGGGATTAATGATCTCATCCTGTCCATGTGAGGACAGTGAAAAGACAGCTATTTATGAACCAGGAAATGCATTCTCCTCAGATATCAAATCTGTAGGTACCTTCATTTTTTACTTCCCAGCCTCTAGAACTGTGAGAAATAAATTTCTGTTGTTTATAAGCTACCCAATGTAGGGTGATGTATTATAGCAGCACAAATGGATTATGACACAGATGAAGACCTCAGACTCAGAGAAGCCACTCTGTTAGTAAATGGCAAACCTATGAATTGAACTTGAGTGTCTGACCTCAAATATCTACCCTATCTAACTTTTATTTCATTTTTTTAAAATATTTTTATTGATTTCAGAGGGGAAGGGAAAGGGAAAGAAAGATAGAAACATCAATGATGAGAGAGAACTATTGATCAGCTGCTTCCTGCATGCTCCCTGCTGGGGATCCAGCCAGAAACCCAGGCATGTGCCCTGACCTGGAATCCAATGGTGTCCTCCTGGTTCATACATAGGTCAATGCTCAACCACTAACCCATGCAGGCTGGGCCCAACTTTTACTTTAATGTAAGGTAATTATTATCAGAAAAAAAAAACACAAGATGGTTTTAGATAGTCATTTTAAAAGAGGATCATAATGCCAATGTGAATTAGGGAGTGAGTTCATGGAAAATTAAAACACAGTCTAAATTATAATAGATAGTTATTATGTGCATAAATGCAAATGAGGATAATTTTTTTAATTTTAAAGAAAAAATTACATTTCAAACTTCTTGTGCATGTGCTCATTACTTAATTATTATTTTATTTCTGAGATATTTCATGTTAATATTATTACCCTTTAAGAATAAAAGTGTACTTAAGCACTTCAAACAGTAAATTTCATTAAGAAAATATGGTTGTAGGCTTTTAAGAAATATAGTTCTGCTATAGTAAGAGAAATTCAAATCTTGGTGATTCACGTCACATAAAAAACTTTGTTGCCTCAATCTAATTTTGAATTCAAGATAGTATTTGGTGATATTATTATTTCAGTTAGGCATTTCACTTTGGACAGAAATTGGTACTCAGATGACTTCTATCAGTGATGGTTTGCAACTGTGATTTAAAGTAACCACATACACCTGCAAATGACTTTGTAGCCCTAGGGGAATGCAAACTGAGGTCACCAGCGGGAACAAGCAGAGACTTAACTACTGATGGAAAAATCATTATTTTACCACCTCTGTTAATTAGCTAGATGTATGAAGTTGGAAAAAAGTGAACTAGACACACTATCAAGGACTATGAGAATGTATACAAGGATAGAATCCAACATTTATGAGCAACTGCAAAGGGCTTAATACTGTGGTAGGCAAGAGGGTGCCGACATTAGCACAAACTGGTCCCTATCTTTAGGGAACAATATATTTGTATCCCTGACTACTTCTCATTGCCTACTCTGCCTCTGCATTAGAAAGACTTTTCTTCGTCTTTTGAAAATCTTTGGTTTGTATGACCACCTGCACTCTTATTCCAAGGCAAGCTCAAGGACCTTCTCCTTTACAAACATTATCCTGAACATGCATTCCTTTGTGCACCAACCTTTTAATTTTCTTTCACCTTTCTGACTTGGTATCACTAAAAACAAAACTGCTCCCTTTCTCTTGAAACCCTGCAAACCAAATAGGAAAGACTTGATATAAATGCCATAGAAATAAGAATAATTCATGTTTAGAAAATTGTCTTCATGCCTGTTGTTGTATGGGCCACTCAGAAAGTTTGCCATTACAGACAATGATATCACCAGAGACACATAAACTACAAATCAGGAAAATCTGGTTATCACTGTCTGCCCTCAGTCCATCTTTGAACCAGTCATCTTGCAATCTTGACTGGAAGCTCTCAGAACTCAGACACTGGGTTTATAATCTGCACCAAACATTAACCTTTGTTTTTCTTTTGTTCCCATAGAAATTCCTCTTACTAAATATATGATTGCTAAAACCATATAAGTCTATGTTTGGGGGTCCATCTGCAAGAGACTTGGTTCAATGAGATGGAACAATTCAGCTTCTGGACTTTAAACAGCGGCAAAATATACGACTTCCTTAGCATACTAACTACTTTAAATTGGTTATATAATAGTATAAGGAACAGAAGACACAGGTGAAGCTCAAAAACCTGTTAAACTTTTATAAGAAATATTTATAAGGGAAATCCCTATTTGTAAGTTATCTCCCTCTCAGTACCACAAAGTGAAGGATGACTCAATCTCTCCAATCTCTTATTAAATGGAGAAGGAAAATACTTAATTCTACATAACAACAATAGCCTGTGCTTTTCCTGGTAACTTCCCATAACTGGATTTCCCTACCCTCTAACATCTTCTTTTGTCTTTAGCTAGAGATGGTATTTCAGATGATGTCATGGGCCATTTTGAGGAATTGCTCAGTTTTCCTGGGTCTCTCCCATATATACAGAAGATATACACATTATTAAACTTTTGTTTGTTTTCTCTTGTAAATCTGTCTTTTTATTACAAGGGGACCTAGTAAAGAACCTAGTAGGGTAGAAGGGAAAATAATTTTCTTTCCCCACAGAGGGACATTAAGTATTATTTTTTCTCTTAGATGCCCCTAATTAAATATAACCTAACTTGAGGAAGTAAAGATAAGTTTACAACAAAGAAAATACATAAACAAAAATATAGGACTAACATTTAGTTTTGGTTCAAAGAATTTTATATTTTACTATTCAACTATGTATTACTTATATAATATTTATTTATAAATATGATCATGAAAGCCAAAGACCAAAGAGTAGGTAATGCCCATAACAGAAATAAATAATAAGTAAAATGAATGAATCAGTTTCTACAGTGATACATACTAATTTGTTAATGTGCAAATTTCCACATTAAAGTGCTAAATTAGTTTTGGCCCTTATTGTGAAATTTAGGCAAGTAGAAAAGTTCAAATATATTATCATATATTAATTGCCAATAATGAAGTGCATCAAAGAAACTTGTGTTACTTAAAATAAATTAACATTAGATACAGAATGAATCCTAATGAACGAATTTACCAATCATTCATCTTGCTATAAATATGAGTTTATCCTATCCACCTATGCTTATGCATTCTATTTATAATGATTTCTGAAAATGTAAGGTTTGGCTACATGACCGGTCCTATCCATGACCATCACTTAACTGTTCACTGAATACTTTGTGATAGAATAAAAACATCAAAGAAAATAATAGTCTAAATATACAAAATATTTCATTATGAAACAAATTATTTTTAAAAATAACTTCATAAGGCACCCAAAATATACCACACATAATAAACATAATTCAAGTGGGGCACTGTATGATGAGACTTAATTTTCTCCCATTCTCTTTATATGCATGGACCAAAAAAAAACTTTATTTCCATTACCTCATCTTAAGTAGTTTTTAAAATCAAACCCGTACTCACACTCATGCTGTCACTGATAATGGATCTCATGTCAAAGAAAAAGAGCATAAAGGACCCAATAATAAGCGCAATTATCAAACATCAAAAATGTAGATCAAAGTGGATTTCCCGACTCTTCTATATGCAGTCACTTCACAGTAAAGCATAAAAAGTTATTCATATAATGTGGTCCTGACAGGATATATTAATTTTCTCCATTATGAGAGGAATGGGATTGGCACACTTCAGTCGGAAGCTGGCAATAACTAGAGTCATTAGTTCTCTGTCTTATTTTAGTGGTTTCTGTGTTAGAGATAGATTTGTGTGTGTGTGTGTGTGTGTGTGTGTGTATGTGTGTGTGTGTGTGTGTGTGTGTGTGTGTGTGCGCATGCGCGCACGCGTGTGTGTAAAATATACTCCCTAGATAAACCTCACTGTGTCTCCAGAGGTGACAGAGAACCTTCAGGGAGATCATAACCTCCCTATGAAGGATGGATCTGGGCAAGGATTTTATTTCTTTCAGATAGGACAATATTTTCTCTCTGGGAAACACCGGACCTATCTTTGGGAGGACTACTGAATTATCTCAGAGGAAGACAGGAGTAGTCCTAGAAGCTTGCTAGCCTGAATCATTTCAATAACCCAAGTAAGTCTAATGTTCCCCTTCCCCCAATCGTGTACTCCCTCCTCCCCTGAAGAGGTTTCCTGATACATTTTTTGCCTTAAAAAAATTGCATTTTGTTTTGTCACAAAATGCTGAATAAAATATTCAGTAGGTGGATTTTCAGTCTTTATAAACCTGCAAGCTTACAGTAACTGTAGGCCATTTTGTTTTTAGATTGTGTCTATGAATTAGTTGGTGCATTATAAAAACATGCTGAGGACACATAAATTACCTCTAAATTCACCTTCAACTGAAGTGTTATTGGCAAACAGAAGAGAGAAAAATTTCTGGTTCTTTTTGTCAAGACCCACCTATAAATCTAAGGGACATACTTTCTCAATAGTAAACTATTTAGAGTCATAAATTTATGCCATTTCTCAGCCATAGGATTAGTGCAAACATTGTTTTACATTTTCTGTGAAAATTGGGGACATATTTGTTAAAAGTGAAATACACTATTTGCAAAAGGAAAAGGGCAAGCCCATATGTACAATGACAAAGGGGATCCAGTCATAAGGGGGGAAAAAAGCATTTTAATAAAGCAAGGGAGACATGAAAGGTAGAGGTCTGGAGGCACACAGAGAGGGCTGCAGTGATTCCTGAGGGACACTGAGACCCAGGGTCCGTGTAGGGAAGGGCTGATGGGAAGCCAAGGATATATGCTCAACCCTGAGACTCCCCACCCCCAATCCAAGCTGAGCACAGAGGCTTTTGCAATTTTTCAAGTCTTGCCTCATAAGGCTGACTACAGCACATAAGTTCTTCCAGCAGAAACAGCTGATCCTCACAACCAATTGGCTTGGAGGTCAATCCCCCCAGAGACAGCAACAACAATCAAGACTTAACTACAACAAGGCTGTATACACAGTCCACAAAGGGGTACACCAAGAGAGTCCACCTCAGGTAACTGGGAGGTGGAGCTACTGGGTCATATAGAACACCTAGCACACAAAGCTACTTTACCAACTCAGGGAAGCAGCGAAAATATGGAGACAAAGGAACAGATCACAAACGAAATAAATGGAGGGAAAAAAACAACAACTGGATATAAAGTTCAAAACCACAGTTATAAAGTTTTTCAAGAATTTTCTAGAAAAGATGGATACATTTAGCGAGACCCAAGAGGAGATGAAAAAGGACCAACTAGAAATTAAACATACACTGACTGAAATAAAAAAAAATATTGTAAAGAGACCTAACAGCAGACTGGAGGAATGCAAGAATCAAGTCAAAGATTTGAAATACAAAGAAGAAAAAAAAACACTCAACTGGAAAACAAAAAGAAAAAAGAATCCAAAAATGTGAAGATAGTGTAAGGAGCCTCTGGAACAACCTCAGGTGTACGAACATCAGAATTATGGGGTGCCAGAAGAAGAGAGAGAGCAAGATACTGAAAACCTATTTGAAGAAGTAATCACTGAAAACTTCCCACACCTACTGAAAGAAATAGATTTACAAGTCCAGGAAGCACACAGAACCCCAAATAAAAGGAATCCAAAGAGGACCACTCCAAGACACATCATCTTTAAAATACCAAGAGCAAAAGACAAAGAGAGAATATTAAAAGCACCAAGAGAAAAACAGTTCATTACCTACAAGGGAACACCCATACGACTGTCAGCTGATTTCTCAACAGAAACGATGCAGGCCAGACGGGAGTGGCAAGAAATATTCAAAGTGATGAATAGCAAGAAACTACAACCAAGATTACTCTACCCAGCAAAGCTATCATTCAGAATTGAAGGGCAGATAAAGACCTTCACATATAAGAAAAAGCTAAAGGAGTTCATCAACACCAAACCAGTATTATATGAAATGCTGAAAGGTTCTCTTTAAGAAGAGGAAGAATAAGAAAAAGGTAAAGATGAAAGTTATGAACAACAAATACATATCTATCAACAAGTGAATCTAAAAATCAAGTGAATAAAAAATCTGATGAACAGAATAAACTGGTGAATATAATAGAATCAGGGGCCTAGAAAGGGAGTGGACTGATAATTCTAATGGGGAAAAGGGTGAGGGGGATGTGGGAAAGACTGGACAAAAATCGTACACCTATACATGAAGACAATGCAGGGGAGGTAAGGGCAAGGGTTGGGTGGGAGCTGTGTGGAGCGGAGCTATGGAGGGGAAAAAAGAGAAACAAATGTAATAATCTGAACAATAAAGATTAAATTTAAAAAAATTAAAAATAATTATCTCAATACAACATCCAAGTGGTATTTTGTTCATACCAAAGCTAACTATACTTTAAAGGAGCTGACATTTTACAGTTAAATATAACAGTCATTAAGTGTAATACTACTGCCTGTTTGTCATACAATGTGTTACAGTTAATATCTGTACTATTAGCAAAATGTCTTTGCTTTACACCTTTTATTGAAATAGTGGGTTCCCTCATTTCTTAAGCAGCTAATTTTTAAAAAACACCTTAGGAGATGAAATGTCACTTTAACCTAAGGTGATAGTTTTTGAGTGCTGAATAAGTAATGTGATACTAAAATCTTTTTTTATTGTTTAAAGCAGTGGTTGGCGAGCCATGGTTTGCCACTCTGTTAACTAATGATTTTGCCAACCACTGGTTTAAAGTATTACAAATAGTAGTACATATGTCTAATTTTTTCCCCATTTACCTCCCCCGGCCTTCCACACCCACTACCCCTGGCACATGCTCTCACTGACTTAGTGTCTGTGTCCATTGGTTATGCTTATAATGCACGCATACAAGTCCTTTGGTTGATCTTTTGCCCTTTCCCATCTCTCCCCTGCCTACCTGCTAAAGTTTGACAGTATGTTTGATGCTTCTTTATCTCTGTATCTATTTTTGTTCATTGGTTTATGATGTTCATTATATTCCACAAATGAGTGAGATCCTGTGATATTTATCTTTCTCTGATTGGCTTATTTCACTTAGCATAATGCTCTCCAGTTCCATCCATGCTGTTGCAAATGACAAGACCTCCTTCCTTTCCACAGCAGCATAGTATTCCATTGTGTAGATATACCACAGTTTTCTGATCCACTCATCTGCTGATGGGTACTTAGGCTGCCTCCAAATTTTAGCTATTGTAAATTGTGCTGCTATGAACATAAGGGTATGTTTATCCTCTCTGATTGGTGTTTCTGTTTTCTGTGTATATATTTCTAGAAGTGGGATCACTGGGTCAAATATAAGTTCCATTTTTAATTTTTTGAGGAAATGCCATACTGTTTTCCACAGTGGCTGTACCAATCTGCATTCCCACCAGTAGTGCAAGAGGGTTCCTTTTTCTCCGCATCCTCTCCAGCACTTGTTGTTTGTTGATTTGTTGATGATAACTATTCTAACAAGTGTGAGATGATTGGTGACTTTTCATTTATAGGCCAAAACTTTGGAACAAAACTGAGATTAAAACAGAACGTATGAGATGGTTCTGGACCCAAATTTATTTTGGAGATTTGTTTTTAAAGATGGCCTCAAAAAGCAACATTAAGATATTAAACCTATAACTTGATAATACGCACTTTCTTTTCAAACATTAAGGTTTCTTGTTTCTATTTGATTCTAAGAATATTCTAATGAAGTCAATTAAGTCACTCTCATCTAGTCTCAAGGACTGAGATAGTCTCACAATCAAAGTCACTATTAGCTTTAGTTTTATTCCATGTTATGAGATTAAAAGCTAATTTTGTTTTTTTTAAAAATATTCAGAAAATTCAAAAAAGAGGCAACAATATGCTGTACTTTCACCTCCAGACTTCCTATTATAGTCTAAGGAGAATATGACAATCTTATTTGTGTTATCTGGTGATACCATAATTGTTTTGTGTGATAAAGTCATTTCTTATGAGGAACTCATATCCCTAATTCTTTTAAGTGCTTTGGGTATTGGATTAAATATTAATTTGAAGTACATATGTGCTTATTCAGTTCAGCAGGTCCTGCTTATGAATGGTGGTATAACACATTTTCATTTTGTAGCACATAGCGATATGAACTACATTGCTTTTCCAC
The DNA here is from genome assembly GCA_011751065.1 of Lasiurus cinereus. Classification (NCBI taxonomy): domain Eukaryota; kingdom Metazoa; phylum Chordata; class Mammalia; order Chiroptera; family Vespertilionidae; genus Lasiurus; species Lasiurus cinereus. The sequence goes on along the minus strand of JAAGEH010000015.1, from coordinate 25,927,480 downwards.
CAGGGATCACTATTTTGGAACAGATAACAGACCTCTATGACCTCTACATTTTATTTTATGCATTTTGCTATCCACGTCAATTTATAAAAGCAGGACTTCTCAACTTTAGAAAACAGGATCATCTTTCTGTTTTCTTCTTTCTAAAACAAAGACCTTGAGTATCACTATCTTGGGATCAGAGTCAAACATTAGATTTCTATATTATTATGCTCTCCTAGGCAGAGCTCATTATTATATTAAATATAGACAATACAGTTTATCAGATAGTATACATTTTTATATAATGTACCAACCTATATTTTCTGGAGTGGCAAATGCCACCTTAGTTCTTTAAGCAACGATTGTAAGATTTACATGGTTCTAATTGGACTTTTTATGAAAAACAAAGAAGTTTACCTGGATTATGAAAGATAATTATATAAAACTAACACCACTTTGGTATTTAAAACAGCCATTAAGTACAAGGAATATTTCTATATTTCTACTAATTTTCTTCCATAAAAATGTGGTAAGAATAAGGATTATCTATCAAATTTGAATCAATTTTCTATGAGTTGAAAGAAATTTAGTCATTCTGTATAGCCCATTCCCTGGACACCATACTGTGTCCCCAACTTCCATTCTACTCCTACTCTGAAATAGATTAGAATTTATATTTCATCTCCACAACTAGAATGTAAACTCCTTATGTATTCAGGTTGTATCTTACCCAATTTTGAAGCCCACGAAGTGCCTCATATATGATAATGACTCAAGTATTCATTGAACTGAAATTTAGTGCTAATGAAACTGAACTGGATGGGTCTAGCTCCCTCTCTTCAGTTAGTAGAGTAGATAACCAAGGGCAATCTTCAGTTGATTATTCTCTGAGTAGTTTTCCATATCTCATAATTTTTAGGGTATGCCAAAAATGATTTATGGGATCCTTTACTCTCTGGTTTTTCAGCCACTAGGTATTCCTAGAGATTTGACAACCTAGGTATAAAATTACCTTGATAAGACCAGAGGGTTTACAATATAGTACTACAATTCAAGCACATTCTTTAACAGGCTTCTTATTTACTTGATTGCAGTTTTCAGAGAGGGCAGAGGGCAGCATGACTTATTTTTCCCTGGAAACATAATTAAAGTATTAACGTTGTAACTGAGCTAGCTTGGTGATAATAACATTTGATATGGGATGAGCTTATTTAGTTTTTCTTAATAAAGAGATTAGGTTACCTGAGAAATTTAGCTATATTGGTATTTTTTTAAGTCCCTCTGTTTTAATCCCAAGTCGCCTTATTAGTGTAAAAACGAATCATTGTATATCAAAGTAGGGTGCAGCAAAAAGATGTGCTAGTTGTCAGGTTACATCTATTGATATCACAGTATGTATGTCATCCATATATAATAGTTTGCTAGTGTCAGTAGCAGCTAAGGATTTTAAATACCCTCAAGTAAAATAAAGAGTATTTTTCCAAAGCCTAAAGTTAAACAAAAATATATTAAAACTGTTAACTCTATCTTACAATACCATTGTAATGAACTAGTTATTAATAACAGAAAAGAGCAAAGGAAAGGCGAGGCATTATAGACATTTATCATGCAAAACACTGGGGAAAGGATCCAACAAAGAGAAACAGATGCATGCCCAGTAAAGTTAGAGTGACAGGGAAGGTATTTGCCTGTCAATCACACCTGGGTACAGAGATGGTTGGCCAGAATGGGCATGGCCACTACAAGTGCATGAAGACTTGAAATACATAATCCCCTGAACAAAGACACTTGCTCATTTGTGCTTTCAGTACTCTTGAAACTCTTGTTGCTTGGGGTGTGCTCTCTTGGTCCTCCTGAATTGGCCTATATGATAGTGGCCATGTGGAACCCACATGCAATGGACTAATGGACTGCAGGTAGCCTGATACTGAACTGGACGCAGTTCCAATATGGAAAGAAAACTGGACGCTGGTTCTGATTTTAACTCTACTGAAACCCCTGCTATACTTCTTCCATGACCTGACTAAGGAAAATGGGACTTTGGAAAACCAGGGGTGTAATACCACAGAAATAAAGCATTCTACTATATCTCATCCTCCCCTGTGAGTCTCAGAAAATTCCTTTTCTTTGGCTATCATAAGAACTCCACCTCTAGCAGCAACAGGTGTGGGGGGAGGGAGTGGAGGAGAAAGGGGAAAAGGCATGCTACCCTCCATTAACAATTACAAATTAAGTCCAGTTTATGCTACTGAATTTTTTTTAATTCCATGTCCTCACTTCTCATTTGCTTTTTCCCCAGTGATCAAATATTTTAATCACATTAAAAATACCGAGTAATATAACAAACATCCATAAATCTTCCTTAATTAACAGATGTAAATATTTTATTACATTTGCTTCACATCCCTTATTAAAGAATCAAAACATTTCAGTTACTCTTGAAGTCCCATTCTTAATTTGCCTTAATTCTATTCTGCTCCCTTTCTCCACAGAGGCACCTACTATCTTCAAGTGGGTATATATTCTTTTTATCATTTCTTTGAAGACATCAAGCTCTTTGCTGCTTCCAAGCTTTCCTAAGCAGGGTTCTCTCTTCCAGGTCTGCTCCTCCCCAATCTCTTCATAAGGATATCAGCTGCTCATCCTTAATGTTTCAGATGAAATGTTGCTTATTCATAGATCACTTACTAACCCAATCCAAATTGTGTCTACCCCATCCCATCATGTTATCTATAGCACCCTATCATTTCACATGAGTACTAATATCAATTTCAGTCTGTGTGTTTATTATGTGTTTATTTGTGACAATAAGCTCCCTGGGGCAGAGACTACATCTGCCTTGTTCATAGCTGACTACTTTCCACCTTATACAATTGCATACATACAGCAGGAATTCAAAAAAACACTTATGAAGGGCAAATCTGATAATCAGTAAGACCCATAATAAAATCTCAATATTTTGCTATATCATTTACCAACTAAAATATTTTTTTTACTTTCCATTCTAACCATATTTGTGACAGTCTACAAAGAATCACTACTTGACACACTGTGTAATTAAGAGTACAGGTTATATTATATGCCTTGTAGGAACCTAAAACACTAAGATGCATATATTTTTAAAACTTTTATAGGTGATATAATTGTGTTCCCATAGACTTTAATGTTTTTAAAAATCTTAATTGGCAGTAATTGCACTATTTACATGTTAATGAACAACACCTGGCCCCAGCTGGGTATAAAGAGGCTGACAAAGTTTTTCTCTCACCTCCTTGGCAAAGAACTAAGAATATGCAATTTTAAAAGGATCTGCTTGCCAGAAATAATGCACTCATAATTGATAGGACAATATGAAATTAGTTTTACTCAGTTCACCATTCTCAAACAAATGGAAAATATTTTTCATGTTTAAAAGCTTTATGATTCAAAGAGGACCTTATTTCCTACACTTGTTAATTATTCACAATCATTAAATTATTCCTGTCAATGAATGTGCCAGAAACTGGCTAAATGGACACCCAAGTGGCCTCTGATAATAAGGGCCCAGATCCTGCCTCAATCCCTTGAAAAAAATGAGTTTCCTTTGAAATCATTCAAAATCTATAATTAAGTATGTTAATTTCCTGGTTCCCCGATCCTATGATATTTTAAATCACTCCTTTTTGATTCCATTTCCTCCTACAATCCTAAAACTAATTAAGAGGTACTGAAAAGTGACTTCTAATAACAAAGATTTTGCCAGTCATAAAATGGCTCTTGCTAAAATTTACTTTCCAATCATCTTTAAACCAATAGACATTAGCACAGATCACAAGACAAAAAAAAGAAGCACCAGGTTTTCAAATCATATGTGTTCCTAGAATTATATTTTTTGAATAGAAAATTGACACTTAAATCCTGATTTAAAATATATACAAACTAACCACCAAGTATTTGTTGAATACCTGGTATCCTCAGCATTATAACATCTACTTAGGGGTGAAGGGGTAATGGATACACAAACAGAAGTTTACTTAAAGATGTTTATAATGTAGTTAGAAAAAAAAATCACAAACAACATTATTGAAAAACTAGAGGACCGGTGCATGAAATCATGCAAGAGTAGGCCTTCCTTCCACTGGCTGCCAGCACCAGCTTCCCTGTGGCAGCCAGGAACCCAGCTGGCTTCCTTCTGGCCCGGTTTTGTCCGGAAGGATGTCCAGTCTAATTAGCATATTACCCTTTTATTATTATAGATAGCAGTGGCTTGTATGAGATAGGGAATATTTGTAGATGAGAGAAAAGAGAGATTAGTTAAGAGGAGAGAGTATGTATTCAAGAATTCTTTATGAAATCTTTATGGAGTGAGGGTGGAAAGAAAACAGTGTAGTGTCTTCTATGAGCTTAGATACATGCTAGCTCCTTTATCTCATTCAACTTGCTCAAGGTCACATGGCTATTCAGAGCTAGTAAAATCTAGGACAAGAATCCAGATATCACATGCGCATTTCTCACTCAGCTACATGCTAGCTTGGAAGGACAGAGAGAACAGATAAGATGGGAAGAACAGCATGAGTAATGGGAAGAGTGATTCTGAAGTGTGCTGTGCTGGGGAGATTATTTCAAGAGCAAATATGTTGAGGGGTCACAGAAAATAATATTCAAATAGATACAAAGGGAAGGGAGAGATGATATAGTAGTCTCCTGTTATCCGCGGTTTTAGTTACCTATGGTCAACAGCAGTCTGACAGTATTAAAAGGAAAATTCTAGAAATAAACAATCCATATTTTTTAAAATTGTGCTCCATTCTGAGAAGCATGATGAAGCAAGATGTGACTCATACCTTTGTCAAACTAACCTAGACGCTATATGCTCCCTGCCCATTGGTAATCTAGTAGCCATCTTGGTTATCAGATCCACTATTGTGTCATCACAGTACTTGAGTTCAAATGACCCTTATTTTATTTAATAATGGCTCCAAAGCCATTCACATACCTTGTATGACAGTATATTGTTATAATTATTCATTTAAATTATTTTTGTTGTTAATCTCTTACTATGCCTAATTTATTAATTAAACTTTATCATAGGTATGTATGCATAGAAAAAAATATAGTATGTATAGGTTTCCGTACTATCTGTGGTTTCAGGAATCCAAGGAGATTTTGGAACATATAGCCTGTGGATAAGGGGGCGACTACTATATTCTTAATTTCAAAACTTGAAAGAAGAGTTTGGATTTGATGAGGTGCAAATTAAAATCAAATATGTTACATGGTGAAATAGAACATACTAGATTTTCAGAGGTTGATAGGGTAAAAAGAGGTAGAGAAGTATAGAGTCAGTATTACATAGTGGAAGTAGAACGTGATGATGTTAAAAAAGACAATTTGACTAAATAAGCCAGAACATAAGCTTCTAGTGGAGCTATATCTCTAGCCCTCAGCACAGTACCTCTATATTAAGTGTTAAATAAAATCATATTGATTATCATCATGAATGAATAAAGGAATGAATTATTATGGAACATATATTTGACACCATGGACATTAACCAGGCTGTAATTTAGCTTAATTTTTTTCTTGGAAGTTTTTTGAAAATTAACTAAGAAATTGTTTTGGAATGCAAATGAAATTATTTGTGCTAATAATTAATGAATATGTAAACCATTTCTTAACAGTTATTAAATAGGCTTTGGGTATAATAATGAGTGATCAAAATAGCATTTCAAAAATTCAAAGCAGCTAAAATAGTAATTAATGTATCAGGTTTACAGAATTCAAGAAGTTTTATAGCACCCTGTGCTTGCAAGTGTTTGAGGAAACATATACGCTCATACATTGCTGATAGAAATTTAAATGGGTCCAACTTCTATTGATAGCAATCAGAAAATATTTGGAAAATATTCTTAATATTTATCAAAATTAACAATGCAGGTACTTTGGAACAAAAATTCTACATCTAGTAATGTACATATGTAAAATCACACACATTAAAATATTAACCACAGTGTCCTATCTAATAAAAGAGTAATATGCAAATTGACCATCCCTCTAACACACAAGATGGTTGCCCCCATGTGGACATAAGATGGCCACCACAAGATGGTCAGCAAGGGAGGGCAGTTGAAGGAGACCAGGCTTGTAAGGGAGGACAATTGGGGGGGGAACCAGGCTGACAGGGGAGGGCAGTTGGGGGTGACCAGGCCTGCAGGGGAGGGCAGTTAGGGGCAATCAGGCTGGTAAAGGAGGGCAGTTAGGGGTTACTAGACCTGCAGGGAAGGGCAGTTGGGTGGACCAGGCCTGCAGAGGAGGGAAGTTAGGGGGGACCAGGCCTGCAGGGGAGGGCAGTTGCAGAGAACCAGACCTGCAGGGGAGAGAATGTTGAGGCAACCAGGCTTGCAGGGGAGGTAAGTTGCAGGGAACAAAGCCAGCATGGAAGGGCAGTTAAGGGCAACTCGGTCGACAGGGGAGAGTTGTTATGGGTGACCAGGCTGACAAGGGAGGGCAGTTAGGGGTGACCAGGCTAGCAGGGGAGGGGAGTTAGAGACAATTGGGCCAGTAGGGGAGCAGTTAGGCATTGATCAGGCTAGCAGTCAGAAGTGGTAAGGGGCAATCAGGCAGGCAGGTGAGTAGTTGGGAGCCAGCAGTCCTGGATTGTGAGAGGGATGTTGACTTCCCCTTTAGGTCTGATCCCATAGGGGCAGTCAGACATCCCTTGAGGAGTACCAGATTGGAGAGGGTGCAGGTTGGGCTGCAGGACATACACACCCTCGTGCATGAATTTCATGCACTGGGCCTGATATGTTGTTATAATTCCAAATAAATGACACTAACCTAAATGAAACTAACTTAAAGCAGTGTTGTTAAATACATTATAGCACATTTGTGAAACTGGAAACTCAGTTACTGTTTAAAATATTCTCTTAAATGTCAAAACACAAGATTGGTACAGTGAATTTGCATATATAATTGAGTATTTATATAATAATATTCCTGAAAAGATACCTAAGAAATTGGTAGGAGTGATTGATTTCAGAGAAACTAGTGGGGGTGGGTTGGATGGGAGGAAAATATTTGTTTTTACAGGATACTCTCTACATTGGGTTGAACTATAAGAAACTGCCAATACTGAACTGTTTTTAATATACAAAAAAAAACAGCAATTTTATATGGTTTTTAAAAATATTATTACATATTTGTAATTGGTTGTAGTTTCTTACTATTCATCACTTTGAATATTTCTTGCAACTCCCATCTGGCCTGCATAGTTTCTGTTGAGAAATCCGCTGACAATCCTATGAGTGCTCCTTGTAGTTAATTAACTGTTTTTCTCTTACTGCTTTTAATATTCCCTCTTTGTCTTTTGCTCTTGGTATTTTAATTATGATGTGTCTTGGAGTGGTCCTCTTTGGAATCCTTTGGTTTGGGGTTCTGTGCGCTTCCTGGACTTATAAGTCTATTTCTTTCACCATGTGTGGGAAATTTTCATTCATTATTTCTTCAAATAGGTTTTCAGTATCTTGCTCTCTCTCTTCTTCTGGCACCCCCATAATTCGGATGTTGGTACACTTGAAGTTATCCTAGAGGCTCCTTACACTATCTTCACATTTTTGGATTCTTTTTGCTTTCCAGTTGAGTGTTTTTTTTTCTTTGTATTTCAAATCTTTTACATGATTCTTGTGTTCCTCTAGTCTGCTGTTAGGTTTCTGTATAGTATTTTTTTTATTTCAGACAGTGTATGTTTAATTTCTAGTTGGTCCTTTTTCATCTCCTCTTGGGTCTCACTAAATTTACCCATCTTTTTTAGGAAATTCTTGAAAAACCTTTTAATTGTGGTTTTGAACTCTATATCCAGTTATTTGTTTTCCTCTGTTTCTTTCATTTGTGATCTGTTCCTTGTCTCCATATTTTCGCTGCTTCCCTGAGTTGGTAAAGTAGCTTTGTGTGCTAGGTGTCCTATATGGCCCAGTAGCTCCACCTCCCAGTTACCTGAGGTGAACTCTCTTGGTGTACCCCTTTGTGGACTGTGTGTACAGCCTTGTTGTAGTTAAGTCTTGATTGTTATTGGTTATCACTGGGGAGAATTGACCTCCAAGCCAATTGATTGTGAGGATCAGCTGTGTTTACACCAGGAGAACTTCTGTGCTGGAGTCAGCCTTATGATACAAGACTTGCAAAATTGCAAAAGTCTCTCTGTTCAGCTTGGATAGGGCAAAGTCTCAGGGCTGAGCAGAGACAGCCTCGGTTTCCTGTCAGCCCTGCCCTGCACGGCACCTGGGTCTGTGTCCCTCAGCAATCACTGCAGCCCTCTCTGTGCACACGCATACACCGTCAGACCTCTGCCTTTCTGGCTCCCCTGAGTTTCCATGCGCTCTGGGAACCTGTATGAGTCTGGGTCCCCAGGGTCTCGTCTGAAACTGGGGTTCAGTGCAGTTGGAAGTGGATTTCAGCACAGTTGGGAGGTCCTGTCTCCCTCTTGCTAGAGAAAACTAGAGGCACAATCAGCAGGCAGCCCTCTGTGTGCACACTCACATTCGCACACATCCAGACCTCTGCCTTTTTGTAGCTCCCCTGAATTTCTGTGTACTCCTCCCTTTTCATGACAGTCCAGACTACTCCCATATGAGTCTCACCCGAAACTGGGGTTCGGTGCAGTTGGATCTGGCGTTCAGTGCACTCAGGATTTTCTGGCTCCCTCCTGCTCAAAGAAACCAGCCAGGCACTCCACCACCCATCCTCCCCACGAGCATGTCTCCATACCTCAGCTTTTTGCAGCTTTTCTGAGTCTCAGTGAGCTCCTCTCTTTCCTTCTAGTTGTAGAATTTCCACTCACCCAGCTTTCCTGTGGTTCTGGATGATGCACGTTTTGTCTTTTGTAGTTTTGAAATTGTTATATGATGCAACAGTTTAGGTGTTTATCTATGCTGCCATCTTGGTTTCTCTCCAAAAATATTTTTTTTTTAAAGTTGAAGATGAAACCAGTTTGGCTCAGTGAATAGAGCATTAGCCTGCAGACTGATGAGTCCCTGGTTCGATTCTGATCAAGGGCATGTATCTTGGTTGTGGGCACATCTGCAGTAGGGGGTGTGCAGGAGGCAGCTGATTGATGTTTCTCTCTCACAGATGTTTCTAACTCTATCCCTCTCCCTCTCTGTAAAAAAAAATCAATAAAATATATATATATTTTTTAAATGTTGAAAAAAAAAACCAACAACCCTGGCCAGGTAGCTCAGTTGGAGCTTTGTCCCAATAAAATAGAATTTTCTGCACAATCCCTCGTCAGGGCACTTGCAAGAGTCAACCAATGAATGCATGAATGGATGGAGCAACAGATATGTGTCTATCTCTCTCAATCAATCAATCAATAATTAATTTGAAAATATTATAATTTCTACTACATGCAAGTGTGATGAAAGGGTAAAAGAGGTCAAATACATGGTGATGGAAGAAGCCTAGGCTTTGGGTGGTGAGCACAAACAATATACAGATTATGTATTATAGAATTGTACACTTGAAACTTGTATAATCTTATTAACCCACATTGTTGGTTAAATACATTAATGTTAACCCAATAAATGCATTTTTTTAAAAAAAAGAAAGTGTTTTTAATAAAGCTACATTGCATGCAAAAGGTTTTGTTATTTCTTACCAGAATTAGTATAGTGCCATCAAGTGAACTTAAGATCTAGTCAATTGTGTAGATGGCTGGACAATGGAATGGCCAAGATATAAACAACATAGTTTTTCTTTGGGAGGTAGCTGTAAGTTAGAGGTTAAAAGCCCCAGTTGCTGACATCAGACTAGTTAGGTTTGAATCTTGGCTATGTGATCTTTTGATACCCTAGTTTCATCTTTATATTAGAGATAATAATAATAGTGCCTAACTCATCAGTCCCCTCTCCAATCTGAGACTCCTTAAGGGATGTCCGACTGCCCATTTAGGCCCGATCCTACAGGCAGTTGGACATCCTTCTCACAATCCAGGACTGCTGGCTCTCAACTGCTCACCTGCCTGCCTTCCTGATTGCCGCTAACAGCTTCTGCCTGCCAGCCTGATCAGCCACTAACCACTCCCCTGCATCCTGACTGATGCTTAACTGCTCTCCTGTCAGCCTGTTTGCCCCTAACTGCCCTCCCCTGTGGGCCTGGTCATCCCTAACTGCCCTTTTCTGCAAGTCTGGTCACACCTAACTGCCCTTCCCTGGAGGTCTGGTCACCCATAACTGCCCTTCCCTGCAGGTCTGGTCACCCCTAACTGCCCTCCCCTGCTGGCCATCTTATGGTGGCCATCTTGTGTCCACATGGGTACAGTCATCTTATTTGTTGGAGTGATGGTCAATTTGTATATTACTCTTTTATTAGATAGGATAAAGGCTTGGTGCATGGGTGTGGGTCAGCTGGTTTGCCGTGAAGGGTGTCCTGGATCAGGGTGGTTGTTCCCTTGGAGCATGGGGTGGACTGGGTGAGGGGCCTGTGGTGGTTTGCAGGCTTGCCATGCCCCCTGGCAACCCAAGTGGAGGCCTTGGTATTTATTTATCTTCTACAATCGAAACTTTGTAGCCTGGAGTGGAGCCAAGCCTTTTGCTCACTCAGTGGTGGCAGCCATTGAAATTTTGTTGCCTTAAGCAGAGGCCTGAGCCACCATGGTGTGAGGAAAGCTTGGTTTCCTCCATCGCCAAGGGCAACCCAAGCCTTGCTTCTGCTCTCTCTGTGGCGGTGGCCATTTTGGTTGGGTTAATTTGCATATTCACTCTGATTGGTTGGTGGGCGTGGCTGGTGAGCATGGCTTGTGGGTGTAGCAGAGGTATGTTCAATATTACTCTTTTATTAGATAGGATGGCTAAATCACTTTTGTAGAGCTTCAAACTCACTTTTGCCCCTTTGTTCTCTCCTTTTCATTCCAAAAGCACCTATGCTTGTTTTGGGTCTGTTTACCCTCAGATTATTCAAGCTTCTCCTCTGCTTCATCTCCCTGATCCTCATTCCTATGTTTCCATGTCAGCTGATTCTTCCCTTGTCTCTTCATCCTTGAGGGAGCGGTGGCTCCCTGCTGTTGTTTATAGTTGTGTGGCCTCAATGTCCCACATTCTGCTTTTCACTTCCTCCATGACCTATGTGACCAAGTTCCAATATTACTATAATTATTTGTTTTTATTTTTATTTTTATTTTCCTTGTTAAATATTGACTAATACAGTGGGGCCAATGCAAAGAGGTGTGACAAAGGATGGTGGATAGGCAGGATGTAACTGGTACTGGTGGCCAGGAATGATTCCAGTTCCTGACCAGTCTTATTTAACTGAGTCCTATGGGTATGAGCACACACTGAAAGTAAACTCTAATGCTAGTATTGTAACAACCAAGTCTTAACAAGACTTAACAATTCCACTAAATCAAGCAAAGATCTTATTTCTGACTTGATGGTGTACATTTAATGGTTTCTATAAGCAAGTGCTTTAACTATTAATATTAACTCTAGAGTAGGCCTAACAAGTACTGAAAGGGAATACAAACATCAATAGCAATGAATAATCAATTGAATATATTTATGACTGTTTTCTCATTATTTTCTAATGAGGAGTTCATGAGGCTTTCCATGACTGTAGTTGGCTGGCAGGCTACTACATCAATACCTTGGGTCTTACAGAGTCAGATCAAAGTATAAGAAATGCTTATTTACACAGTCCAAGGAGCCCAATTACATAAAAGGTCTGCTCTCTAATTATTCTCCCTCAAATCATATGCTGTAAGCCAGTTGTAGATAAATAAATAAAACCAAACAATGTAACTTACAGTGTTATTCAACGTTGGTAGAGACAGTTTTCAGTTTGGTGGCATGAAACAACACATTAAAGAAACTTTCCTAAAAATCAAGACTCAACTGAGTTACTCCATTAAAGCCAGGATTTTTTATTCCACCACTGATTTTATTATATGGTAAATTATAATGTTCTAATTGGGAATTTGCAAAACACCAGACAACACTAAATTTTAAATGACTATTTCCTCTGAAAGTTGCCAGAAAAATTATGAGCAGAAGCTAGATTCAGTGTGTGTGTTTTTTTTCTATCCAAATAGCATTAGTACATACATAGCATTTTAGTTTAGAGATAATTATTAATAATAAAAAAGATTCTCTGTTAATTAAAAAAGAAGTAGTTTAGGTGAATAATGACAATTTTATCTAAACATTATACTCAGGGAATAAAACTGATGTAAGACCTTGTGAATTATTCAAAGAAACAGAATCCTTCAATGAAACAATCTGAAGAGACTTGGCAAATAGTTATTTGGATATTGGGCAGCATAGGAAAATTTGTATGAAACAAAAGGGAAGTTGAAAGTCAACAAAGTGCTGACACTCTAAAGCTGCTTTAGTGATATTAATTTTAAGGTGGTTATTGAGAAATAAGACTCAGAAAGAACTTTTGAAACTCCTCCCTTTCTTGCCAAAGATTCAAAGGGAAAAACCTACTCCAGGAAGAAAACCTTAGGATATTCACCATAGCAGCTTAACTTGACTTCAGTATGGTGAATGAGAGGGTATTTAGTAGGGGCATGTTTATTAAATCGTTCCCTTACCCTCCTTATCTTAGTTTTTGTGTTGCCAAGCAAGAATGTAACTGCCATATGTTCTCTGCTCATCCTCAGTTACTTTCAAGTTGCCAATTTTTCACTTTTAAAATCTAAGATCATGATCACTTCTTTTCTCCTTTGCCGAAAGTGTCATAAATACCTAGTGTTGCCTCACTGTCTTTGGAATTTTCATGTTTATGTGAATGCCCCATGTGCACCTATTAAAATTTAATTTTATTCTGTTAATATGTCTCTATTAATGTTATTATTAGCCCAGCTAGATCAACTTAGAAGGTGGGAGGAAAATGATTATAATTTTCATCCCTCACAATGTAAAATAGAATATCCTCCGTATAAAAAATAGTACCTGTTTCAAATTTTAAAGCCATCTTAAAGACAGTTTACTTAAGGGTTAAATATATTTGAAATTAAATAGATGTGTTTTAAAATATAAAAGTGTATTAATGAAAAAGGATTGGATCTGACACCTGAATATAAACAAAACATGTTTTTGTTTCTGACTATTTTGGAAATCACTCTATGTGTGAACATACCAAGACATGACTAAAAGATGAAAATTATACAGTTGTCATAAAGACAGAATCAGTCATTGGGTATAAAATGGTAATATCAGCATTGCTGGAGGAGATGACAAAGTAGATATTGATAAAAAAAACAAAGATTACCTTTTTTCGCTTATTTTCAAAAAACAAATTTTCAAATAATTATGCTTAATGTATTCATGTATGAGTATGTGTATATGCATGCATATATTTTGGTACTAGTATTTGTACATAAACCATATGTAATATATACATACTATATATACAATAGTTCAATATAGGCTAAGGAAATATCCATAAACACATCCTTTTGGAAATATAGAAGAATAACTCACAATTTTCATGCTGGTTATTTATATGTAAATGAATGGTTATGAAGTGTTTGAAAAAAAACATGGGTTTCTCTCAAGTATTGTATACCCTTTGTCACCTTACTTCAAGTCTAAATTTGCTTAACAAATCCACAACTTAAACAGAGCAAGGGAAGTACCCTAGCTACTGCACTTGGAATCATAAATAATGAAGAGTTTCAGAATTACTATAAAGAATTTATGAAATGAACCATTTTCTGTAAAACTTATTATTTTATTAAAATACATATTTATTGATTTTAGAGAGAGAAGAATGGAGAGGGAGATAGAAACATCAATGAGAAAGAAACATCAAACATTGATTGCCTCCTGCAAGCCCCCTAATGGTGATTGAGCCCCCTACTGGCATGCGCCCTGACTAGGAATCAAACTGGTGACCTCTTGGTGCATGGGATGACACTCTACCAACTGAGCCATATCATCTGGGTCATAAAACTTTTTCAATTACCTTACTTATTTCAGATTTGTATTTTATCATTGTTGTTATATAATAAAATAATTTCTAATCAAACATTTGTATACATCCCATACAAAATTTGCCAATTTTCAAAAACTGCATCGTACTTCATGTGTTTCTAAAGCAAGTTATATATATTTTTAAGTTGCTTTAAAAACCTCATGAGATTCTCACAGGAGCAGCAGGAGCTATGAGAGGAACTTTACATACACTATATCATGCAATCTTCACAACAAATCTCACACCTCATGCTAACTGGGATTCTCTCTATTTTACAGAAGAGGAAACTAAAGCTCCACAATGTTAAGAAACTTGCTTAAATTACACAGCAGTTAAAATGACAGAATTAGGATGCTGATGCAGTCTTTTCATACTCCAAAATCTGTGCTTTTTCTACTGTGCTGTATTGCCTCTCCATGAAATATGTAAGAATGAATGAGAGAATTGGTAGAGAAAAACAGATTACAGGTGACCCTTGAACAGTCTGGTTTTGCACTGTGCAGGACCACGTATACGTGGATTTTTTTTCAATAAATACCTGTTTTCAATCAGCAGTTGGGAGTCCACCAATGCAGAGGACTCACTGTATGTATTTATTTGTGTCATTATATATAGGAGACTTGAGCATCTTCATATTTTGATATCCGCAGTGATTCCTAGAATCAATTCCCCTTGGATATCAAGAGACAACTTAAGTGTTTGAGGAATCAAAGTTATATTCAGGTTTTCAACTGCAGGGGGGAGGTCCATCCAAATCTTGAGTTGTTCAAGGGTTAACTATATATTAAGGCTTTAACACCATAACCCCACCTATACCCTCAAGAAATGAAAAAAAAATTTTTTCTAGAGAATCTTATAATATTACCAGAGACCCGGTGCATGGATTTATGCACTGATGGGGTCACTCAGCCTGGCTTGTGCCCTTTCGCAATCTGGGACCCCTTGGAGGATGTTGGACTGCCAGTTATGGCCAGATACCCACAGGACAGGAATGTAGTAGTGTGCGAAGTGGCAGGTGGCACAGGAGGAGCCCATGCAACTCCGCTCATCCTGGCCGCACTGTGCCAGCTGTCACTGCTGCTCAGTAAGCTCACTGAGTAGTGCTCCCACTGTGGGAGCACACTGACCACTGGGAGGCAGCTCCTGCATTGAGCATCTGCCCTCTGGTAGTCAGTGTGCATCATAGCGACCAGTCAACTGGTCGTTTCGTTACATTGGCTTTTATATACATAAAGAGCCTGGTGCATGAAATTTGTACACATGAGAGGGTGGGGTGTCCTTCAGCCCAGCCTGCTTCCTCTCCAATATGGGACCCCTTGAGGGATGTCTGACTGCCCATTTAGGTAGGATCGGGCCTAAATGGGCAGTCGGACATCTCTCTCACAATCCACGATTGCTGGCTCCCAACTGCTCACCTGCCTGCCTTCCTGATTGCCCCTAACCACTTCTGCCTGCCAGCCTGATCACCCCCTAACCACTCCCCTTCCAGCCTGATTTATGCCTAACTTCTCCCCTGCCATCCTGTTTGCCCCTAACTGCCCTCCCCTGCAGGCCTGTCACACCTAGCTGCCTGCCCCTGCAGGCCTGGATCCCCCTCACAACTGCCTTTCTCTGCAGACCCGGTCACCCCGAACTTCCCTCCTCTGACAGCCTGGTCACTCCCAACTTCCCTTCCTTGCAGACCTGGTCCCTCCCAACTGCTCTCTCCTGTTGGCCCTCTTGTGTCCACATGGGGGCAGGATCTTGTGACCACATGGGGGCAGTCATCTTGTGTGTTGGAGTGATGGTCAATCTGCATATTACTCTTTTATTAGATAGAATAGAGGCCTGGTGCATGGGTGGAGGTTAGCTGGTTTTCCCTGAAGGGTGTCCTAGATCAGGGTGGGTGCTCCTTTGGGGCATGGGTTAACCTGGGCGAGGGACCTGTGGTGGTCTTCTGGCTGACCATGCCCCCTGGCAACCCAAGTGGAGGCCCTGGTATCTGGTATTTCTTTATCTTCTACAATTGAAATTTTATAGCCTGTAGTGGAGCCAAGCCTCCTGCTAGCTCAGTGGAAGCAGCCATTAAAACTTTGTTGCCTTAAGCAGAGGCTTGGGCAGGCCAGGGTGTGGAAAAAGCTTGGCTTCCTCCATCGCTAGGGGCCAGCCAAGCCTCCTCCTGCTCTCTGTGGCCATAGCCATCTTGGTTGGGTTAATTTGCATACTCACTCTGTTTGGCTGGTGGGCATGGCTTGTGGGTATAGCGGAGGTAAGGTCAATTTGTATATTACTCTTTTATTAGATAGGACTAGAGGCCCATTGCAGGAAGATTACTGCAAGAATGGGGCTTTCTGTGGGGGTCTCTGCTGCCCCTCTTGCTTCCCTCCCTTTTCCACTTTCCCACCTGCTTCCAGCCATGTCTGGTTCTCTCCCTTTTCTGCCTCTCTGCTTGCTTCCTGCCCTGCCTGCTTCCCACCTGCCTGCTTCCCTCCCTTCTCCACCCACTCTGCCTGTTTCTCGCCCAGCCTGCTTCTCCCCAGCTTCCCTCCCTTCTGCAGCACTTGGTTTCCTTCTACATAGTCTTCAGTCTTCATTCTGCACCAGGATATGCAAATTAACTGTCATCTTGGTTGGGTTAACTTGCATACTCACTCCTGATTGGCTTGTGGGCATGGCTTGTGGGCATGACTACTTGTGGTCAATTTGGATGTTTCTCTTTTATTAGTCAGGATATACTGAGTGGACAGATTATTATGATCTCTGAATGCATAATAATCTGGCCAATCACTGAGTATGTGTGTTTGTGTGTGTGTGTGTGTGTGTGTGTGTGTGTGTGTGTAGTATATTAGAGGCCCGGTGCATGAATTCATGCATAAGTGGGATCTGGCCAGCCTGGTTAGGGGGAGGGGACATGGTGGTTGGCCGGCCGGCCTGCTGATCGAACTCCTGGTTGAGGGGACGATTTGCATGTTAGCTTTTTATTATATAGGCTATACATTGATTGGCCAGATTATTATGCATTCAGAGATCATAATAATTGGGCTAATCAGTATATATTTAATACGATCAAACAAATTTTAAGCAATCCAATAAATTTAAGTGCCTGCTCTTAATCAGGCTATGGATTATTCTTATTATTAATAACTATATCAAGAAGGGTTTGCATGAAAATAATTTCAGATATTCACCTGAATTTCAAAACTTACAGGTGCTTCAAATAATCCCAAATTTAAAAGTATTTTTATTGCACTCTCATATGAACCAAGTAGTTTAAAAAACATGATAGCAAAGAAAAGGTATAAGAAATCTGTAAATTTTTATAGCATCTTACAAATATCAAAGTGATTTACCTCTATTTAATTCTTATGATATTCAACTCAATGAGGTCATAGTCCTCACTGGTTATATGAGAAAACAGATAGCTAGGTTTAGTGACTTGGCTAAAGTCATTGACATGTCATTGATGTCATTGGCAGAATGTATATCAGAATCTGTGGTCTCAGTGATTTGATACCTATAGTCTTAAGCTCTAATTCTTTCTTTTTTTACAGAGTAGTGTAACTGAAACTTTACCAATATAGCATCTTCTTCAGGTGACAGGCAAGAGAATATAATGCTGAGAGAGAAGAAGAAAATGTTTCTGGCCTATATAATATTAATAAAATTCTTCTCCTTATTTAATTACTGCTAACCCTATAAATGCCCCTCATGCACAAGCATCATGAAATTCTCAAACTCTAAGTTTTTAAATTAATCTTTATGATATTGGACCATATGAATTTAAATTATCCTAGCCCCATTTAATTTCTCACATATTAGTCAATGTATTTTTCTCCTAGTATTCTGTCCTCATTTCACTTTTCTGACATGCAGCTCATTTTTGTTCCAATTCTCCACTATATCAGACTACTCATGTCTCCTTCTGCTTGCCTTTTACTTATACTTTTCAGTAAATTACATATTATTTTCATGTCTTCCTTTATACTTATCGTGTAGTTTTTTTTTCTATCTTGCCAAAGTTAAAGACCCCTCCCTCCAAACACACACGCACAAACCTCAAACACACAGAGACCTTCATTTTTTATTTGTTCCATTTGGGTTCTCTCCAATCCATCTGATGAACACAGATACAGACGTGAAAATAGCACACAATTTAGAGCCTCTAGGAAATTTAGAAAGAACAAGAGAGATCTCATTTTTTCCTACCAATAATCATAAGGTCTCAGAGTTAGAAGGGTCCTTCAAAGTCATTGTAAGCAATCACTTGAAAATCTTAGGTAATCTTTGTCCATGAAATGTCATCATTACTGAGAATGTGAACTTCTCACACTTATGCTTTCCCTGCATCCTTTCACTATAAGTAGGTAGTTTAAAGTATGTATTCTGTTACATAATTCAAGTAATCACACAATATCTTTGGACTAATTGTCTCTTTAATGCATAGGTAGGGAACCTTTTTTCTGCCAAGGGTCATGTGGATATTTATAATATTGTTTGTGGGGCACACAAAATTATCAACTTAAAAATTAGCCTGATATTTTTTAAAATATATTTTTATTGATTTCAGAGAGAAAGGAATAGGGAGATAGAGATATAAACATCAATGATGAGAGAGAATCATTTGTTGGCTGCCTCATGCATGCCTCCCCACTGGTGATGGAGCCTGCAATGTGGGCATGTGCCCTTGGCCAGAATTGAATCTGAGACCCTTCAGTTCACAGGCCGATGCTCTATCTACTGAGCAAAACTGGCTAGGACTTTGCCTGCTATTTTGGTCAAACATTTAATTAACTCACCCCTAATGCCTTGACTGGGCCAGATAAAATGATTTTGCAGGCCATATACTGCCCTTGGGCCAGACATTCCCCATCCCTGCTTGAATACAAACCCTTCATATGGCAGGTGGGAAACTAAGGCCTAAGAGAGGAAGAGAAACCTGCTCAGGGTCACGTATCAAGGTGGTGGATATCCTGAAAGCCACATCCCCTGCCTTATAGCCTAGTTCTTGTCTTCTGATGTAACCTATACTTAACATATTGTCTTGTTAATATTGCTTCCTTTTTTGAGTATGTTTTCTCCCAAAGGACAAGTTCACTCTTCTATCTTTATATAACCCTCCACAATATCTAGAACACAGCAGTTAATTTATAAAATTTCATAAGTATGCTCTCATTTTCAGATTTATCAATACATTAAGACAAAACAGATTTATCAACAACTTACTAAATACTTCCCTTATTTGTCACTTATCAGTATCTTGTACTTATCATTCAGTTGACCATCTCACTAACTTAAAGACAGAATTAGCATTGCAATTATGATTCCAGAAAACAAATGATCACTACAGACAGGTAGCTTTTCCTTCCATTTCTGAGTCACAAATAAGCCATTTGTCAACAGGATACAGAATGAAAAGTTGCTTAAAAACAGACATTTCTGTACAGTACTCATAATCCCTCATTGGTGTAATTTCCATGCTTGAATAAGGTGACTAGCCACTTCTTCTCTAAGATGACCATGAAAAACAAGAACAATTGGGAAAGTACATATTATGAAAGCTATATACTTCCTATAACATTATGTATGAACTATTTAATTTACTATAAATATTATATAAAAGCAGGACTATTATTTAAAATTTCAAAATGAACATGCTGAAGATTATTTTAATTAAATGATTTTTAAAAGGCAAAAGAGAAAAATTTAGTATAGAATAAAATATTTCTACCAATCTCCCTTTGGTGCTCTATTGCTAAATGAATTAATTAGTAGAGTGTGGATATCAGTGCAGGTAAAGGTACTAGTTTTGTAATTCATTCTTCTATAAAACATTTTTTCACAGCTTGGGATAAGTACGGATAAAGAACTGAACTTTAAAACAGTTAAGGAAGTTTACTTACTGATAGGTTGAGCTAGTCCTTGGGAATACTTTGGTTTCTATTCCATAGTAATAGTGATAAGAATATCTTGGGCTAGCCCTGGCCAATGACTGTGGATCAGTTGGTGGGTATCATCCTGTGGACTGAGAATGGAAAGATTGCCAGTAGTATTCCCTGTCAAGGCACGTGCCTAGGTTGTGGGCTCCATCCCTGGTAGGGGGTGTGTAGATGTTTCTTTCTCTCTCTTTCCCTCTCCCTTTCTGTCTCCCTAAAAATCAATTAAAAATTGTTTTTAAAAAAGGATATCTTGCCGAAACTGGTTTAGCTCAGTGGATAGAGCGTCGGTCTGCGGACTGAAGGGTCCCAGGTTCGATTCCAGTCAGGGGCATGTATCTTGGTTGCGGGCACATCCCCAGTGGGGGGCGTGCAGGAGGCGGCTGATTGATGACTCTCTCTCATCAATGTTTCTGGCTCTCTATCCCTCTCCCTTCCTCTCTGAAAAAAAAAAATCAATAAAATATATTAAAAAGGAGAATCCAAGATGGCGGCATAGGTAAACACCTATACTGCTGCCTCGCACAACAATTTCAAAACTACAACTAAAAGACAGAACGGACATCATCCAGAACCACAGGAAAGCTGGCTGAGTGGAAGTTCTACAACTAGAGGGAAAGAGAGGGGCTCACGGAGACCCAGAGGAGCTGCAAAAAGCTGAGGTACGGAGACGAGCGTGCTGAGAGAGCGGGTGCCGGAGTACCTGGCTGGCTTTCTCTGGCGGGAGGGAAACGGAGACTCCCAACGGCATTGAACCCCTTCTCTTACGACACTGGACCCCAGATCCAGCCGAAACTCATACGGGGGGAGTTTGGACTGTGAAAAGGGAGAGGTGCACGGAAATTTGGGGGAGTTGCAAAGGATCGGAGGTCTGGTCGAGCACGGCACCACGCGGAGGACGGATTGCTGATTGTGCCGCTGGCTTTCGCGAGTGGGCGGGAGACAGACCCTCCGATCTGTGCCACTTCTGAGTCCACTGGGCCCCTGTTTTGGGCGAAACCCTGGGGACCTAGACTCGTGTGGTCCTGGTTCGCAGGGGAGCCGGGAAGGCAGCGGTTGGAGGCGCTGCGGGTGCGCGCGCACAAGGACCGCTCCAGCCATTACCCAGTCACGGGAGACTCAGGGGCCGTGGAGGGCGGGGCCGACTGGAAGGCAAGGCGGTCCCTTAAGCCCTGAGACTCCACCCTCCCAAGCTCAGCAGAGGCTTCTGCAGCTGAATCCAGCACAGAAGTTCCCCCGGCACAGTGAAAATGCCGAGACAAGGGAAGGGATTACAAGCAAAAGAAATGGAGGAAAAAAAACGACTGGATATAGAGTTCAAAACCACGCTTATAAGGTTTTGCAAGAATATGCTAGAAAAGATGGATAAATTTAGTGAGACCCAAGAGGAGATAATAAATACACTGACTGAAATGAATACTATTACGCAGAGTACTAACAGCAGACTAGAGAAAAGCAAGGATCAAGTCAATAATTTGAAATATAAAGAAGCAGAAAACATTCAACTGGAAAAGCAAGAAGAGAAAAGAATCCAAAAATGTGAACATAATGTAAGGAGCCTCTGGGACAGCTTCAAGCATACCAACATCAGAATTGTGGGGGTGCCAGAAGAAGAGAGAAAGCAAGATACTGAAAACCTGTTTAAAGAAATAATGACTGAAAACTTCCCACATCTGGTAAAAGAAATAGACTTACAAGTCGAGGAAGCACACAGAACCCCAAAGAAAAGGAACCCAAAGAGGACTACACCAAGACACATCATAATTAAAATGCCAAGAGCAAAAGACAAAGAGAGAATATTAAAAGCAGCAAGAGAAAAACAGTATATTACCTACAAGGGAGCACCCATACGACTGTCAGCTGATTTCTCAACAGAAACGATGCAGGCCAGACGGGAGTGGCAAGAAATATTCAACGTGATGAACAACAAGAACCTACAACCAATAATCTATCCAGCAAAGCTATCATTCAGAATTGAAGGGCAGATAAAGACCTTCACAGAGAAGAAAAAGCTAAAGGAGTTCATCAACTCCAAACCAGTATTATATGAAATGCTGAAAGGTACCCTTTTAGAAGAGGAAGAAGAAAAAGGTAAAAGACAAAAAAATTATGAACAACAAATACACATCTGTCAACAAGTGAATCTAAAAATTAAGTGAATTAAAAATCTGATCAACAGAATAAACTGGTGAATATAATAGAATCAGGAGCACAGAAAGGGAGTAGACTGATAATTCTCAGGAGGACAAAAATCATAAAGCATCAAACAGACTGTGAAATTATAGCAGAAAGATTAAAGTTAGGTGAGGTAAATAAGTGATCAATCAAAGGACTTGTATGCATGCTTATAAACATAACCAATGATCACAGACACTGGGGGGTCGGAGTATGCCTGGGAGGGAGGGGGGCAATGGGGAGATATGTATAAAAAAATTAATAAAAATTAATTAAAATGAAAAAAATATATATATATATTAAAAAAAAAGGATATCTTGGAGGGAACTGCAATACCCTCCCAACTGGGAAACAGGAGTGCCAAACAGAACACTAGAAGTGAATGACCTCCACTACTGCCCATTCTATTTTTTTTATTTTTTTGCATATTTTAATTAAAAAACTATTTTTTTCTCCCCAATTGATTTTACCTGTTTAATTATTACATTTTTTATTTTCAACTAGTATTAGTACTACTACTATTTTACCTTTTTGAAGCTGAGACTGGTTTGGCTCAGTGGATAGAGCGTCAGTCTGTGGACTGAAAGGTCCCGGGTTCGATTCCAGTCAATGGCATGTACCTCGGTTGCAGGCACATCCCCAGTAGGGGGCATGCAAATTTAATTATTAAATTTTTATTTTCAACTAGTATTATTACAACTACTATTTTACCTTTATGAAAAGAAAAACAAGTGTCATTTTATTTGCTCTTAATTTTACTTTGGGATTACAGTTCTACATTCTATTTTCATCTTCCCTTTAGCATAATTTTACTCTATCTCAACTCTACCTTTATATCAACACTCTCTTTCTACCTTTCCCCATTTTGTTGTCATGTTTCTCTTTCCTTTTCCAACTTTAGATCCTCCCTATTCTTTCTCTTTACCTGGTTAAAATTTCACCCCACGTATATATCTAATTTCAAGTCCATAAAAATCTCTCTCTTCTTGTCTTCACTATCCAAAAAAATGTTTTTCTCTATGTTCTATTCTTGTTGTTTGCCTGAACAGTGATTATATCGATTTTTGATACTTTTTTTGTGAGATTGTTTTTGCTTATTCTACTTGATTTATTTTATTTTTGTTTGCTTTGTTTTTTTGTTTTGTTTTGTTTTGTTTTTACCTCTGTTTTCCCTTTCCTGCCTTGATATTGGTTGTTATTTGTAGTTTGTATTAATCTTCAGGTACTTGTTGCCAGCATTTCTTGGGATTAGTGACTGTTCTGTCGGCGTTTCCTCCTCACATCTATAATTTGTTCCCCTTTTCTTTCTTCTTCTCTTTCTTTTCTCTCTGACTTTTTTCTCTTTCTCTTTTCTTCTTCTTTTTATTTTATTTTATTTTATATAATTTTATTATTTTTCTCCCTTCTCCCAATTTGATTTTGGCACTTCTTCCTTTTCTTCTTTCCTCACTTTTCTCTTCTTCTTTCTCTACGTACCCCTAATTTGTCTTTATCAGTGGTCACCTTATTTGTAGTTATTAACATTGTGAATACATTTCTGTTCAGACCCTTGTATATTGTACCTGGTCATGTTGTAGTTTGTGCCTTTAAATCAACATAGGAGAAAGAACTACATAAACAGACACCCATAGAAGAAAGACCATGAGGAAACGAAGAAACAGCCTACATATGACAGAAAAGCAGGTATCACCAGAAATGGAAGTAAACGAAATAGAAGAAGAAATAGACCTGCCAGAGAAAGAGTTTACAAAAATGGTCCTAAGATGGTTGAAAAGAATGGAAGACAAAATCAACAATGTAAGAGCACAGAGGAAATGAAGAAGCAAGAAGAAATGAAGAATAATCAAGAAAAAATAAAAAATGGCATCACTGCTATAAAGAACTTAAGAGAAAGCATCAAAAGTAGACTAGATGAAGCAGAGGTGCACATCAGTGAACTAGAAGACAAGGTAGAAAAAATAGCCAAGTACAGCAGCTTCTAGAAAAAAAAAGTTAAAAAGCAAGAGGAGAGACTAAGGAAACTTTGGGATAACACAAAACAAAACAACATCTGCATAATTGGGGTCCAGAAAGAGTGGAAACTGACCAAGGAATAGAACACTTGTATGAAGAAATAATAAGAGAAAAATTCCTCAATACAAGAAAGAAAAAACCCACACAAATCCAAGAAGCACACAGAGTCCCAAGCAAAATGAACCCCAAAAAACCGACACCAAGGCACATTATAATTAAATTGGCAAACAGCAACGACAAAGTAAGAATCTTAAAAGCTGCTAGAGAGAAACAAAAAGTTACCTACAAAGGAACCCTCATAAGACTAGCTACTGATTTCTCAACAGAAACTCATTAGGCAAGAAGGGAATGGAATGAAATATACAAAGTCATGCAAAGGAGGGGTTTCAATCCAAGAATACTGTACCCAGCAAGGCTTTCAATCAAAATTGAAAAGGAAATCAGAAGCTTCACAGACAAAAAAGGACTAAGGGAATATATTACCACCAAACCAGCAATGCAAGAAATGTTAAAGGGTCTGCTGTAAAAAAAGAAATAGGAAGCAAAGAAGGAAGTCAGGGGTAAAGACAAAAAATGGCGACAGATAAGTACCTATCAATAATAATTTTAAAAGTAAACAGATTAAATGCTCCAATCAAAAGACATAGGGTAACCGATTGGATAAGAAAACATGGTCCATATATCTGCTGTCTGCAAGAAACCCACCTCAGAAAAAGAGTTGCACAGAGATTGAGGGTGAAGGGATGGAATATGGTATTTCACGAAAATGGAAATGAAAAAAAAAGCTGGGGTTGCAATACTTATATCTGACAAATTAGATATATAAGTCAAGGATATAACAAGAGATAAAGAAGGACACTTCATAATACTAAAGGGAACAATCCAACAAGAAGAAATAACTCTGGAAAACATATACACACCTAATATAGGAGGACCTAAATAATGTAAAAAACTCCTGGTGGATATTAGGGAGAGATTGACAGCCATACCATGATAGTAGGAGACTTTAATACCCCATTGTCACCACTGGACAAATCCTCTAAACAAAAAATAAGCAAAGAAACATCAATCCTAAATGACTCACTAGACCAGATGGAATGAATTGACATCATCAGAACATTTCACCCCAAAGCCACAGAATATACATTCTTCTCCAGTGAACATTGGTCATTTTCAAAGATAGAACATATGTTGGCTCATAGGAAAAGTGTCTTCAAATTTAAGAAGATAGAAATCATATCAAGCATTTTCTCAGATCACAGTGGCATAAAACTGGAAATCAACTACAATAAAAACAATACAAAAAATCAAGCACATGGAGACGAAACAACATGCTATGAAACAATGACTGGGTAAACAGAGAGATCACGGGAAGAAATAAAATACATCATAGCAACAAATGACAATGTCAACACAACAATACAAAATTTATGCGATACTGTGAAAGCAGTCTTGAAAGGGAAGTTCATAGCTATACAAGCCTACTGCAAAACAAAAACAGAAAACAATGGTAAGAAATTCCCTAACCCTACAACTCAAAGAGCTAGAAAGAAAGCAACAAGAAAAGCCCAGTGTATGCAGAAGGAAGGAAGTAATAAAGATCAAAGTGGAACTAAACAAAATGGAGACCAAAGAAACAATTCAAAAGATCAACAAAACCAAGAGCTGGTTCTTTGAAAGGATAAATAAGATTGATGGACCTGTAGCCAGGCTCACCAAGAAGCCAAGAGAGAAGACCCAAATAAACAAAATCAGAAATGAAAGAGGAGAAATAACAACAGACCCGACCAAAATACAAAGGATTATTAAAAAAACAATACTACGAACAAATCTATTCCAACAAACTGGACAATTTGGAGGAAATAGACATATTCCTAGAGAAATATAACCTTTCAAAACTCAATCAAGAAGAGTCTAGCCGAGACCGGTTTGGCTCAGTGGATAGAGCGTTGGCTTGCGGACTGAAAGGTCCTAGGTTTGATTCTGGTTTGGGGCATGTACCTTGCTTGCGGGCAAATCTCCACTGTGGGGTGTGCAGGAAGCGGCTGATCAATGTCTCTCTCTCATTGATGTTTCTGACTTTCTATGTTTCTCCCTTCCTCTCTGTAAAAAATCAATAAAATATATTTAAAAAAATAAAAAATAAATATATTAAAAAAAGAAGAGTCTAAACATCTCAATAGGCCAATAACTATGGGATAAATTGAAGCAGTCATCAAAAAGCTTCCAGCAAACAAAAGCCTGGGGCCTGATGGCTACAGAGGAGAGTTTTACAAAACATTCAAGGAAGAATTAAAACATATCCTCCTCAGACTATTCCAAAAATTCAAGAGGAAGGAACACTTCCAAACACCTTCTATGAAGCCAGCATAACCTTAATACCAAAACCAGATAAAGACAACACAATGAAGAAGAATTACAGGCCAATATCCCTAATAGATGCCAAAATCCTTAAGAAAATTCTAGCAAATCGGATCCAGCAGTACATCAGAAAGATCATACACCATGACCAAGTAGGATTCATCCCAGGAATGCAAGGATGGTACAATATCCACAAATCAATAAATGTGAAACATCACATAAACAAATTGAGAGATATAAATCACATAGTCATATCAATTGATACAGAAAAAGCATTTGACAAAATCCAACACCCTTTCTTGATAAAAACTCTCAGCAAGGTGGGAATAGAAGGATCATACCTCAACATCATAAAAGCCATATATGATGAACCCACAGCTAACATCATACTCAATGGGCAAAAACTAAAACCATTTCCCCTAAGAACAGGAACAAGACAGGGATGCCCACTCTAACCTCTTCTGTTCAACATAGTACTGGAAATATTAGCCATTGCAATTAGACAAAAAGAAGAAATAAAAGGCATCCAAATTGGAAAAGAAGAAGTAAAGCTGTCCTTATTTGTAGATGACATGATACTGTACATAAAAAACCCGAAGGACTCCATCCCTCAACTAATTGACTTAATAAATGAATTCGGCAATGTAGCAGGATACAAAATTAATGCCAAGAAATCTGTGACATTTCTATACACTTATAGTGAAATTACAGAAAGAGAAACTAAAAAAGCAATCCCATTTCCCATCGCACAAAAAAATTAAGATACCTAGGAATAAACCTAACTAAGGAGGTAAAAGACATATATGCAGAAAACTATAGGACACTGAAAAAAGAGATAGAGGAAGACATAAACAGATGGAAGAGCATACCATGTTCATGGATTGGGAGAATCAACATCATTAAAATGTCCCTACTACCCAAAGCAATCTATAGATTCAATGCACTACCCATGAAAATACCAACGACGTATTTCACAGACCTAGAAAGAACTCTTCAAATATTGATCTAGATCAAAAAGACCGTTAATAGCCGCAACAATCCTGAGAAAGAGAATAAAGTAGGTGGAATCTCAATACCAGATTTCAAGCTATATTACAAAGCAACTGTTCTCAAAACAGCCTGGTTCTGGCATAAGAACAGACATACTGACCAATGGAATAGAATAGGGAATCCAGATATCCACCCAAAACACTATGCTCAATTAATATTTGACAAAGGAGGCATGAACATACAGTGGAGCCAAGACAGCTTTTTTAATAAATGGCTGGGAAAATTTGACAGATACATGCAAAAAAATGAAACTGGACCACCAACTTGCATCAAATACAAAAATAAACTCAAAATGGATACAGGACTTAAACATCAGAAGGGAAACCATAAAAATCCTAGCGGAATCCACAGGTAGCACAATCTCAGACATATGCCAAAAGAACTTCTTCACTGATACTGCTCCAAGAGCAATGGAAGCCAAAGAAAAAATAAACAAATGAAACTACATCAAAATAAAAAGCTTTTTCACAGCAAAAGAAACCATCAACAAAACAACAAGAAAGCCCACTGTATGGGAGAACATATTTGCAAATGTTATCACTGATAAAGGCTTAATCTCCAATATCTACAGCCAACTTATACATCTTAATAAAAGGAAGATAAATGATCCAATAAAAAAAATGGGCAATGGATCTAAATAGAACCTTTTCAAAACACAACAGAAGGAAGGCCAAGAAACACATGAAAACATGTTCAAAGTCACTAATGATCCAAGAGATGCAAATCAAAATGACAATGCGATACCATCTCACACCTGTCAGAATGGCAATCATCAACACTAAAAATGGAATTTCCATTTTCCCCAGCCATTCCTCTCTTAGGAATATATCCTAAGAAAGTAGAAATACCAATCAGAAAGGATTTATGCACCCCTATGTTTATAGCAGCACAATTTACAATAGCTCTAATTTGGAACCAGCCTAGGTGCCCGTCAGTAGATGAGTGGATCAGAAAAATATGGATTCATCTACACAATGGAATTCTATCCTGCCATTAAAAAGAAGGAATTCTTACCATTTGCAGCAACCTAGATAGAATTGGAGAGCCTTATGCTAAGTGAAATAAACCAGTAAATGAAGGAGAAACATCACATGATATTACTTACTTGTGGATAATAAAGAACTCTATAAACTGATGAACAAAAGGATAGATACAGAGGCAGTAAAGCATCAAACAGACTGTCAAATTACAGCAGGAAGGTTAAGGAGAGGTGGGGTACATAAGCGATCAACCAAAGGACTTGTATGCATGCATATAAGCATAACCAATGAACAGAAGACACTGGGGGTGGGGGGTTGCGGTATGCCAGGGAGGGGGGCAATGGGAAGATATGTATACTTGTAGCACAATTGAAAAAAAATTAAAAAAGGATATCTTGGGCTTAAGCCATTTGTATAGTGAAAAATTCACCGCTAAGGAGATGGGCCCTGGCCAGTGTGGCTCAGTTGTTTGAATGTAGTCCCATGCACCTAGATATCACCAGTTCAATTCCTGGTCAGGGCACATGCCCCATTTGCTGACTTGATCTCCAGGAGAAGTAGTGCAAGAGGAAGCAGACGGGTATTTCTCTGTCATCTCCTTCCTTCCCTCCCTCCCTCCCTTTCCCTTCATCTATCCCTAAAACTCAATAAACACATATTTTAAAATATTAAAGGGAAATGGACTACCCATCTAAAATTACTAGGGTATATTTAAGGTATGATGATAACAATGCACTTTGATGAGGCAGAGACTACTAGATATCCACCAAAATTTGTTCTCCCTTTGTTCCTTAGTAACCAGAGTCACAGAAACCAAAGCACTTCCTAGCCAGAGACTACATTTTCCAGCCCAGTTTCAGGTAGGTGACTATGTAGCCACCAATGGAACCCGTAATACATCACAGGTATGTCCCTCTACTTTCCCTTTCCTACCTGCTGGAATTAGGTTATACATAGAATCAGCAGTTTCAACCACCCAGATAAGAGTGGCCTTAGGGGATAATGAAATAACACGAAGGGAAAAATATGGGCCCCTTCATTGGGCTGTTACATGAGTATGCAATACTTTTCTTTATCGGGTCATTTTGTTTTGGTGACTAAGCCTTTTAGTCTAACAAATGTAACTAACACTTACCATATACCATAAACTCTTTAAAAAACTTATGATCACATGTGTTCATGTGCTTGTGCAAAGCATTCTCCATACTGTAGATCAAAACTGAAATGCAACTTCTCCACAAATCCACAGCTATTTACCTCTAAGCTTCCCCCTGCTGAACATAACCTTGTTGGTTCCTTTTTCACTGGACTTCTCATTTTCTAATGTTATAAAGCAAGTTCTGTTTGCCTATGTCTTCTGTCTTTTACCAGAGCAAGCTTCATGAGAGTGAGTTCCTATCTTATTCTCCTGTACAACCTTTAAATTGTCAGTACTGTGACTTTCTCAAGAAGTGCTTATTGACTCACTGAAAGACTGAAACATTTATGCTTCATGCTGTTTGTCTATGATCTACTGTAGCTGAATGAACCTGGAGCAAGTACACATTTGTCATCAGCAACAGAAGCAGAAAAAAAAAGAATCTAGGTACTAGCATCGATAAGTTGACCCCCAAACAACTTTTACCTATAACCCTGTTAGCTTATGTCTTATGGTGCCTTCTGTTTCCAGAATTACACTGAAGATAAAGGAAAGTAATGCATGGCAGTTAACCTTATAGAATTTACACTCATGACCAAAAGTTTTAGCTGGATATTGGGAAAGTGCTCCATGGTAACAACTTTTGTCTTTTACAGAGTTAGTAGAATCAAGTACTGAGTAAGCCAAAAATAATTTTAAATTTAAAACCTACACTTACATAATTCTTTTTCTTCCACTTGCTTTCACACCTCACCATCATTTTTACAATATTGCAGAGATCCACGTGCTACATTTGGTACTAAAGAGCAATAGGTATTGGTAAAAATGAAAATTTTGCTGAAATTTTCAACAAAATGATTTAAAAACAAATAAATATGCTTAACAATTTGCAAATGAAATTTTGCAGTGAAATTTATTATATTTCCCTAACATTCTAAATCAATGTAAAATGCAAGATTGCCCAATAAACTTGTTTTTCTTTTAGCATTATTCAATAGCACTTATTAATTCCTTGTGCCAGACAAAAGGGAAAATTAAAAGACAAAATCATGAAACAGTAAAAATTAGTTTATTATCCATGAGCCCAAAAGACTAGGATGTGAATATATTATTCATATAGACTTGTTTTTCTTCCATTCTCTAAAAATAATATTTTATATTTATAAAATAATGTTGGTTTCATGTACTCATCTCCCAGAGATAATCATCCTAAATAATTCAGTGGGCAATTTTCTGATTGATTTAAAACATATATAATTACATCTTCTAAGAAATGTGTGACCATTACTTAGTGTTTTATGATCAGCTCTTTTCCACTTAATATATCATGAAAAATGTCTCATGTCACTAGTCTTCTATGGCATTATGATTAATGCTGAATAATATTGTACTGTATAGACATGTTCTCATTTATTTAGCCAAACCTCTATTATACGATATCCCTCCTCTCTTTGTATCTCTTCATTCCTTCACATTTATTTCATTTACTAGTGGTCCGGGGCATGAAATTCATGCACAGTGTGTGTGTTTTGCGGAGGGCTCCCTCACCTGCCTGCCTACCTTATCGCCCCTAATTGTCTCTGCCAGTCTGCCTGATCTTGACCCCAACAGCCCTGCCCTGCTGACTTGATTGCTCCTAACCCCCTGCTGGCCTGGTCCCTCCAACTGCCCTTCCCTTTCAGCCTGATTGCCCCTAACTGCCTGTGCCTCGGCTTTCATCACAATGGCTTTGTCCAGAAAAAAGTCGGACATCTGGAAAATGGCTGGTTGACCCAGTTTAATTAGCAAATTACCCTTTTATTAGTATAGATACCTAATTGTACAAAATATACGGGTAAAAAGTTATCAATTATTTAATAAGGTATTCTATGATAAATTTGTCTTTTTGTCAAAAATTTTCTTAAAATTTCTCTTAAAATAATATTGCTGCTTCTTTAGCTCAGTTGATTAAAGGTAAATTAGACAAATATTCCACACCAAGTATGTAAGACTCACTGACTGCAAGTTTGACAGGCTTATTCTACACATACAGTTCTTTGTACCTGTCAGCATCTCCTTTTCTTACCTGCTATATCCACTTTAGACATATTGTCAGGCACTTTATTGAAGGCAACAAAAGAAACACAACATGAAGTGTGGTCAGGAGCCACACATGATGGAAACAAGAATCAAACATGTAAGTATGAGATACAGTAGCACATATACACCCACATGGGCCCCCTGCAATAAAAAAGTATGTGCACCTAATTCCCAATAATAATATCATCTTCAAACCCAGACTTAGAAGTATTATTTCCATTTTACAGATTAAAAAAGTACATTTTCAAGAAATTAATCTGAGGTCACATAGATGGTAAGGGGCAACACCAAATTTAAACTTTGAGTAAATTTGGCTTCAAAGTTCATGCTCTTAACTCCTGCCAGGTGGTCCTCATTCTGCTGACATAAAACAAAGCAGGATTAACTTTGAAAATGAAAAACACAATCCATTTAATGTGCAATATTATTAATGTATAATATCACTTTTTATCATTTACCTTTTAAGATTAGAATAATGTTCTTCTTAAGACAGCGTTTCCAAACTAGAAGATTTCTAGAAATTAACTTCATATCTTATTTTTCCTTACTAAAAATAAGATTTTAAAAAGGACAGAGATTCCTTTTTCATTATTTACATTACTTCCGCTGAAGTAAAAATAATGAGTGGGAAGCTAATGAGATGCAGAAAAGTAAGGAAAATATTATTAGAGTTACTAGTGGCCCAGTGTATGAAATTCATGTATGGAGGGGTGTTCCCTCAGCCCAGCCTGCATCCTCTCCAATCAGGGACCCCTTGGGGGATATCTGACTGCTGGTTTAGGTCCAATCCCACAGGGATCCCTCTTGGAATCTGGGACCACTGGCTCCTAACCACTCACCTGCCTGGCTGCCTGATCATCCTTAACTGCCCTCCCCTGCTGGCCTGATCTTGTATCCAACATCCCTCTCCTGCCAGCCTGATCTTACCTCCAACTGCCCTCTCCTGCTGGCCTGGTTGCCCCCAACTGCCCTTCCCTGCCAGCCTGATTGCCCCTATCTGCCTCTGCCTGCCTGATCACCCCTAACTGCCTTCCCCTGCAGGCCTGATCTCTCTCACAACTGCCCTCCTCTGCCAGACAATTTGGATCTGATTGGTTGGTTTCTATGCCAGTCAGTGTCAAAAGCTCCACCTCCTAGGCAGCCATTGGCTCCTCACACTTCACCCAGATTTGGTTCTGATTGGTCAGTTTCTATTCCAGTCAGTGTCTCTGGGCCTATCAATGGGGCCTGGTCATAAAGGCACAGCTGATCAGTAGCCCCCATGGAAGTCTGGAGAGAAATGGAGGCAAGGCTGCTGGCCTGGCCCGGAGAGAAAGAAAGAGGCAAGTGCTGATCAACAGCTGCCACACAAACTGCATATCAGATCCTGATTCTCTCTTCAGGCCTCTCTCCAGGACTG
This sequence comes from Lasiurus cinereus, assembly GCA_011751065.1. Lineage (NCBI taxonomy): Eukaryota > Metazoa > Chordata > Mammalia > Chiroptera > Vespertilionidae > Lasiurus > Lasiurus cinereus. The sequence continues at coordinate 25,894,447 of JAAGEH010000015.1, read as the reverse complement.
ACTTGCAGCCCCCTGCAGGGGTGACTGCCAGTTGGTCGACAGCTTCGAGGGTACCAACATCTGAATGATGGGCGTGCCAGAAGAAGAGAGAGAGCATCATATTGAAAATCTATTTGAAGAAATATGACAGAAAACTTCCCCCACCTGGTGAAAAAAATAGACTTACAAGTCCAGGAAGTGCAGAGAACCCCAAACAAAAGCAATCCAAAGAGGACCACACTAAGACACATCATAATTAAAATGCCAAGAGCAAAAGACAAAGAGAGAATATTAAAAACAGCAAGAGTAAAACAGTTACCTACAAGGAAGTACCCATATGACTGTCAGCTGATTTCTCAATAGAAACTATGCAGGCCAGATGGGAGTGGCAAGAAATATTCAAAGTGCTGAATAGCAAGCACCTACAACCAAGATTACTCTACCCAGCAAAGCTATCATTCAGAATTGAAGGTCAGATAAAGAACTTCACAGATAAGAAAAAAACTATAGGAGTTCATCACCGCCAAACCAGTATTGTATGAAATATTGAAGGGTATTCTTTAAGAAGAAGATAAAAGGTAAAGATAAAAATTATGAACAACAAAGTAACAACAAATACATACCTATCGACAACTGAATATAAAAATCAAGTGAATAAAAATCTAATGAAGAGAATAAACTGGTGAATATAATAGAATCAGGGGCATAGAAAGGGAGTTGACTGACAATTCTCGGGGGGGAAAGGAGTGTGGGCATGCGGGAAGAGACTGGACAAAAATCGTACACCTATGGATGAGGACAGTGGGGCGGTAAGGGCAGGGGGTGGGGTGCGAACTAGATGGAGGATAACTATGCGGGGGGAGAGGAACAACTGTAATAATCTGAACAATAAAGATTTATTTAAAAAATCATTATGGGCCGAGACAGGCTTGGCTCAGTGGATAGTGTTGGCTTGCGGACTGAAAGGTCCCTGGTTCGATTCCGGTTGGGGGCATGTACCTTGGTTTCGGGCACATCTCTAGTGTGGGGAGTGCAGGAGGCGGCTGATCGATGTCTCTCTCTCATCGATGTTTCTGACTCTCTATCTCTCTACCTTCCTCTCTGTAAAAAATCAATAAAATATATTTTAAAAAATCATTATGGAATTCCAGTGTCTTTTGACATAAATGTGATGCTCTTAGGTCCCCTTGAGAGGACATGTGAGTTCAATATCCTAACTTTGGTACAAGACTTGTGTGTATAAGAAGTGGGCATAGTCATGGAAAGGCTCAATAGCCTGTTTTAAAAATGTCTTGAATGTTTTCTTCATTATTCAGGAACTATAGCCTTCATCAATCTGGGAACAAATGAGATCACATGAATGCCAGTACTCAGCCTTCTAGCATCCCAATAAACACTCAGAGGTTTTCCCTGCAATTATCAGGGTCACAGCTTCTCACTACCCAAATCTCTTCAATTATTCCTGGGATCAGCTAGCATCTCACATGATCAAAGCCAATTCATCCATAGTTTTCTGCTCTGACTTAGTGCCATTGCCACAACTAATGGTATACTCTTTACATGGACTATTTCCTCTTCAGGGCTCCCAGTGTTTCCCACACCTTCAATGTACCAAACTGCTTCTCAGCCCTCAGTGTGTTGCCAGAGCCATATTATGTTCCATCAGAAATGGGATCACTGCCTCTCTCTCCTATACTGTGTCATTTTTTTTTCCACCTGTTCCCTGAAACAGCAACATTTATATTCAATCCTTCATGAACATAGCTCCTTGGGTTTTTGCTAGTAGCCGTTATTAACATATGGACTCAGAGCCAGGTGGATAAAATGTATTATTATGTCAGGCTATCCTCAGTTCTCCATCTCTAGCTCCCAGATATCCCTCACCACAAATTTTCATATAGCGCATATACTCAAAGTTAAATTCCTCCTACTACCTATTTAGTTGACTAATGCAAATGCACTTCCATGAGATTTGTTATATTCCCTATGCTCACTCTCAGTTCATACTAAATTAGGACCACTACCTACATAATGTAGGACACTTAGTGCCATGGATACTTAATATATTTGAGGTGATAAAGCCAAATGATTTTCCTCAGGTTTTATATGTTGTCTGAAGTAGCACGAGGAATGAGTATTAAAGGAAATTAAAGCATATATTGAAAATGGGATAGAAGTAGATAGAGCTTGTGATGGATATTGCCCACAGATGATAGCATAAGAAACTATGGAACAGCTACCCTACATCTATGAGCCCTAGCAATTCCAACTTTTAGCTTTACAGAGGGGTAACACTTACAGGAAAGATGCCAAAACTGAGCAATTTTGACCCTTCTTTTTTAAGGCCTTGGATCCTTGCTTTTGTTACTTTAGACCTTTTTAAAGTAGGGGGCACTAGTCTTGTATATTGTGCCCCTGAGACTAGGAATATGCTGGTTTGAGGAATGTAATGTCTTAGCGGACACAGACCATGTGTGTCTCCTGTGTATCTTTCCATCATCTAGCATGTGTGTATTCTCAATGAATAATAAACAATAAGGTAGGACCCTCTTAACCATAAGAGATGATTCCCTGTTTTGAGATTATGTGCCCTGGGAATAAAGAATGTTTTCTTCATTTTCCATGCCTGTCAAACTGGCATCTTTCATCAACACTAAATTCCTTTTTAAGTAGTAGAATGCCTTACACAGTTTTAACAGGAAATCTCTCAGCACCTCTAGCTATTTGTTGAAAAGAAAACAACTCCTTTTTCCCCCAGATACATCTTGCAGAAAACCATTTCCTAAATAAAATACAAAAACGTGGTATCATGTTTAGCGGAAAAGAAATAAGCTTCTGAATCATAGTGCCAGTTTCATGTTTTCCTTAAGGTTGCAAAGGTGATTATTTTTGCCATAATCTGGCTGTTAGCCCAGGATGGCAAGGTGCATAGCTACCTCGTTAAGTAAAAGAGAAGGGAGACTTCCTTGGAGCCATTTTTTCCCCAGAGGATTTGTGCATATGTGTGTGGGAAGAGTGTGGATAGAATCCTCAGGACAAAAATTTCCTATCTACTACCTTTATAATAACTCATGAAAAATGGAGTTTTATCACTTATTATTTCAAACCAGAGAAAAATAGTCCAATCATCAATATTGTTTCCAAACAACATAAAAATATCATGGTGCTGCAAAACATCAAACAACTTATAATCATAATGCATTCCCTCCTTCCCTCCCTCCTTCCCCCCACCTTTCTACCTCCCTCCCTTCCTTCTTTTTTTGTCTCCTTTTCCTTCCTTCCCTCCTTTCCTTCATTCTTTCTGTTTTTCTCTGTTGGGAGTCAGGGTTGGCTTAACAGGGAAAAGAATGAATGAATGAATGCTTATTAAATGTGTTGGTTCCTTACCCTTGGCCTCTATGATAATCATTCTTTACATTTTGTGGGTCTATTGAAGTGTGTACAGTTCCAAAAAGAACAGTTTATTTGAAAAGTGTCTAATTGGCATGAGCTACCATTGTTGATATGTGGAAGACCTGCTGACAAGGCTGAGGTTGGCAGAAAAATAAATAAAAACAACTGATAAATGTCAGAAGTGAGTTGTAGTAAAACATACTTTTTGTTTAATGTTGATAAAAGGGCAGATAGAAAGTACATCAAATTATCTTACCATACAGTTCTTGAGTCATAAATTGCAAATGCTTGCCAGAAATTAAATTTATGTCTTAATTGTGGCTAAAACAACACAATAGCAAGTGTACTAGGAGTATAATATAGAGCAGGCACTGTTACTATTTTATGCTTGTTTCGAAGAGATCTGAGAATTATGAAAAATGTGTTTCAAAAAGATGATGTTCTAATGAATCCATTTCCCATTATAAACACTGAGACTTTAATATAAGAACAGAAATACTATGGTATTCTAGGATAAGATAACTCACTGTCTAAAATAAAAAAGCAAACAAACAATGTTTTTTGTTTTGTATTGGTTTCAGGTGTACAACATAGTGGTTAAACAATGATATATTTTACAAAAGTGATTCCCCTGATATTTCCAGTAGCCACCTGGCACCATACATAGTTATTAGAATATTATTGGCTATATTCCCTACACTGTACTTAACATCCATGTGAATAGCTTGTAACTACCAATTTGTACTTCTTAATCTCTTCATCTTTTCCACCCAGCCACCCAACCTCCTCCCTTCTGTTAGCCCTCAGTCTGTTCTCTGTATCTATTTTTTGTTTTGTTTTTGTTGTTTTTTAGATTCCACATTTACTAGTAAGTGAAATCACATAGTATTTGTTTTTGACTGATTTCATTTAGTCTTGTTTTACTCTTATAAAGAATCTTCTGCAATTTGAAGAGAATCTTCTGTAATTTTTGCTATTGGAAACATTTGCTGTTTTGTGTTTTTTTTTTTTTTGAAACACCACTAGTGTAAGAAACAACTGAGGGATGTGGCAGTGGACAACATGTGTGACCTTCACAAATATTGGTCCTGTCAAAAAAACTTAAGAGTGCAATCTTTTGTTGACAAGTGAATTAAATTTATTTTTTATTTTTGAGGAAACAAATGATTATTGTAGAAAATTTAGAAAGCACAGTGCAATAAATTTAGGAAATAGAGAAAAAAAGAAGAATGCAAAGGGGGAAACTTTATTCTCCTACATCTAGGAACAACTACTGTCAACATTCTGCCTTATTTTTCTGAAGGATTTTCATTTTTTATTTAATGCAGATCCTATTATTTATGTAATATTATAGCTTGCCTTTTATTTAATATGTCACATGAAAATTATAATAGCAGTAAACAACTTTTTGGAAATAATTGTAATGGCTCTATAATTTCTCATACTTTATTTTAATATTCCCCTGATATTGCATTATTTAACATTTTAAATAATTCTACTTTGGCTACCTTTTTGCATGAATCTTTGCCTACATTTCAGATTATCTCCTCCTAGGAGGGTTTTCAACAATGAAATAATAGATCAAACAGAATGCACACATTTAAGATTTCTGTTATTATGATTGCTAATTAATTTACAGAAAAAAACTTAATTTATATTACACCAACAATGTATGAGAGCAACTCTCATTTTTTACTTTCCCTGGCACTGAGTTTTAATATTTTTAAATCTTTATTAATTTTGTTGGTAAAGTGTGGTTTTGTGTTTTAATTACCATTTCTAATTTTTTTAAAATACATTTTATTGATTTTTTACAGAGAGGAAGGGAGAGGGATAGAAAGTCAGAAACATAGATAAGATCAGCCACCTCCTGCACGCCCCACACTGGAGATGTGCCCGCAACCAAGGTACATGCCCCCGACCGGAATCGAACCTGGGACCTTTCAGTCCGCAGGCCAACGCTCTACCCACTGAGCCAAACCAGTTCAGACACCATTTCTAATTTTGATTAATTTCCAAAGTAATGTAAACTTGAAGACAGACCTGTAGGCCAGATCCTGCACCACAGGCTCTTCCTCGGGGGAGGAGAAGCTTTACTGACAGTGAGAACTGTATTAAGTATTGATGCATATTTGAAATGATATAAAGAGTATATCATGCATACATATTTTATGTTAGTTAAATGCAATGAATGGTTAATTGGGAATCAGCAAGGCTCAAAAAGAAAAAAACATAATGCTTGATTCTCTTATTTTTTTAGTCAGGGATATCACAACACATTGAATTAAAAATTAAAATGTATATAAGTAGTAAACTGAATTGTTTAGATATTTTTTGATTAGTATTTTCTCCCACTTTCCCACCTAGAATGGGATAAAGAAAGTTGACTCATGTATGAAACAGAAACTCATCATTTTACACTTGCAGAATATCATTCAATCCAAAATCAATCTACAGTATAATAAGATTTTCAAATATTTCATTATAATCTATCTGGAAAGAGCTTGAAAAAGAGTAAAGAGATTAATAACAGTTTTCCCTCCATGGGGTGTTTTGGTTTTGGTATGGTATGATTTTGTGGTCAAGCCTGGATATATGATAAATGTTTTCATTCAGCCCAGGCCTGGAAGCATGAATAAAGAGTTAAGACATTAACTGCATATGGTAAATAGTAATAATAATATGGTAAAAATCCTAATATATAAAAACCCTGGGTCCATCATGATTGGAGGCTTGACCAACTGGAAGTCAGTCCTGCAGTCAGTGCTGGGTTGCTGCAGCTGCAGGCACAGTGACCCAGTACTGGAGAGAGGCCTTGTCCCAGAGGCTCCTTACGCTATCTTCATATTTTTGGATTCTTTTTTCTTTTTGCTTTTCCTGTTGGGTGTTTTTTGCTTCTCCATTTTTCAAAACTTTGTCTTGATTCTTGGGATCCTCTAGGCTACTGTTGGATCTCTGTATATTATTCTTTATTTCAGTGACTGTATACTTAATTTCTAATTGGCCCTTTTTCATATCCTTGAGGGTCTCACTAAATTTCTTGGACGTTTCTAGAAGATTATTGAGTAACCTTATAACTGTGGTTTTGACCTCTATAACTAGTTGTTTGCTTTCCTCCATTTGTGTCATTTGTGACCTGTTACTTTATCTTTGCATTTTGGCTGCTTCCCTGTGTTGATAGAGTGTCTTTGTGTGCTAGCTGTCCTATAGGGCCCAGTAGCTCAGCTTCCCCAATTACCTGAGGCGGACACTCTTGGTGCACCCCTTTGTGGTCTGTGTGCACAGTCTTGTTGTAGTTAAGCCTTGATTGTTGTTGGTATCTTTGGGAAGAATTGACCTCCAGGCCAATTGGCTGTGAGGACCAGTTGTGTTTATGATGGGAGAACTTCTGTATTGGAGACACCCTTATGGGGTAAGACTTGCTTCAGTGGGCTTTGGTGCTCAGTGAGTCTGCCCCCTGAGTATGTCTCTTATGGATGTGAAGAGCTGTAATCTGGATGGTCTCACTCTGACAACTGGGTACACTGATTCTTGGATCTCTAAGGAAGTGCAAAGTCCGTCACTGCCTGAGGCCATCCAGCAGCAGCTACAAAGAGATCTGCAGATTCCTCCTCTTTGTTTTGAGTTTGGAGGTGCCCAGATGAGGCCCAGCTGTGAAGCAATACAAGCTGCTGTCGAGCATTGGGCCTTCTTTTGGAAGTTCTGGACTCTCTGAACCAGCTGTGTTTCTTAGGTTTTAGATTGCAAAAGGCCAGGCCATTCATATGCAAAAGCCTCTGTGCACAGCTTGGGTGGGGTTGTAGGAACAATGATCACTGAGAGAAAGCCGCCCTCATGTTCTGGCCCAATGCCAGACAGTCTAATTTTTCCCCATATGAGTCTGGGTCCCCAAAGTCTCATCCAGAACTGGAGTTCAGAGCAGTCGGGAGCTTGTATCTCCCTTCTGATTGAAAAAGACAACAGTGTACATAGTTGCCAGCCTGTTTCTGCACACATCTCTGTACCTCTGCACTTCAGCACCTCTGCATCTCCTCCCAGTCTCAGTGTGCTTTTCTCTTTCCTTCTAATTGTATAATTACCACTCATCCAGCCTTACTGTGGTTCTGAATGGTATCCATTTTGTCTTTTTTTTTTTAAATAAATTTTGTTGATTTTTTTACAGAGAGGAAGGGAGAGAGATAGAAAGTTAGAAACATCATCGATGAGAGAGAGACATCGATCAGCCGCCTCCTGCATGCCCCACACTGGAGATGTGCCCGCAAGCAAGGTACATGCCCCAGACCGGAATCGAACCCGGGACCTTTCAGTCTGCAAGCTGACGCTCTATCCACTGAGCCAAACCGGTTTCGCCATTTTGTCTTTTAGTTGTAGTTTAGATGTGGTTGTGCAAAGTGGCAAGTTCATGTGTTTACCTATGCTGTCATCTGGGTTCCTCTCTCCATAATGGTTTTTGAGTTCCATGTTTGGAGGTATTGGGGGCAACAGGTTGTGATGATTGAGTGTGGGGCCAGTCTACAGTTGTCTTTGCCTTAGTGAAAGAAAATTTATAAAGGTCTGTGTGTCCCTTGCCTTCTCCCCTTATTCCCAACACAACATTTTCACAATTTTACTCTCTGTCCCTTGAGTGCTTTATCTCTAGAGATTGTGTCTTTAGTTTTTACAAATCACTGTCTTCTTCTTTCCCTCCTCTCTTAAATTTATTCTTAGGGCCTGGGACTGAGAGCTTCCCCAGATAGCTTCTCTTCCCTAATCACTTACTCCCAAGTTCTAAACAAAAACCTAGAGTATCTGGAAGTTCTATCTGATTTAAGGCAGGTCATTGTACCAGTATCCCACAGGCTGTACTGAATATTGAAGGGTTTATGTGTGTGATGAGAAATGGTACTCAATGACTCTTGCAAATTTAGAAGCTGCTTCTTTTTAATTATCATATTTTATTCATCAGCAACCAGAAGGCTGAGACTTTAACAAACTTTATACCAACAAAAATATGTTATGTAAGGAACTTTACTCACTGCTTATTCAACAGTCCAGAGAAAATAACAGTTTATAATCTATTGAGGCATGATAAAAAAGAACTTTGCAATTTTCTTTTAAGAAGTAGTATTGAAGCATTTTAAACCTTTGAAGTATGTTAATATAAGATCTGCTGCTATTTTAAAACAATAAAATGCAAAGTTGCCATTTAGACAAGTAAGGTTCAAATGGATTGGTATTTGTTGCATTATTAAAACTGTGTCCTCTGTGAAATTATCTAAGCATAGTGTGGGAGGGGGGGGAGAAAACATTAAAATAAGCCATGTTGTAGCAGTAGTCGATGACTTTTCATCCTCTCCAAATAGATGTTTGTTTTAGAGAAATATTTCACTAACTCTTGGTCACACTGTTCACTTCTCATTACCATTTCAAATGCACTTTCTGTGCTCTGAGGTACCTCTCCACTGCCCCAGGGCTTTGCCAAGACACTAAAAAGTTTAGTTGCCATGCATAATATACAACACAAATTACGAGTGTGAATTTTAAGTAGTGTTTTCCTTGATCACATCCCAGAGCCCCACTAGATCCAAGAAGTAGGGGGAGACCTTATTTATTTATTGCCCCTCCTTTTTAAAAAACTGTAACCCTTGCTATTGCTCTGGGCACACATTCATAATTAAAAACTTAAAATTAGAATACAGCAAAACATATGCATCTTAAAGCAATTGTCAAAACAAATAAATGCCTACATGAAGACGTTAGCAGGGGCAAAATGAGAGAAATAAATATTATTAAGGAAGTTATAACAGAATAGACCAGTGTTGTATAAAGTTAAATACAGTACTTGTTTCTTAGACAGAAAAATGTACTGCTAAGTATGGTTCTAGAGTCAGACTGCCATTGCCTGCGTTTGAATACAGGCTCTGCAATTTTCCAGTACTAGCTATGTGAACTTGGGCAGTCTATTAAGCTCTCAGGTTTTGGCTTCCTCTTTTGTAAGATGGGAATGATAAGACAGTATCCTATCTAATAAAAGAGTAATATGCAAATTGACCATACCTCTGCTATACCCACAAGCCACGCCCCCAGCCAATCAAGAGTGGGTATGCAAATTAACCCAACCAAGATGGCTACAGCCACAGAGAGAGCAGGAGAGAGGCTTGGGTTGTCCCAGTAAGAAAGGAAGCCAAGCTTTCCACACACCTTGGCCAGTCCAGGCCTCTGCTTAAGACTACAAAGTTTCTATTATAGAAGATAAATAAATTCCAACAGAAATGGCTGCGGCCACAGGGCAAGTAGGAGACTTGGCATCACTCCAGGCTACAAAGTTTCAATTGTTAGAAGATAAATAAATCCCAGACACCAGGGCCTCCATTGGGTGACCAGGGAGTGTGGCTGGCCTGCAAACCACCACAGGGCCCTCACCCAGGCTGCCCCACACCCTAGGGGAACCCCCACCCTGATCCAGGACACCCTTCAGGCAAACCAGCTGGTCCCCACCCATGCACCAGGCCTCTATCCTATCTAATAAAATAGTAATATGCAGATTGACTATCACTCCAACGCACAAGATGATTGTCCCCATGTGGTCAAAGATCTGCCCCCATGTGGACACAAGATGGCCACCACCAGATGGCCAGCAGGTGAAGGCAGTTGGGAGGGACCAGCCCTGCAAGGGAGGGCAGTTGGAGCTGATCAAACCTGCAGAGTAGAGAAGTTGGGGGTGACCAGGCCTGCCGGGAAGGGCAGTTGGGGGTGAGCAGGCCCACAGGAGAGGGCAGTTAGGGACACACAGGCTGGCAGGGGATCAGTTAGGTATCAATCGGGTTGAGAGGGGAGTGGTTAGGGGGTGATCAGGTGGCAGGCAGAAGCAGTTGGGGCAATCAGGAAGGCAGGCAGGTGAGTAGTTGGGTGCCAGGAGTCCTGTATTGTGAGAGGGATGTCCCGGATTGGAGAGGGTGCAGGCTGGGCTGAAGGAAACGCCCCCTCCCCATGCACAAATTTCATGTACTGGGCCTCTAGTCCTATTTAATAAAAGAGAAACATGCAAATTGACTGAACCTCTGCTATGCCCACAGGCCACACCCACCAGCCAATCAGGAGTGAGTAAGCAAATTAACCAAACCAAGATGGTGGTTAATTTGCATATCCAGACACAGAGTGAAGACTGAAGATAGTGTAGATGGAAGCCAAGCACTGCAGAAGAGAGCAAAGCTGAGGAGAAGCAAGCAGGGCGTTGGAGAAGGGAGGGAAGCAGTCAGGGCAGTAGAGATGGCCACAGGAAGCCCATTCTTGCGGGAATCTACCTGCAACAGGCCTCTAGTCTCATATAAGGATTACAAGAGTTCATATAGTAAAGCACTTACAACGTTGGGCAACCCAGCTGGTGTGTTGACCTATGAACTAGGAGGTCATGGTTCAATTCCCAGTCAGAACACATGCTCAGGTTGCAGGTTCCATTCCCAGTGGGAGGCATGGAGGAAACAGCTAATTGATGATTCTCTCTCATGACTGATGTTTCTCTATCACTCTTCCTCACCCCTTTCCCTTCCTCTCTCTGAAATCAATAAAACATATCTAAAAAAACAATATGTGTCAGATAGTATGTAATAAACACATTGTTTATAATTGTTAGTCTATTTTTATTATTATTCCTCTAATTATTATTAGCTATAATGGGGGGAAAACAATTTGGTTACATGCATTTTGGCTTTCAAAATAAATCTTCATTTGTGGAAAATAGTAAAATATAAAATAGCTGAAAGAAAGTTCAATGGAAATTACTAGTATATGTCCTGTACTGGTAGGTGGAAAATAGCAAGAGCCAATAGCTAAAAGGTAGGTACACACTATAGGTTACATCAGTGGGTTTGTAAGAGAGAAAGTTGAACTTCTAATTGATTGCATCAGCTCAAGAGGTTTTTATCAACACTTTTAAATGTTAGATCTTTGAGCAGTTGAATGAACCACAGCTAGCTTTTGTGAAGAAATGCTTATGTGCTTAGCAATTCTTAGAGTCCTAGGTTTGGCAATTGAAGAGGTGGAATCTACAGTTCATTTCAGATTTAGAATTCTGAGATTTTATGACTTACAATATTTCACATATTTTATTATATTACTTGCATCCTTAAGATTGTTCATTACCTTTTAGTTAAAGCCTATGAAGAGCAACTTCTTACCTCTACATGTCTCATCTATTTTGCTTAACTTTTATTTTTATCCCCAGTTCTCTACCCTACATTCCCAGCCAGTGCTCCTATTTTTAAACCATATACCCCAAATATAAATGTACAAATAGAATTGTACACTTCTTATTGAAAAATAACTATTTATACCACTTTTAAACTTCTCACAGGCTTTGCCTTTCACTGACAATTTTATCTGAAGGAAAAATTTGGGAGTTATTGTAGATTACAGTCTTTCTCTCAGTACCTACATACAATTGGGAACCAGTCCTGTAGATCATATCATCCAAATAATGAAATAATATTAACCAGTTATTGAGCACTTGCACCAGGTACCATGCAACATCACTGTAGGCACAAAGAAGTGAATAGCTTTCCAAAAGCCACAGAGATAGCAAATGGGATTGCTGGAATTCAAAGTTATTGCTCATAGGCTCGAAAGTCCATGCTCACATCATGCTGCCTCTTCTGTCGCTTTGTTTCATCTTCCACAACTTTATTCCAAACCACTATTTCTCATTTTGTATCAATGAAGCAACCTCTTAGTTGGCTTCCTTGATTCCACATTTAACCATCCTTCACCCAGTCTTTATTCCAAGCTGCTGCTAGATTTAGCTTTCTGAAATGCAAATGCAATTATGTCACTTGCATGCTCCCCACGGCCTATAAAATGGAATTAAAATTCCATAGATGACATAAAAGGCCCTTGGTAAAGTAACACCTGCCCACCTTCTAGCCTCACCTCCCTACAGGTACTTTTTGCTCTGAATAAACTAAGCTAGCCTTAGCTTCTCCAAAAATTCCATGTGTCTTGCTCTGAGTTTTTGCACATATGATTTCCACTGCCTGAAAAGGTCAACCCCTTTTTGAGACCTAACAAATTCCTGTGTGTCTTTTAAGACTCTTCAGCATGTAGGAGGAGGTGCTCAGTATATATTGTTTTACTAAAACAACAATAATAAAGGCCACTTTCTTTTTTAAATTAAAGGATAGAGATGAACACGGGTAAATACAGGAATCTTATTTGCTCAAATGCTATACAAAGTGCATTTTGGGCTCATGCTTCTAGAAATTGTTTTCCCAACCATGACCTCTTACCTGTGAAATGAAATGTTGCTCAGTGAGCAGATCACAATTATGAAATATAATGTTTGCACATTAGGCATTAGAATCCTTGCTATGTTTATGAAAAATATACAGTAGTTGACATTTATAAGTGCTTTATATATATTATGAAATGTTAAAATACATTTCTGATCTATGAATAAATTCATTACAACATTCGACTCAAGTTTTTATTAAACTCTTACCCTAAGTATTAATATTTCTCATCCTTTTGGGAGCAATAGGACACATTCCCCACATTAGCTTCTAAGAGGTCACTGATTTGTTTCTAGTTTGTTTGGTCACTAAGAGTTGGCACAGAGTTACCTTCATAAATGATTCAAGGTAATGGAAAATATTAAAATTAAATAAATAACAGTAAACATGTGGCTCCACAAGTGAGAAATGTTCACTGGAATATTACTTCTCAGGGGAATCATCCCACTTAGCTATTCATTGAAAGTTGCTTCAAGGACATTCTATAGGGTGGTTTTTTGAGGTGGTAAACTTGTATTTAAAATATATAGTGTGGACTCTGGAAAAGCTCAGGGTGACTTTGCCAATAACAAAATTTTCCATAGACCTCAGATGGCTTAGTGATATTGGTTTAAAACATAAGCAGGTACACATATTTTAATTATACTTCCATGCCATACCAGTAAAACATGTTCTCCATAATTTGATATTAACAATTATTATCTAAAATGTTATAACACTTCCTATAGCCACATCAGTACAATCTATAAAGAGTGTATATATGCATGGATGATAAATATATTTATGATTATGCAGAAAAATAAGCTTTCCTTTTCATTTTTAAAACTTTCTTTTTATTTATTGATTATTTTTTTTTAAAAGAGAGGAGAGGAAAAAGAAAGAAAAAATATTGATTTGTTGTTCCACTTATTAATGCATTCATTGGTTGATTCCTGTATATACCCTGATCAACTTTGGTATCTCAGGACTATGCTCCAACCAACTGAGCTACCCAGCCAGGTAAGCCCTCCTCCTTCTTAAAGTACCGTCCATTATTTTGTCTCTAAATCCTAGACAATCTTGTTTATGAACATCTGAGTTTCTCTCCCAGCTCCCTGAAGAATCTTACTTCAAAAACTTTCTATCTTTTTCTTTCACCTACCTTTTCCTTTCTTCTTCCACTCACTACTAGAGTCTTACCGCTACTCTTTATCTCTATATAAGTTTTATATCCTTTCAAGAAGGTAAATAATTTCCTGGTACTTTTCTACCTCCTGTATATCCAAGCTCTAGAAAATTGATAAACATTCAAAATGCAGAACCACCACCTAAATATTCTACACCACTTTCTTATTTGTCTACTGACCTAAAAAAAGTAGAGTTTCCTGATATCTGAATTTAGCATGAGTCCCCTTTGACATCTTACATCCCGGAATCAGAATTAAAACAAGTTAAAACCAGAAGAGCTCTTGTCGATAATCTAATCCTTACATGTAAAGATTATTAAATTGAGGTTCAGAAATATGAGATGCCTTGCTTAAGAAAGCCAAGAGTCTCTGTACTATCTCTTGGTTTGCTATTACTTTATCTTTGCTTTTCTCTTTCTGCTCTGGATTCCTCAGTTTGGTTCCTTGTCACTCAAAAAGTATTTGTTTTGGATTTTTGCTCCCTATCTGGATTAGGACTGTTACTCTACTGATTACAGTATGCTAATCCCTTGACTTGGGATGTCAATCAAGTTGTATTCCTGGACTGCTCACCAGTCTCAACCTGGTATAATCTAGATTCTAGTTTGAGCCTTAGGTTTTGCCATCCATTTATGACATACAGATCTTATTTTCTCTATCATGCCATGATCAATTGGTTCAGTGGCACAGACTTCTATAAAATAAAGCTAAAAAATTACTTCCTTCCTCTGAAGGCAATTATGTCTAAAGAGGTGAATATGGATCCATCAGCTTAGAAAACAAAGACATAAATGTTCTCTGCTTGGTGAAAATCACTGAACTGTAAAATGGGCTATGTTCAAACCATATAAATGCCATCTCTAAACATATTATATTATCATCCATCAAGAAACCCTAAGCAATCATAGCTGAGTAAATGTGACATGGCCTCTTCCATAGCTAAAATTTCTACGGGGCCTATGAGATAACAAAAGAAATTTACTGACACTCACAAACATGATGACAATGGAACAATATTTTAAACACAAAATTATTTTAATTATAAGTTAAACCGGGGGAAAGAGGTAGAAATAATTTTGCAATACTGCTAAGATGGATCTTAACTGTTGCCAAGTTAGGGGTAAAGAAAAAAACTGTGGTCCTGTCTGGTATATTAGTTGGTTAAAGCACTCTCTCAGTATACCGAGGTTGTGGATTCAATCCAGGGTCAGGGCACCTACAAAAATCAACCAATGAGTGCATAATTAAGTCTAACAACAAGTCAATGTTTGCTTTCTCTATA
The DNA here is from genome assembly GCA_011751065.1 of Lasiurus cinereus. Classification (NCBI taxonomy): domain Eukaryota; kingdom Metazoa; phylum Chordata; class Mammalia; order Chiroptera; family Vespertilionidae; genus Lasiurus; species Lasiurus cinereus. Next base: position 25,879,364 of record JAAGEH010000015.1, on the reverse strand, counting down.
AAAAAAATAATAAGAAACAAAATATGTATTGCCAATTTTTTTTTTACAGATGTGTATTGGAAAAGTATGTTCCCTAGTCTTATTCACAAACAGAAAATACATTGCTCACATTTAACGAAAATGAAATCAATCAGGATAAAACATCAGCAGAGAGACTTCAGACATGTCCCCCAGGCATACCAGCTCATCAAACTTGTGAAAAGAGCAGTTCTCTAGCTAGAGAGATTCTTCCTTCAACTTGCCAGATGGGCCTGGTAAATGCATAAGCAATTAGCTTTGTGCTAAAGCAGAAAGACCAAAAGGAAAATAAATAAATGCACACCACATCAATACAATGCAAAAGTAATCTTATTTTGCTCTCTAATCATAGAGATTCAGTGAGCTAATTAGAATTTTGGGCTGGATTTTTTAATAAATTTGGAAGTTACTATGGAAGAAATATAAAAACAACTGTATTTACAATAGCTTAATTTGTCTATTAATAAGGTATAAAATGAATCTTTCCATCATTTATGCTCCATTTGGAACATAAAATAAACTTTGGGTCAAGATGATGGCATAGGTAAATGTGGCACTTACCTCCTTCCACAACCACATTAAAATTATAACCAAACTGTAGAACAATCATCATTCGGAACCTCCTGAAATCTAGAAAATGGAAGTACTACAAATAAGGATATACAGAAGAAGCCATATCAAGAACATGCTGATCTCATACTCACATTAGGTGGATAAAAATTGGGAGGGGTATCTTGGCTGCAGAGGTCGCCCCTGATGAACAAGAGGTCCCAAAACCAACACAGGCCCCCAAGCCCAGGATTCCAGTGCTATAACTTCTGGCCTTAAAAACCAGAAAAGATTGGGGCTGAATGAGATGGAAGCTGCTGAAGACCCAGTAATTCCTCTGAAAGGACCAGTGTAAGGATTTACTCTGAATCACTCCCTTTGAGTTCCAGCACTGAGATAGCAGCTTGAAAAGCCCCAGGGACATACAGGGAGGAACTGAATTATCCGGCATCAGGGTGAGAGCTGGAGAGGCAGTTTTGTCCCTAGACAAAAGTGCTGGCAGAAGCCAGTGTGTCTTTGATGAACCCTTCCCCCATACAGTAAGCAGGTTGGCTCTATATCTGAGATTCCATTAAACTGGCTAACACTATTCTCCCTATCCTGGTAATTCCAAACCCAAATTGCTGGCCCACCCAAATTGTTTCCAGTGGATTTTATATAGGAATGGCCTGTTTTGGTTCATGCTTCATATTTTCCTAAAATCTCTCAAATCAGAAGCATCTGGCCTCAGCAAGCCCAATAAGTCTTCCTAAGTTGCTCCAGGCCTGGCACTAGCAGAAGTTGTCCTTGGTTCACAGTATGGCTTCTCCTGGGCACATCCAAACACAACACAAGCAGCAGCCATCTGCAGATCTCTTTGTTGTTCATGCCAGGAGGACCCAGGCAGAACACAGGCATTGGATGAGCTAGACCTGTACCTCCCTTGAGGTCTCAGAGTCATAACTCCAATGGACAGCCTCAGAACATGTCAAAGCACCATGCAACCACCTGTAAAAGTGACACATTCAAGGGAAGGACTCAGTGGGAACCATAGTCCCACTGAAGTAAGTCCAACTCTGTAGTGTGGGCTCCTGCACAGCTGATCCTCCACAGTGGTCATAGCCAGTCTTTATGGCTAATCAGCCTGGGGGTAGGTCCCTACCATTAATGTGCCAATAGCAATTAAGACTCAACTACAATAAGAGGGTATACACAGGGAACTTTAGGTGGGGAGGCAAGTGCACATCTGAATTTTCCTGCTCAGGTAGACAGGGAGGCTTTGCCACTGGACCATGCAGAATACCTACTATATAAGTGCTGGAAACAAATTCTAGCAGGTCATAATTATGCAAGAAGTTCATCAGAGGGCTGATGGACCTTGGAGTTTCAGCAGGGCTGAAAATCTGCATATTATTACCTGCTGCTGAACAGCTGTAGGCATTTCCCATAACCTGACCATCTTTTCCTATTTACCAAACCTTACCTTTGATATGTATATCTGCTTCCCCTAAAGGGACAATGTATTTTCCAGCAAATAAAAAGTCATGAGTCCTTGCCAAAATCAGTTTGGCTCAGTGGATAGAGCATTGGCCTGCAGACTGAAGGGTCCCAGGTTTGATTCTGGTCTAAGGCATGTACCTTGGTTGTGGGCACAGCCCTAGTAGGGGGCATGCAGGAGGAAGCTGATTGATGTTTCTCTCTCATTGATGTTTCTATCTCTCTATCCCTTCCCCTTCCTCTCTGTAAAAAAATCAATAAAATATATATTTTTTAAAAAGTCATAGGTCTGGAGATTTGGGGAGCTCACTTTACTAGAGGGTGAAGCCTCTGCCTGGCTCCCCCAAAATGCCTTCCAAATTTATATTTTTTTCAAGTTATTCATTTATGTGCAGCCCTTCTCCAGATTCCTGAACCCTATCTGAAAAAAGACTGCAGCATAAAAATTCAATCCATGAAGCCTGGGAGACATAGCATCTCTACCTGATACATAAAAACAAACACAGGGTGGATGTCAAAATGAGGAGATAAAGAAACATGTCCCAAATGAAAGAACAGAACAAAACTGCAGAAAAACAACTAAACAAAATGGAGATAAGCAATCTACTAGATTCAGAATACAAAACACTGGTTATAATGATGCTCAATGAACTAGTGAGAACTTCCACAGCATAAAGAAATACATGAAAACCATAAGAAAGAACCAGTTTAAAATGAAAGACGCACTAACTGAAATGAAGAATAATTTATAGGGAGTCAACAGTATAGTAGATGAAACTGAGAATCAAATCTGCAATTTGGAATACTAGGAGACACAAAGTTCCCAATCAGAACAGCAAAAAGAAACTAAGAAAAGTGAGGATAGTGTAAAGAGCCTCTGGAACAACTTCAAGCATAACAACAGTTGCATCATGGGGTGCTGGAAGGAGAAGAGGAAGAGCAAGCAATTGAAAGTCTATTTGAAATAATAATGATGGAAAACTTTCCTAACTTGGTTAAGGAAATAAACATAAAAGTCCAGGAAACACAGAAAGTCCCAAACAAGATGAACCCAAAATGACCCAAACCAAGACACCTCATAATTAAAATGGCAAAGGGTAAAGTCAGAGCATTTTAAAAGCAGCAAGAGAAAGGTAGTTACCTACAAGGAATTTCCCCCTAAGACTGTCAGTTGATTTCTCAACAGAAATATTTCAAGCCAGAAGTGACTGGCATGAAATATTCAAAATGATGAAAAGCAAGGAACTAGAACCAAGATTATCCTATGCAGCAAAGCTATTATTTAGAATCGAAAGACATATAAAGAGCTTCCCAGACAAGAAAAAGCTAAAGGAGTTTATCACCACCAAATTAGTACTATACAAAATGTTAAAGGGTATGCTTTAAGCAAAGAAGAAAAATGATTAAAAATATGAATAAAATAGCAATAAATATATATCTATCAACAATTGAATCTAACATACAAGCAGAATAGAAACAGACTCATAAGTACAGAAAACACTTGGGATTAAAATACAGCACAGGGAATAGAGTCAATAATATTCTAATAAATATGAATAGCATCAGATAGGTATAAGATAAAGGTAGTTGAATCTTAATAAATTATATATTGTCTAATCACTGGGGTGTGCATCTGAAACTAATGTAATATTGCATGTTAACTGTAATTGAAAAAAATTAAAAAAAAGAAAAGAAAAAAAGATTGGAAAACCACAAATAAAGTGCAAAAATAAACCAGAGACTGAAAGGAGATATCTTCAAAATATATAAACTAACAAAAGATCAGTATCCAGAGTATATAAATAACTTTTACAAATCAATTAGAAAAACATAACCTGCTCAAAGGAAAATAGGAAAGGAACTAAGTGAAGCAATTCACAAGGGAAGAAAGTCCAATGACCAGTAACTATGAAAAGATATTGAACCCCACCAGTAATGAGATTGTTTATCATCTATTAGACTAGAAAACTTAGTAAGTCTAATAACATCAAATGTTGGTGAGAATATAAGGAAACAGAAATAGCTATATGCCTCTGGTAGGAGTGAAAGCAGATACTATCACTTTGGAAAGGCAACCTGTATATCTACTAAATTCAAAGATGAAAACCCAATTATTTTTCTAGGTACTTAAACCAGAAAAATATTGTAATTGAATTCCATGCTATAAGTTTAAGGAAGTTTGTTGAAGCCTTGTACATGGTGGTAAAAAGAATTAGTTAAGCCCTGGCTCTATTGCTGGGGCATGGACCTCTGCACTGAAAGATTGAAGTTTGATTCCCAATTGTGGCACATGCCCACGTTGAAGGCTTGATCCCCTAGAGGTAGGGAGGGAAGGGGGATGCAGGGGGCAGCTAATCAATGTTTGACTCTCACATACTATATATGCTTCTGTCTCTCTTCCTCTTCCTTCTTCTCTCTAAAAAGTCTACAAAAATGTATTTTAAAAAATAAAAAAATTGTTAATTACAATGTCCATCAGCAGAGGAAATGGATAGTTAAAGTTTGCTTTACTTAAGCAATAAAATATTCCACAGTAACAAATTGTCTAGATTGGTTTGTATCAACATGGACAAATCTAAAAACAATGCTGCTTGAAAAAAATTAATTTATAAAACATATATAATATTTATGCAAATTTAGGGGCAAAATCCATTTTAGTAAATTTTAGTGATGGGCAGTTATACACATAGTAAAATTATGAAACTATACATGAAAGGATATAAGCCAAATCCAATTTCAGAAGAGTGATTAACCCTGGGAAGAAAATGGAGGGGTGGAGCTTTACACAGGTCTTTAACATTTTGTTTCTTTAAAAAGAAAGAGCACTATAAAATAAATGTGGCAAGATGTTAACAGACGTTTAATATTGGTTGTAGGCACATAAATGTTTTAGTTTTTTCTCTTTTCTGTTATGTTTAAAAGGTTTCATACAGAAAACCAAAGTCAGTGTTTATGCATGTTTCTCTGTGTTCAGAAAAGACCAGGGATAGAAAGTGTAGTGACTCAATGTACAAGAGTGATAGAGTGTGGTGGATTAGACAGAGTGACATCATCAGCTCTGTTCAATGACAATCTTTACCAGCTAGACATAAAAAGGCTACAAAATTCAAAACTGGGAAATTATTTTAATTTTTAATTTTTATTTTTTGTTAATCTTTATCCGGGGATATTTTTCCACTGATTTTTAGTGAGAGTGGAAGAGAGAGGGAAAGACAGAGAGAAACATCAATGTGAGAGAAACACATTGATTGATTGCCTCCTGCACGAGTCCAGACCAGGACCTGGGTCAGGGAGGAGTCTGCAACCAAGGTAAGTGCCCTTGACCTGAATTGAACCTGGACCGTTTGTTCCTCAGGCTGACGCTCTATCCACTGAACCAAACCTGCTAGGGCAAATCAGAGAAATGAATGAAACATCTTTGCAGTGTTTCCCCCCCACCTACGTGAAGGGCTTCAATGGTCATTTTAGGCATGGAAAAAAAAAAAAGAAAAACAAAGTCCTTTTAAATTATCTAGTCCATGTCCTTCAGATGCAATCAGCCTCAATCTATTGTGTCAAGCGATTGGCTCTTATCTCTCTGATACATCACAAGTGAAGGAGGTCCTGCAGTTTTCAGTTCTGCTTATAGTAAATCTTGATGGCTTCACAACTGAGTGACAGGAATGGATTCAGTACAGGATTAGAACCTTGAGAATTCAATCCGTGGCAATGACTTAAAAGTTGGATATGTGGCTTGACCTCTCTGGACCTCTGTTCTTCCATCTTTCAAATGAAGATAATAATATCAACCACCAGACAGTATTTTAAAATATACTTCTTTCCCCATATGTCTACCATTAGATAAATGCAAGGGGCTACACAATAAACTTGTGATAATAATGTCATTGCAACTTATGGCATGAGATTCCCTTATAGAAAAAGGTGCTTCTATACAGGTTTTTGGTACTCCCATTAACTAAACTCTCTTAGGAGAGCGTCAAGACTATCTGCTTCATTTAGAATATTTCCAGGGCATAATAAGATTATAAACTATTTATTAAATTTCCAAATTAACTATCACCTAACTCTGAGCATTAACTATTCATTTTGCAATGTGACTTAGTAATAAAGATGGTAGAAACATGGAAAAAAAGTTCAGACATTTATTAAGACTAACTCCTTGAGTGCACATTTGCAGATAAATGTGCAGAAGATAAAGAAGAAGGGTTAAAACTCCACAAAAAGCTGCCAATGGGCATGGGACAATACCTCTGAAATGCTGCATGTTCCAAAAAGCTGTTGATCTCTTCTCCTTAGGTTAATCAGTTCATGCTTAAAATATGCTCAACTGAAACTCAAGGTGCTCAGTACTAAAGGAATTTTATTTTTTAAAGAGCTAAAAAATACCCGAAGACAGACAGACAGACACACACACACACACACACACACACACACACACACACACTAATTTTAGCTAGGCATTAATATGTTACAGCAAAGTTCTTACGCCATTTTACTTATAAATTTCAGTTCAATTTCTCTAAGCAGAATGGGAATGAAATTAGATTAAGATTCACTATGTTCATTTGAAAGTGATTTACCTTTTTGTTGTTGTTGTTGAAAAAAATAGGGACATAGTCACCATGGATAAGATACTTCTATGTTTTAAATTACTTCTAGAGAGTTTATACCTGAAGGCTCAGAAGAATACAACCTTTCCACATAACTAGATATTTTTGGCAAAATGACAACAAAAAATAGTCAAATAATAGTTGGCTGTCTCTAAACATTACTCTCAGTTGGGTGGAGAAAGTATTTTTCCATGTCTTTCTGCCTCAATGGAAAGTACACACTTTTGTCCTTTTGGTTTAAGAAAGAAATGGAAAACAGGGGAGCAAAGAGATAAACTATAGAATTTTAAACTAAAACTAAACCCAGCTACACTATTTAGGGAGTTTGTATTCTGTAAATGAATGCAAGGACTCCTGCAAAAGCAAAAGGACTTGCTCGGCATGCAACATGTGTTCCTATTATTAGGAAAGAGTTGGCAAAACTCAGCCCAAACTTGTACAATTGCTTCTGCAGCATTCCCACTAACCTGGGGCTTCTCAAAAGCTCTGCATGCCTAGCATAGGTTGTGACACATCTTAGCTAGCAGGTGAGTAATCTGGCTGCCTCTTTCTGAGAAAGATTAAAAAAAAAAAGGAATTCATTTGGAGATGATTGGATAGATAAGGAATCAACATGCTATCTACTGGTCCTTTTACCTCTGGTCAGACTTACTATGTCTTTATCACCTCAGATTCTCTGAAACCACTGTCCACTTACAGAACAGGAAGATATGTGATGCCAGTATTATTTTAATGGACAAAGAGGCCCTATTGGAGATTAAATAAACTCCCAAAGAACTGTAAATAAAATCTCCAGGACATACTAAGAATATACAGAATAACTTTGTCTCTAATGCAAAGTTACTGTCAACTGGCTTATTTGTGGTCTGTTTTCCAATAGAAAGTTATATTTGCCATTGAACAGTTGGCCTACAGAAAGTCAATTTGGTTCCCTAGAAATATTACAAAATTTACAACATTATACCCCCCACTTATAGTGTTATCAGAGCTGGGTGTAGACAAAAACCACTTAGGTATTTTTATCTTTACTCCCCCTTAGTTTTCCAGGTTTCTTCTGATATTTCTTCATCACCTCTTGTGATTTTCAAGTTCTCAGTCTACTGCCCAGAATTTCACATTACCATGACCCAATGCCCCATGTACCTTCTAATGCAAAGTCTGTGCTTAATAAACATTTGGGAATCAATAAATGAATGAATGAAAAACCCCGAAGCCTGAGATAATCCTCAGGATTCTGCTACATTTCTGGAAAAACAGATAAGCTTATGGTTTTGAAATAATTCAGGTTGATATGCAAACATGACTGATTCTTTACTCACAACCAGCAGATTCTTTTGCTGATGCTCTATTTTTAAAAAGGAAACCAAGTTGGAAGTTGAATGACAATTACACTGTGTCTTAGTCAACTTAGGCAGCGCTAACAAAATACCATAGATGAGGTGTCTTAAACTACAGGAATTTATTTTCTCACAGTTCTGGAAATTGAAGATCTGAGATAAGGATGTCACCATGGTTGAGTTCTCGTGAGGGTTCTCTTCATGGCTTATGGATAGCCGCCTTCTAGCTGTGCCCTCACATAACAGAGAGGGAGAACAAGAATTCTGGAGTCTCATCTTATAACATCACTAATACCACGATGAGGGTCCCACTGAAATGATCTCATTTAAATCTAATTACATCGCAAAGGTTCCATCCCAAAATACCACCACATGAGGATAAGAACTTCAACATAAGAATTTTGGGGTGCACAATTCAGTCCATAGCCCATTGGTTTCATTTTCAGACTAATTACCAAGGACTTCTAGTCTGAAGGTCAGAATACAAGGAAATCATGTTCCTAAAAGAAGAAACCAAATAGTGTTTTTTTTTCTTTGAGTTCAGCAAACTATATAGAATTCCTTGACACTATTGCTGCCAGTCATTCTATTCAGGTTCCCTTGGATCGAATGACGCTAATTGCCTGCACAGTCCCACCTCTCCTTTTAAATCTCAGGTCCTTTCATCAAGCATGAACATACCTCTAACAGTGGAAGCCTCAAATGCTGTTATTCAGGGTGTTGATTTTGCCTTATCCAAGGTCAAATGCAAGCAGTAACAAGAAGTTATCATGTACTAGGTATTCATTGAATTAGATAGCAAAGTGTTTCTATTCCCTGCAATAAATAAATACTTGTTCCCATTATGCATTATTTCACTTTTGAAATAAGATATGTTTTTACCCAAGATGCATTATGTCTCATTTTTCTAGACCCATTCCAAGTTCATTAACTCCATGAGCAGCTTTGCCCAGCATTCTATTAATCTGGAACCCCTTGTTCTTACTGCTAATTTCAATGCCTTCAGTACTTGGGAGTCTAATAAGTGTGCTGCTTACCACTTCATTTAGAACCTTGGAATGTATTAAACACAGCCGATTCCTGTTGCCTCTACACTCTTCCTACCACCATCACAACCTCCCCCATCTCAGAAATCTGCTCCTTACCTCACCACTCTTCCTTAGTGGTTCTTTAGCTAATTTGAACAATGCATGAACCCGAGTGGAAGCTAACCAATTTATTTTTCATATATTTCATAAAACTCTGCAGAAGAGTATTGGAGGACAATCAGATATGGTTGACCATTTTTATTTTAGTAAAAATTGGTTATGTTTTAAAGGAGGGGTCCAAAGTTGATTCTGTCTCTTCTTTATAAATCCATACAAGTCATGTTGCAGATCTCAGCAGAGCTTTTTAAACTCTTCAGCAGCACTCCTCAGTGCTTGTAGCTTCCCTCACTGAGGTGCCTATTTGCCTTAATGTGTCTTCTTTACTTTGTGTTCTTTTTAAACTTTCTGACGTTTTAGCTTTACATTCCTCTCCTCATGGGATGCCAGAGGAATGCAATGTACAAATGCATTCAATGATTCATTACCATTAGCATCCAGACTGAAGTCAAGAACTTTATCAACTTCCTGCCTCTCTGGTTCTGTTCACTGGGGAGCCACATTAGGGACCAGTGTCTTTTTTTACCTTTCTCTCGAGATACAATTTATGTACCAATATTTCTCTAGTACAGTGCTCTGTGGAATCTTTACTTAGACATAAGCAAAGCCTCTCTTTATCTAGAGTCTATGACATTGGATCTTCCAGCCAAGTTAAAAGCAATTTTCCAAGACATACATATAGAAATACTTTGTTATTTCTAGCACACAAACTACAGTAAAAGTGTATTCCAGGTTATCCTTTCCAATGTATCTAATTACTCAATTCTGTTTGAATTGAGAATTGGTTGCAAGGTAAATGGACATATCTTGATCCAACTTATTCTCAAGTTCTTATAAATGCATGGGAAACAGTCTATAGACCCACATTGGATTATTAAGAGAAAGTTCCCCTTCTATAACATCTTTTTGGTGCTCCCAGCAGCAGTCTCTCAGTTTTGATGGACTACGTGGTTGAATTGGGTGGTAGTGGTGGAGGGAAAGGTTGATAATTTTATACTATGTTTTGAATGATTCCGGTAGAGGACTATATATGCTCCAATAGCTAATGATAGCTAAGGCTTTTAAACACAGGTTCTTGCACAGAAATAATATTTCTGTTGAAAAATTATATGTCACTGACTGTGGAACTTTGGTAAACATGAATAAAAATGTTTGTTTACCTGGTGCTTCAAAACAAATGATCTGCATTTGGTGTTATATTTCTAGGAAAGTATCTACAATTGGCTCAGTGCAGATAGTGTTATCTACATAATAAAAACCCAGTGGTTATAATGCTATAATGACCAGAGACCAGTCACCAGGAAGTGCCTTGATGCTGGATGCTGTGGTGCACACTGGTCCCCCAGTTTTAATATATTTATATTGCATTTTTCTGATTATCACTTTTGAAAACACAATGTTTCTAAAAATGAGGTCCACAGACACCTGCATCAAACTCACCGATATAATTTGTTAAAAGTGCATCTACATGAACCCATCATAGGTCATGTAATAAAGAATCTGTCTCAGGGACTGCGGTCTAGAAATCTATATGTATCATAAGCATTCCAGGTGACTAGTAGGCCCATTAGAGTTAAGGAGCCACTGAATCCTTTGCGGGGGGGGGCAGTGGGAGTTAAACATAAAAGAAACACATTTAATTATTCTATAAATTAAAACTATATTTTGTCTTGTTTTAAAATATAAAATATGGGGAGATACGTAATTGGGTGTGTCTGGGAGGAACAGGGGAAGCATCCTGGAGAACATGGTATCTAGAGCTAGATCTCAAAGCTGCACAGAAGTCTGGTAGGTTGGGAGAGAGATGAGTGAGTGGATGAGAGAGAGGGGAGGAGAATGTTAAACAGAGAACAGATATAAAGGCTTAGAAGTTTTGCACACCCCTATGTTCATAGCAGCACAATTCACCATAGCTAAGATTTGAAAACAGCCTAAGTGCCCATCAGTAGATGAGTGGATTAAAAAACTGGTACATCTAGGGCAACGGACCTAAATAGAACCTTTTCAAAAGACGACAGAAGGCCAAGAGACACATGAAAACATGTGCAAAGTCATTAATCATCCGAGAGATGCAAATCAAAACGACAATGCGATACCATCTTACACCTGTCAGAATGGCAATCATCAACAAATCAACAAACGACAAGTGTTGGCGAGGATGCGGAGAAAAAGGAACCCTTGTGCACTGTTGGTGGGAATGCAAACTGGTGCAGCCACTGTGGAGAACAGTATGGAGTTTCCTCAAAAAAACTAAAAATGGATCTCCCATTTGACCCTGTAATACCACTCTTAGGAATTTATCCTAAGAAATTACAAACACCAATCAGAAAGGATTTATGCACCCCTATGTTCATAGCAGCACAATTTACAATAGCCACAATTTGGAAACAGCCTAGGTGCCCGTCAGCAGATGAGTGGATCAGAAAACTGTGGTACATCTACACAATGGAATTCTATGCTGCCATTAAAAAGAAGGAATTCTTACCATTTGCAGCAACCTGGTTGGAACTGGAGAGCCTTATGCTTAGTGAAATAAGCCAGTCAATGAAGGAGAAGCATCACATGATCACACTCATTGGGGGATAATAAAGAACATTATAAACTGATGAACAAAAGGATAGATACAGAGACAGTAAAGCTTCAAACAGACTGTGAAATTACAGCAGGAAGATTAAAGTTAGTTGAGGTAGATAAGAGATCAATCAAAGGACTTGTATCTATGCATATAATCATAACCAATGAACATAGACACTGGGGGTTTGGGGTATGCCTGGGAGGGAGGGGGGCAATGGGGAGATATGTATAAAAATTAATAAAAAAAAACAAAAAAAACTGGTACATCTACACAATGGAATCCTATGCTGTGGTAAAAAAAAAGAAGGAATTCTTACCATTTGCAACAGCATGGATGGAACTGGAGAGCATTATGCTAAGTGAAATAAGCCAGTCAGAGAAAGATAAATACCACATGATCTCACTCATTTATGTAATATAATTAAAAACATAAACTGATGAACAGGGACAGATTCAGAGACAGAGAAGCATCAATCAGACTGTCAAACCTCAGAGGGGACGTTAGGGGAAGGGTGGAGGTAAAGGGGAGAGATCAACCAAAGGACTTATATGTATGCATATAAGCCTAACCAATGAACACAGACAACAGGGGAGGGGGTGAGGACATGAGTGGGAAGGAGAATTGGGGGTTAATGGAGGGATGAGGACAGATATGTAATACCTTAATCAATAAAGAAATTAAAAAAAAAAGTTTTGCACAAATAAACACTTGGCCAAAATGTAGTCTTCAAAGAAAATATATTGTGTTTATTCGGACCCAAAGGAGAGGGTAATATGTAATTTCAGGCTGTGTGACAACTGTATAAATACATTTTTTTCTTCCCAGGTGGAGTGGGGTAGTTGAAGGGAGATTAGGAAGATATATGCCCAGACTGTACTAGTTGTAAGCCTTGCTTATGACATAGTGCAGGGAAAAAAAGCAACCTTTAGTACTTTCATCCTGCTTGGAAATTGCTGACCTGATTCTTTTGATTGTGAAGAAAAATGACATCGGTGGGTGTCAAGTGGCAGGTGGTGACCACTGTTTCTCTAAAGACAATATATGAAACACTGAAAATTTATTTTCCAATAAACTTGACTTTCTGAACTGAACCACCAAAAAATGCCATATAGTAAAGTATAAAGAACTAGGATATTTCCAATTGCCATTAAATATAATCCAAGGGAAATGATTCACTATGGTTCAGGTGCAGGTTCCCCGTCAATAAATTTACAAGGGTTGAGCTTCCAAACTACACTTCTATCTGACAGTGATTTCCTTTTTTATTTTGTTTTGTTTAAAGTTGGTTACCATTTTCAATCACAGTTATCAGTTCATCACTTGGATGAAGGTGATCCAACAGTCCTTTTTTATCTAATTCCTGAGGTGGCCCTAGATTCTTTCACAAGCAAAATCTACAATGATAATAGGAAAAACAAATTAATTCAAAGATGTGAGTTTATCAAATGCCATCTTCTAAGGGTCACATTTTTTACTAAACATGAATAAAATAATCTTTTGAAATAAGGGGTATGGTTATACAGAATCCTCTTCTGCCCCATTGCATGGTTAATTCAACAACCTTAATTCATATGCCTTTTATGACAAGTTTTATAAATAAAAGTAGTCATCAATTTGCCAGCCAAATAAGTCATTTTAATATTTCGAGACAAATTTTATTTTTAAAGGAATTAAATTTTCATCAGATTAATCAAAAGAAATGGCATAAACCTAGCATGGTAAATGTTGAAATAAATGTTTTCCAGCTAAATCATGCTAATCCTAGTAATAATATCTCTTAAATAAGCATTTCCTAATGTATGGAAATGTTAGTGAGTATTTTAAGAAAAAAAGGAGTCTCAAAACAAATAAATTTGGAGAGCTTTGTGTAAAACACATCAGAACAGGTTTCTTTATTATCGGTCTTCTCAGAGCCCCTAATAGACTTATATGCATCATTGATTATCAAGAGCTGGATCTGACATGCAGCACTTTGTAAATACATTAACTGTTTTTCTTTTTTAGTACAAAACTAGGGCTTCCATATAGCATATTTTAGGAAATTAGAATATATTTGGAATAATTATTTATTCCGAAACTTAAGAAATAATATACATCTTGGCCCTGGCTGATGTGGCTCATTTAGTTGATCATCATCCTATGTACCAAAAGGTTGTTGGATAGATTCCTGATCAGGACACATGCCAGGTTGTGGGCTTGACACTTAGTAGAGGGTATGCAGGAGATAGTCAATCAATGTTTCTCTCTTACACTGAGGTTTCTCTCCCTCACTCTTTCCTTCCTCTCCCTCTAAAAATCCATAAAAAGAAATAGCATATATTTTGCTTATACATTTGTTTAAAAATTGGCTTTGTAAAAAATATTCAAAATTTTCTAAACATTCATTAGTGCTGTCCTCTAATCAGCAACTTTCTGCTTTGGCAGTGTAGTCTGTCTATAACTTCTGTATTGGACATGTAATTCAGAGGGATCAAGCCAATTGGACTAAGCCAAGATTACCACTTTACATGATTGATCCACAGATTGTGGACATAATTAATTGAAAGTAAGTGTATGCAAAATCAGAGAGCACAGAGAAAGAAGGTTTATTTGCTTGCTACATTCCTCATATATTCTCATTCAAAACAGAAAAAACTAAATGGTAGTAGTTATCAGAATATAGCTGTCAGGAATTTAATAAAATTGAGTATTTCTGCAACATTCATAATTACTTTCAGAAGACTGAACAATAAATGCAGGTCTCAACAAACCACAATGAGCCTTGAGATTCTGAGTAACCTTTGTAATCAGCAAACTGAAGAATCACCATGCAACTCCAGCAATACTACCCTGCAATATACACTGAGTGGCCAGATTATTATGACCACCCCATCAGTACTTCGTTGGGACACCTTTTGCCTTCAATACAGTGGTGACGCTTCTTGGCATCGACTCCACAAGATGTTGAAAGGTATTGTAAGGAATCTGACACCATGCCTGATGAATAGCACTATCCAGTTCTGTGAGAATTGATGGTTATAGAATCAGCTGCCTGATGGCTCTTTTAACTTTGTTCCACAAATGCTCAATTGGATTGAAATCTGGTGATTGTGAGGCCACCTAAGCAAGGTAAAGTCTCCCTCATGTTCTTGAAACCACTCCTGCACAACAGAAGCACTGTGGCATGGCACATTGTCTTGTTGAAAGAAGCCATCTTCATTTGGGATATGCCATCAACATGATAGGATAAACTTGATCAACAACGATACTTAGGTAGGATGTGCTATTCAGACGTTGTTCCACACAAATTAAAGGGCCCAAATCATGCCAGGAAAACATGCCTCAAACCATAACATTGCCCCTACCAGCTCATGCATGTAGGGTGCATGCTTTCATGCTGTTTCTATGAAATTCTCACTCTGCCATCTGCATGATACAACTGGAATCGTGATTCATCAGACCACATGACTTTATTCCAATGCTCCACTATCCAATCTTTGTGTTCCTGTGCGAATTGGAGATGTTTTATTTTGGGAACTGCAGATAGCAAAGGTGTTCAAACAGGCCTTCGGTTTCCATATCCCATACAATGCAGTGTATGGCTAATTTGCCTACAAACATCAGGTGGTCATAATCTGGCTATTCAGTTTATCTCTTGGCATTACTATATATTGCATATTATCAAGACAATTGTATTTTTTGGGGGAGGTACACATTGTCCCAGTTTTACATGATAGCTCTCAGCAGGCTTTTTAGTACTCTGACAGATAACCTAGTTTATAGAACTATTTTACTTGTTTTAAGAGGTCTTTAATAATTTAATCATAGGTGATTTAGAAGTGGCTTTGAAGAAGAACTCTTAAGGCTGTTGAGTTAATAACGTGCATTAGCAACATTCCATGATATTTTTTATGCTCCCAAAATGTTCACTCTCTAAGTGAGTCAATCTCATTCTCTGTCCCTCCCCATACATAGAAATAGGTATGTGAACATAATGTGGCTATATTAGAATGAGTACTCTAATTTTATATATCACAAGAGATAGCATCTCTTGGTATAATACAGTCTTAAAGGTCATTTTCAGAAACTATTAGTGTTCCTAATTTTTTTGTGGCCAGCCAGATGAGTACTTTCCCTGCTCATAGTTTCCAATGCTTTCCCACTCCCATTCATCCCCATTCTCACCAACTTTTATTGCTCCCCTTATAGAGTTGCTAAAAGTAACACATTACTGATTTTGAAAAAGACTGTTCGGTGCAAAAGCATGCAAATTTTCACATACACATTGTTGGTAGAACTGTAAGCATATATAGCAGTAAATATATTTCAGATATCTCTTTTTTATTTTCCTATCAAAATATTACATGTGTATACTCTTCAACTCATAAATTCCACTTCTAGGGAAGCTATTCCTATCTGTTCCTACAGGATAATTCTACAGCAGTACAAATATGCATGTACATGAAATTCATTGTAACATTACTCATCAAAGTAAAATATTGGAACTTGCCAATACAAGTAAAGGAGTATCAAGCAGCAGAGGCATATCTATATATACTGTCTTAGACAGATCTCTAAGGTGATTTGTTAGGAAAGGGAAAAGGCAAGTCAGAAAACAGCAAATATATCATGATCCCTAAATTTAGATTTTAAAAAATATTACAGCATACCTACCAAAATATTATTGTTGAGCACCTCTAGAGAGGAGAATGGGTTGGGACAGGTAAGGGATGAAGAATACAGATATCTTCAGATTTATACTTGTGTATGGCTTGTTTCATTTTTATAATAAACATATAATCATGTGTTATTTGTACGCCTAATATTTTTATACTAAAATGTTACTGCAACAACTTCCAAAACATGAGTTTCAAAAATCATAGACTCAGGGAAAAGAAATGAAGCATTTGATATCACTTCTCATCAGGCAGATTGACGTATTGTTAAGGGACACACATATTATTTATCATAAGTTTTAGGCCAGTAAATTATCTATTATTCTTTTAATACTGTGGCCCATAGACTCTAGACTGTACCTCATGATCATGGCCTTATATAATACACTACTTCTGAGTGTAGGAATGACCTATGACTTGCTTCTAATAGACTGTTGCAAAGGTGATGGGCTATAGCTACCATAATTACATTTATACATATAAGATTCTTTTTACTATTGTTTCTTTTACTTATACATACATAGTATAAGACTCCTTTCTCTCCTCTCCATCTCCTTCTGATGCTGACTTTAAAGAAGATGCCACAGCTGTGGGTGGGCTTATAGTGGTGGCCATATACCAAGTACTGGAGAGTAGCCTCTAGTAATTGAGAGTGACTCTTGACTGCAAACCATCAAGAAAATGAGAAAATAAGTCCTACAACTGCAAGAATTGAATTCTGCCAACCACCAAATGAACTCAAAACAGGATTCTCAGATGAGACCTTAAAATTTTAGTATGGTGGGTCCCTGATCAGAGAATCCAGTTGGGTGTGCCCATACTTTAGATCATAGCTACTGTGAGATAATATATGTATGTTGCTTTAGGTTCTTAAGTTTGTACACATTTGTTACACAGCAACAGAAAACTAATATATTTACTTTGTTATACAATTTGTCTTATACCATACTCACCAGTAGAAGATAAGAGAATACACTCAATTATTGTGTCTGCCAACTCCCTCCCATTGAACCACTCACAAGTGCATACACTTAAACTTTATAAATCACTTTCTGTATGCTATACATTTATATCCCTTATCCTAACATTACTCCTGTGAAGTGGCCATAGATAAGGATTCTGAGACTTTAAGTGGTTACAAAATTGGCCCAAGGTGGCACAGCTAGTAGGTAGCTAATCTGAGAATCATACTTAAACTTCTGTTTAACAGGACATTAAAAAATGAAAAATCAACAAATGATCCAAAATTTGATCATTCCACTTCACTTCCATAAAATACTGTAAAATTAGTGATTAAAAGAAGTTAGTAGTCTGGTTATCCACCTAAAGGTAGTAGATCTAATCCTACTTCTATTCTCCCAAATGTTACATTTCTCAGTACTCATTTGTAGTGATTGAAAATAAAATCTCAGTAAGAAATGTTATAGTAGAAGCTGTCTACAATGTGGCTCATTATCACACAGCTTCAGATATTTGGCCATTCACATAATTTCCTTTCTCAGTTACACCAAGTATGCGGGCTAATAACCCATGTCAAGTGTAGTTCTGTTCCTTAGTATTAAGAGATCTATGACTTTTAAATTTACACAGGCTTCCATTTAAAGGAAGTAAACCCTACAAACTATAAAGTCAGAAGTACAGAGCTGCATACTAGAATATGACACAATCAATGTGATCATCAATAGACAAGAGAAACATCATACTGACAGCATATGTAGCTGAAGAAGGCCAGAGAAAGAATGACTCAATTTTACTTTTCCCATGGGCAAAGGCAGAAAAAAAATATGTCATCATGAACAAATTAAAGTCCTACCACGAAGCATTTGTACAATATGCCATGCCAAGAAGCAAAGGGCAAATCACTAATCTTAACAGATAATAATTAGAAAAAAACAGTACAGAAATAAGCAGGAATACTAGAATGAAAGGATGTTAGAAAATATCACTATCAGCTGTGATGACTCTTTTAGAATGTGTATTTTGACTGATTTTATAGGTTGTGATTTTCTCACCCAAGGCATTTAGAATTGGCATTCAAAAACTAGGAGAGCCAAGTTTAATTAACTTTAGACTTGTGAATAAAGAGACAACTAGAGAGCAAGAGGGACATCCAATAATATGGTTACAATTTGCTATTCCAACTGCAGAACCATAGGCACTGCTCCTTTTATGGCCTCTTTATCTTATCAGCCTAAAGTTGTTGTCACATCAAAAAATGATCTCTGTGTTCCACATTTTATCCCATTTTTGACCTTCTCTTTTATTTTTGCTTTCCCTTAAGAATCAGTACAATGTATAATTTGGCCCCTGAGATCAGAGACTAAGGTCAAAATGAACTGAGTAGACTCTAGAACTGCTTTGAATAATACAGTTCAATGCAAGAGAATAATCTTGATAGATTCTCTGAGGACTGCAGAAAAATTCTGGTTTATAACTGGTCGCTTTGGGATGAGAATGTGTAGAAAACAATAGATGACAGATCAAAATCTGTCTTGTATCTATGTGGCATGCATGTCCCTATGCACATACATATACAACACAATAATAAATTCATGATATTCAGGCAACCCACAATAAAGTTCAAGTACCTCCATCCCAGAATACATCTCACAACGCTTCTGACTATTTTGTTCCAGTCCAATTTTTTTTCATATTGGCTCAGAGCATAATCCTTAAATGAAATGCTGGTTTGCTGTCTCTAGATTCATCCAAAATATATTCAATCTTCAAAACTCACTTACTCTGTGCACCCTCTTTTAACCACTCAACCCAATCTTCATTGCTTCTATTATCCAACCTTAGTCTATTTCCTTTATATGATGATCATTATATCATAACTTACACTAGAAAATCCTTTAAGTATATGCTCCATCTCTTGAGGTAGACTGTATTAATTACTTAAGAGCTGAATGCTCACAGTTCAGTGAGAGAGATAAATATCTAAACATATGTCTAAAACACAATGCAAACATGTTTTAATAGATACGATGATACAGAATGTTGCAAGATCAGAAAGCAAGTTGATTTTCTTTTTGTGACACTTGGAGAACAATTACAGAAGAGCTGGTATATGATCTGGCTATTCAATAGTGCTTAGAAGTTTGCCAGATTTAGGGAAAAGAAATAGATATTCCAGGTAAAAGGAACTGTATGTGTAGATTTATGAAAGAGCCTGGTGTACTTGAAGAAAAACTAAATAAATGAATATCCCTGTGGCGTTTCAGAGGTTGGAGAGGTAGGTTGAAGCGAGATATTATGGAATATAAATTTATCTCATAATGTCATTAAATTATAGTTATTAAATGTTTTGGTAGGGAACTAGCATAGGAAGATTTGCACGGACAAAGGTATTTCTGGTAACAGTGTAAAAACTAGATCAGATAAGGGCAGACATGATGATAGAAAAGTCAGTTAGGAGATTGTCATATCACAGGTAAAACATTATGAGTGATTAAACAAAGGCAGTTGTTAGACATGAAAAAGGGGGGATGTTTTAGAAATTGAATTGTGAAGTAGAGCTGTTAGAACTGGGAGCAGAATTGGAGGTGGGGTAGAAGAAGGAAGAATGAATTTAAAATGTATATATCATGGAAGACTAGATAGATGCTAATGTCATTAATTAAACAAGGAATTCCTAAATAACAGAAGATAATGGCCCTATCCAGGTGGCTCGGTTGGAGCATTGCCCCACACATCAAAAGATTGTGGGTTTGATTTCTGGTCAGAGTATATATCTAGGTCATGTGTTTGATCCCTGGTCAGAGCAAGTACAGGAGGCAACCAATTGATTGATTGATTGATGTTTCTCTCTCACATTGATCTCTCTCTCTCTCTCTCTCTCTCTCTCTCTCTCTCTCTCTCTCCCTCTCCCTCTCTCTGACAGAAGTGAGTTTTTTTTAAGGGGAGAAAGATAATAATTGGTGTTGGTTGCACTGAGTTTGAAGAACATGAGAGCCATCCTATAGATGCCCAATAAAAGTTAGAAATGATTCTTACGAAAGTGGGGACTAGATATCTAGACTAGGAAGCCATTGGCAGTGTTTAAAATCATGGATATGCATATTTATCAGAAAAAGAGCATGGAAAATAAATAGAAAGGTCCAAGGACAAATCTGTGAAGAACACTGATAACTTTAAAGGGCAGAATGATGAAAAGATATCAGTGAGAGTCTAAAATTTTTGGAGAACCTAGAGAAATCTTTTTTCCCCAAGAGGACAATTGGACAACAGTAATAACTTCTACTAACATTCAAGTAGGATAAAACCTAAAGTGAGGATCTGGCTAAATTGTTAGTGCTGATCTTTATGACTGTACTAGATTAGTAAAAATAGAAGTCAACTTGCCGTTTATTTATTTTATTCAATAAATAGTTTTGCTCCTACTATTTGCCAGACATAGTTATAGCTGATAAGGATTCAACATAAATCCCTGCTCTATAGTGTTTAGTGGGGAAACCTGATAAATATAAATAATAAATTAAGTAAGATATGTTAGATGAAAACAAGGGCTAAAAAATGAAAGCAAAAAAGGGAATAGGGTTTACATGTGCGGGCATCTGAAGTTGTAATTTTAGGTAATATAATTAATGTATTTAATACCCATTAAAATACCAATGACATATTTCACAGACCTAGAAAGAATTCTTCATAGGTTCATCTGGAACAAAAAAAGACCACGAATAGCTACAGCAATTCTGAGAAAGAAGAATAAAGTAGGTGGGATCTCAATACCAGATTTCAAGTTATACTACAAAGCAACTGTTCTCAAAACAGCCTGGTACTGGCACAAGTACAACAGACATATAGACCAATGGAATAGAATAGAGAACCCAGATATCCACCCAAACAACTATGCTCAACTAATATTTGACAAAAGAGGAATGAAAATTCAATGGAGCCAAGATAGCCTATTCAATAAATGGTGTTGGGAAAATTGGACAGATACATGCAAAAAATTGAAACTGGACGACCAACTTACACCAAATACAAAAATAAACTCAAAATGGATACAGGACTTAAACATTAGAAGGGAAACCATAAAAATACTAGAGGAATCCACAGGCAGCACAATCTCAGATATATGCCGAAAGAACTTCTTCACTGATACTGCTCCAAAGGCAATGGAAGCTAAAGAAAAAATAAACAAATGGGACTACATCAAAATAAAAAGCTTTCGCACAGCAAAAGAAACCATCAACAAAACAACAAGAAAGCCCACTGTATGGGAGAACATATTTGCAAATGTTATCACTGATAAAGGTTTAATCTCCAAAATCTATAGCCAACTTATACAACTTAATAAAAGGAAGATAAATGATCCAATAAAAAAAATGGGCAATGGACCTAAATAGAACTTTTTCGAAAGATGATAGAAGGAAGGCCAGAGACACATGAAAACATGTTCAAAGTCACTAATTATCCGAGAGATGCAAATCAAAACAACAATGCGATACCATCTTACACCTGTCAGAATGGCAATCATCAACAAATCAACAAACAACAAGTGATGGCGAGGATGCGGAGAAAAAGGAACCCTTGTGCACTGTTGCTGGGAATGCAGACTGGTGCAGCCACTGTGGAGAACAGTATGGAGTTTCCTCAAAAAACTAAAAATGGATCTCCCATTTGACCCTGTAATACCACTCTTAGGAATTTATCCTAAGAAATTACAAACACCAATCAGAAAGGATTTATGCACCCCTATGTTCATAGCAGCACAATTTACAATAGCTACAATTTGGAAACAGCCTAGGTGCTCGTCAGCAGATGAGTGGATCAGAAAACTGTGGTACATCTACACAATGGAATTCTATGCTGTCATTAAAAAGAAGGAATTCTTACCATTTGCAGCAACCTAGTTGGAACTAGAGAGCCTTATGCTTAGTGAAATAAGCCAGTCAATGAAGGAGAAGCATCACATGATCTCACTCATTTGTGGATAATGAAGAACATTATAAACTCATGAACAAAAGGATAGATACAGAGACAGTAAAGCTTCAAACAGACTGTGAAATTACAGCAGGAATATTAAAGTTAGGTGAGGTAAATAAGAGATCAATCAAAGGACTTGTATGCATGCATATAAGCATAACCAATGAACATAGACACTGGGTTGTTGGGGTATGCCTGGGAGGGAGGGGGGGCAATGGGAGATATGTAGAAAAAAAATAATAAAAAATGGACATAAAAAGGTAATATAATTTTAGATAGAGTAGGTCATATTTAAGGAAAGCTATGAAATAATTAAAGAATAATATTTGAAGCCTGTGAACTGAAAATCATAAAAGAAATATTTACAAGACAGTGGAGAAACTAATGATGCAAGTGAGAGAGAAATAGAAGCTTACACACCAGAAATGGTGAAGAGAATATGGGATTGAAAGCACAAAATGAGTGTTGATATTGAAAAGGGAAAAGACTACTTCTGACTGTGAAAGTATTGGTAAGACTAAGTACAAATACGAGTATGTTGAAGGAGGTTGATAGAAAGTTGACAGAATTTCATGACTAATGGCCTCTATTTTCTCTGAGGTAGTAAGCAACATTTTCTGCTGTCTATGAGGGAATGGGTAAAGTAAGTGGTTCAAAGAAAATGGTGTTAGAGCAGTAAAATGGCGTACTTTGAAAGGGAGCTGACTAAGGAATAAAATTAATGGAGAGGGAGTGGTTTGAAAGGCTTGGCCAAGATTGGATATTATGAATTTGCAGTGACTCCAATCTTTCAGGCATATGACATCTTTTGGCAATATTTAGCACGATGGCAGAAAGAAAAAAGATAACACCAAGTGAAAATAGGTAAGATGGTGGAAGATAAAGGTGTCAATGAGTTCATGGTATTAAACCTGTTAGTTAGCCCTGGACAGTGTTGCTAAGTGGTTAGAGCACCAAAAGGTCATGGGTTTGGTTCCCAGTAAAGGGCACATACTTGGATGGCAGGTGCAATCCTTATCCCTGGTTAGGGTGCATGCAGTAGAAACCAATCAATGTGTCTCTCTCACATCAATGTTTCTCTCTTCCCCTCCCTCCCTGCTTTCCACTCTCTCTAAAAAATATATAATAATGGAAAAAATATCCTCAGGTGAGGATTTAAAAAAAGTATTAGAATTAGTAAGAAAGAAAGCATGAAAAGGTCTGAATGGTAGGTAGCTGGGGAGTTGTGAGGACCTTCAGTTCTTAATGATCCAAAGGTCATTGAGAGCAAGCGTAGAAGGAGTGGAAGTAACTTGCTGAAATAGAGTGGAGGCAAAGATAATTAGCTCAAAGAAGGTCAAGAAACTATGACGGTAGGCTTTCAGATGAAGTTATCTGCCCAAAAAACAGGCAGATTATTTTAGGTAGATATATTTTTCTATTAAAAACTAGATTTATCAGTCCAAAGAAAAATAAGAACATAAATTTAGTAGCTCATGGTCCATAAAACATTAAAACGCCAATTATAAAAAAAACTTATTTCAATAGGACAATAGAAAAATATGATTTTAAATATGTTTTTGAAGTATTTCAACTAAATAGATACTCTAAACTATTGTTATGCAAAATAGTGGAAAACACACTTAAGTTTAAATAATGACTTTCAAAATAGTAAAATATGTTAACTCTGGGCAAATAGGATAATCTTTTTCAATAAAAAAACACAAGTCCAGCTATACTGCATTGAACTCTGCCTGGTATGATAATAGAAAAAATGGAATTGTGTTAAAAATGATTTATTTTGCAAATGGACATGTAAAAATATTTTATACTTGAAGACTGAAGATGAGCAACATCCTTAAAGAAAAAAAAAACCCACACTAATTCAAGTCTGCTTTATAGTCTTCCAACCTATATAAATTTCATTATTGCTATTTTGAGATGTTCTGGCTTAATTAAAATCATTGGCACCCACAAATAAATGAAAATGTATTTTTTATTTATTTCACAGGTATGTAACACTTTCACATATTTTACACTTGACAACTGGTATATAAATTTTCGTCTATTGACCTTTGTAAGTCAGAAATTATGTGACTTAACTGTAGGTAGAAGCATTCACAGTTTACCTATAACTTTTCTGTATTTTCTGTATTCTCTTACCTGATTGGGAATTATCTGCATTTAGAATACACACACACACACACACACACACACACACACACACACATACCCTTTTTTCCTTGTCATTATTGGGCATGACTTAAGTGCAGTGCTTTATGTGAAATTTTCCACTCAAAATAATAACTTCATAAAAGTGACTAAAATTAAATATTTGATGGAGCTGTTATAATGAATCATGCTGAAAAAATATATTTTTAAAAAGACAGAGTAAGTAAATTGAAAGATATATGACATGTTGAAGGGTTCTAATATCTTTACTTTCTTCCTTTTTAGGATTTATTCAGCCCTTCATTGTGTGTGGTTATCTCAATTTTAATTTTGCAATGAAAAATTAAGTTCTCTAAAAGATCAAGTTGACAGATGAAGGAGAAAAAAGGGAAGTTGAAATTTCTGCCCTTCTCTCTAATCCAGATTGTGTTATGTGTCCATCTTACATTTTGGATACTTAGAAATGGCAGTCACAAGTACAAGAGGGAAAAAAAGATTTTTTGGGGAGAGTGATGGTGTAATAAAGGCAAGGAGAAAGAAAAATTTGTACATAGGAATGTAGGAAGGTACTTCAAAGGGAACTTGCCTACCTTATATGTGTTTAGGGAAAGCTGTGGGACTGGGAAAAGAAATAAAATCAGCAATAAAGTCATCACAGGAAGAGAATAAGAGTGTTCTATTTAGGAACTATGATGGGGTATGTTACGTAAGGTGGTGGGACTTGAAGCTTTAAAAAAAATAGCTTTGTTATTAATATATTATCATATTGTGTCCTAGAGACACATATTACTCACTGCCATTTCAATTATGACTAGCAATTATCCTTCCTTCTAGAATTGAAGTTATTAAAGCCAAATTTAGTAAAGCAGGTCATATGAGAAATAAATCTGAACATTCTTTCTGGTTACTTTCCAAAGGGGACATTTTTCTTATACTTCCTTTGTACTTGTCAATCCAGAGAAACCTTAAGATATCCTTTAAATTACAGATGGGAAGGCCCATAAAGAGTCAGTCATGCTAACATAATTTAAATGGTAAATATTAGATTCCTGGTACAAAATAAATATTATGGGTGATAACAAGGATGTTAATTCCCAAGAGAAGAGGAAAATATACACAGCATAGTTACTCTGGGTATTTGCAACATGGTAAATGATGTAAGTAATTACTCTTTTGCTTCTCAAGGTTAGATAGGTTGAGAACAGAGTTAGAAACATAGGAGTTTTCTATTATCCAACAATCCTATCTAATAAAAGAGTAATATGCAAATTGACCATTATTCCAACACACAAGATGGCTACTCACATGTGGTCAAAAATGGCTGCCTCCATGTAGACACAAGATGGCTGTCACAAGATGGTCAGCAGGGGAGGGCAGTTGGAGGCAATCAAGCCTACAGAGGAGGGCAGTTAGGGGTGACTAGGCCAGCAGAGGAGGGAAGTTGGGGGGCCCAGGCCAGTAGGGAAGGACAGATGCAGGGGACCTAGGCTTTCAGAGGAGAGCAGTTGGGGTGACCAGGCCTGCAGGGGAGGGCAGTTAGGGGCAATCAGGCTGGCAGGGGAGTGGTTAGAGGGTGATCAGGCTGGTGGGCAAAAGCGGTTAGGGGCAATCAGGAAGGCAGGCA
This sequence comes from Lasiurus cinereus, assembly GCA_011751065.1. NCBI lineage: Eukaryota > Metazoa > Chordata > Mammalia > Chiroptera > Vespertilionidae > Lasiurus > Lasiurus cinereus. The sequence continues at coordinate 25,853,293 of JAAGEH010000015.1, read as the reverse complement.
GGCGAGCAGTTGGGAGCCAGCAGTCCTGGATTGTGAGAGGGATATCCCAGATTGGAGTGGGTGCAGGCTGGGCTGAGGGACACCACCCATGCACGAATTTTGTGCACCTGGCCTCTAGTAAAAGATAAGATAATTCTTAAGGCATCACTTCACAAGGATAAGAAAGGATCTGGATGGTGTTTTGAAACTTCAGGTGGGTTGTGAAATCAATGCATGGCATCTTGAAAGGCATATTTAAAACAATAGAAAAAAATGACAAGGTAGGCCCTTTAGATAGGATAAGGTAGAGCAGGGTAAGATAGAATAGGGTAGGGTAAGGTAGAGTAGAGTAAAATAGAATATGGTAGGGTAGCATAGGAAAGGGTAAAGCTAAGTAGGTTTGGGTATAATAGAGACTAGAACAGAATAGGATAGAATATCACAATGCTTTGTATATAGTGTTTTGTGAAACTTTTGTTTAATATATATACACATGAGTTTACTGCCCCGCAATGGAAAATATATCTTATTTTGGATCACTACAAAAAAAGTTTGAAAGTTCCTGTTTTAGGAGATGCCTCTACATCTCACAGAGAGTAGAAAAAAAACTTTACTCATGACCACAGATATGACAGATTATTTTTATCTGAGGGAAAAATCATATTTATCTCATTCTCAGGAGAACAAATAATTCTTAACTAGGAAAAATGATATATAGATGCATATGAATTTTGAAGATGATAAAAAAATCAGCAAGATTGAACAATATAGACATAAAAGAAAAAAAGAGAAAACCCTATGAAACAAAGACAAAAGGAGAAGCAACCCAAATATCCATCAATTGATGAATGAGTAAACAAAATGCATTGTATTTATACAATAGACCATTATTTGGCAATTAAAATGAATGAAATGCTAATTCATATTATAACATGGACAAATCTCAAAGGCATTTTAAGTGAAAGAAGCCCAATACAATGCCACATAGTGTATGATTACACTTGTATAAAATACCCAGAATATGCAAATGTATAGAGACAGCAAGTAGATTAGTGGTTTCTTAGGGTAGATAGAGACAGGGCTGGTTAGATGGTGATAGCTAAAGGGTGGGGGTTTCTTTTTGAGGTGATGAAAATATTCTAAAATTAACTGCGATTATGGTTGCATATAACTGTGAATGTACTGAAAACCACTGAATTGAATATTTGGGGTGTGAACTAAATAAAGCTGTTTAAAAGAAGAGAAGATCAGTCTTCCAAAAACAAGGGGTTCAGAAGCAGTCTAAGTATTAAGTGCAGATCAGGGAAAACAATCAATAAGCCAAACTGGTGGTGAGCTATTGCTTTTGCTAGTTAGTATTTTCAATTTTCTCTTTGTAAAACTGTACCTTAAATTTTATAAACTATCCCTCTCCAACTCTCATGTTTTGAGGCAGGTTGACCCCATTCCCAGCTCTATAGAGGGGGGTCTTTAATGGGTCTAAATAATCAGCATATCTCACTCCTTTGGGCATGATGAATGGGCAGTTGACTAACCGAAAAGGAATAAGATGCACTTAGACATTTTCTAGAGTTTCTGGGGAAAAGGAAGGTTTTCTTCCTTCACTAGAAGAGCTTCTGTCATTGCTACTTACTAATACCTAGTCAGTAGACCTGAGCCAAGATATAGAAACAAACTGGATACTGGTGATATAAATTGAGCCATGATCAAGCCATACATTAAGATAAATATGTACTGTATTTTCTGGCGTATCAGACGACTTTTTAACCCAGGAATATCTTCTCAAAAGTTGGGGGTAGTCTTATACACTGGGTATTGTCTTATAGGGTGGGTGCTGAAACTTCCAAGCCTGACTGGAGAATCTGCAGTCACTGCATACAGTGGGGGAAGCTCAAAAACGGCCAGGGCCGCATCCCTGACATATGCGGCAACTGTATGAAAGCAGCAAGGGCAGTGCTGTACAAGTACAGAGAAGAAAATCCACTCACCAGGATTCGTCGAAAGAAGTGACTTAACATGGCCCCGATGACGAGGTGAGGGGATGCCTCACTGGGAAGGTGTAAGTGAAGGGCGGAGCAAGCTGCAGGTGTCCCGGACACCCAAGGTATGGGAAAAAAAAAGAGATAGAGCGGTGCTGTGCCCAGAAAAACAAGCCTCTTTCACCCATCTGGCCCGCCCTTGTATCCTATTACCTTTCCTCCTTCTCTGCCTCTCAGATCTCACTCCTGAGGACTGCAGTGAAGTGGTGCAGGTGTGCATGTGTGAGATCTGAGAGGCAGAGAAGGAGGTAATAGGATACAAGTGCGGGCCAGACAGGTGAAAGATGTGTGTTTGTGCTACCACTCTGATAGTCTTGGAGACAGGGAGGGCTGGGAAGGCAGGGAGAGCTGACCAATCAAAGCAGGCTTTGTATACAACAACCAGCCAATCGCCAGTAAGGTATATCGCTTGCCGTGATTGGCTGGTTGTTGTATACTGGGTACCATATACAGTACAGCACCAGTATCTGTACCTGTTCATACAGTATAGCACCAATACATACAGTACAGTATACAAATGTCCAACAGTCAAAACCCCATCATGGCTCCACCAGCAAGAAGAAAGAAATATGAAGCCAGTTTCAAACTTAAAGTTGTAAACTTTGCCATGGAACATAATAACTGCGCTGCTGCAAGACAAAATGAAGTAACAGGAAAGATGGTTTGGGACTGGAAAGCAAATGAAAAAGCATTAAAGAGTATGCCAAGGGGTAAGTGTGCATTAAGAAGAGGCACCCCACATTGACCAGAACTCGAAAAACATGTAGCAGACATGGTGAATGATCATCACCAAAATGGTTATGTAGTGACAAGAAATAAAATAGGTTTGTTTGCACTTCAGTGGGCCAAATCTAACCCAGATCGCAGCAACAGACTTAAGACCACTGTACCTGGTGTACTAGATTCATGGGAAGGCATAATATGGTACTGAGGCAAAAGACGAAAATTGCCCAAAAATTACCTGCAGATCTTGATAGCAAAGCAAATAGTTTCTATTGATATGTAATACAACAGTGCACTAAACATGGCTATGCCTTAAGTAGTATTGGAAATATGGATGAAACTCCAATGAATTTTAATATGATTGGAAATAAAACTGTCCATCAAAAAGGTGAAAAAACAAATTTTAATTAAAAAAAAAAACAGGACATGAAAAGTCCAGTTTTACATTGGTACTAGGATGCACAGCTGATGGCGCCAAACTGAGACCAATGGTTAGTATTTAAAAAAAAAAAAACAATGCTCAAGTTCCCAGTAGTTGTTTTGTACATGTGAATGAAAACGGCTGGATGGATGAAAAAGGCGTAAAGCTATGGCTTGATAATGTATTGACCAGGTGACCAGGTGGATTTATTCAAAAACGTAGTCTACTGGTGTGGGATATGTTCAGGGTTCATTTAACTTCCAGCTCCAAGCAAAGGCTTGCAAGACTAAATACAGATGTGACAGTTATTCCTGCAGGATTGACATCGTTGGTACAGCCACTGGATGTGTGCCTAAACAAAGCAATTTAAAGATCACATTCGAGAACAATGGGATAAATGGATGGTTAGCAGTGAAAACTCATTCACAAAAGGTGGAAACATGCGTGCTCCACATTTGGAAGTTTTGTGCAAAATTGTCATAAAATCTTGGAATGATATTGATGCAGAAACAGTAATCAAGTCTTTCAAGAAGTGTGGCATAACTTTTAGTTAGGTTTATTCCTAGGTATCTTAATTTTTTGGTACGATGGTAAATGAGATTGCTTTTTTAGTCTCTCTTTCTGTAATTTCACTATTAGTGTATAGAAATGCCACAGATTTCTTGGCATTAATTTTGTATCCTGCTACATTGCCAAATTCATTTATTAAGTCAATTAGTTTTGGGATAGAGTCCTTTGGTTTTTTATGTACAGTATCATGTCATCTGCAAATAAGGACAGCTTTACTTCTTCTTTTCCAACTTGGATGCCTTTTATTTCTTCTTCTTGTCTAATTGCAATGGCTAAGACTTCCAGTACTATGTCGAACAGGAGAGGTTAGAGTGGGCATCCCTGTCTTGTTCCTGTTCTTAGGGGAAATGGTTTTAGTTTTTGCCCATTTAGTATGATGTTAGCTGTGGGTTTATTATATATGGCTTTTATGATGTTGAGGTATGATCCTTCTATTCCCACCTTGCTGAGAGTTTTTATCAAGAAAGGGTGTTGGATTTTGTCAAATGCTTTTTCTGAATCAATTGATATGACTATGTGATTTTTATCTCTCAATTTGTTTATTTGATGTATCATATTTATTGATTTGTGGATATTGTACCATCCCTGCATTCCTGGGATAAATCCTACTTAGTCATGGTGTATGATCTTTCTGATGTACTGCTGGATCCAATTTGCTAGAATTTTGTTGAGGATTTTGGCATCTATGTTCATGAAAGATATTGGCCTACAATTCTATTTCATTGTGTTGTCTATCTGGTTTTGGTATTGGGGTGATGCTGGCTTAATACAAGGTGTTTGGAAGTGTTCCTTCTTCTTGAATATTTTTGAATAGTCTGAGGAGGAAAGGTTTTAATTCTTCCTTGAATGTTTGGTAAAACTCTCCTGTGTAGCCATCTGGTCCCGGGCTTTTCTTTGCTGGAAGCTTTTTGATGACTGCTTCAATTTCCTTCATAGTTATTGTACTATTGAGATGTTTAGATTCTTCCTGATTGAGTTTTGGAAGGTTATATTTTTCTAGGAATATGTCCATTTCTTGCAGGTTGTCCAATTTGTTGGAATAGAGTTGTTCATAGTATTTTTTAACAATCCTTTGTATTTCCACAGGGTCTGTTGTTATTTCTCCTCTTTCATTTCTGATTTTTGTTTATTTGGGTCTTCTCTCTTTGCTTCTTGGTGAGCCTGGCTAGAGGTCCATCAATCTTGTTTATCCTTTCAAAGAACTAGCTCTTGGTTTTGTTGATCTTTTTAATTGTTTCTTTAGTCTCCATGTTGTTTATCTCCGCTCTGATCTTCACTATTTCCTTCCTTCTGCTTACACTGGGCTTCTCTTGTTGCTCTCTTTCTAGCTCTTTGAGTTGTAGGGTTAGGGAATTTATTACCATTGTTTCCTGTTTTTTGCAGTAGGCTTGTAGGGCTATGAACTTCCCTCTCAGGACTGCTTTCACTGTGGCCCATAAATTTTCTATTGTTGTGTTGTCATTGTTGTTTGTTGTCATGATGTTTTTTATTTCTTCCTTAATCTCTTTGGTTACCCAGTCATTCTTTAATAGCATGCTATTTAGTCTCCATGTGTTTGATTTCTTTCTATTGTTTTTAATATAGTTGATTTCCAGTTTTATGCCACTGTGGTCTGAGAAAATGCTTGATATGATTTCTTTCTTCTTGAATTTGAAGACACTTTTCTTATGACCCAGCATATGATCTATCTTTGAAAATGACCCATGTGCACTGGAAAGAATGTATATTCTGTGGCTTTGGGGTGAAATGTTCTGAAGATGTCAATTAATTCCATCTGGGAATGCAGACTGGTGCAGCCACTGTGGAGAAGAGTATGGAGTTTCCTCAAAGAACTAAAAATGGAACTCCCATTTGACCCAGCAATCCCACTCTTAGGAATTTATCCTAAGAAATTGCAAGTACCAATCAGAAAGGATTTATGCACTCCTATGTTCATAGCAGCACAATTTACAATAGGTATAATTTGGAAACAGACTAGGTGCCCGTCAACAGAGGAGTGGATGAGAAAACTGTGGTACATCTATACAATGGAATTCTATGCTGCCATTTGCAGCAACCTGAATGGAACTGGAGAGCCTTATGATTAGTGAAATAAGCCAGTCAATGAAGGAGAAACACCACATGATCTCACTCATTTGTGTATAATAAAGAACATTGTAAACTCATGAATAAAAGAATAGATACAGAGGCAGTAAAGCATCAAACAGACTGTGAAATTATAGCAGGAGGATTAAGGTTAGGTGAGGTAGATAAGAGATCAATCAAAGGACTTGTATGCATGCATATAAGCATAACCAATAAACATAGACACTGGGGGGTTGGCGTATGTCTGGGAAGGAGAGGGGAGCAATGGGGAGATATATATACATGTAACACAATAAAAAAAAGTGTGGCATATCAAAATCATTAGATGAAGACGACTACTTGTGGCAAGATAAAGAGGAAGCTGAAGCTGAGACCACACCATCTGATATGGAATTTGATCCATAAGATGACTGCCTTACAAATGTATCACAAAATGTCACTGATATACTTATGATGTCAGATGACGATCAGGAGGATTTTGAAGGCTTTTAAAGGGAAACTGTCACGCCTGCAAAACTTGTAAAAATACCATAGCTTGCAGTTATGGTGGGTGTTGCTAACTCGCCAGGGACTTGCCCAGCACTTGCTCTCTCTCTATTGTTTGTTATCTTCCTCCTATCATCATCAGTTCCAGTTTGGTTGACAGCTTACAAAACAAACAGTGTGGCAGCTCCTATGGGTTAATTATCTTATCCTTCCTTTCAGCTTTAGAGTGAATTAGGAAATTTAATCCACTTGCTCTGTTTTATGTTTACATGTTTGATGACAAACAACCTTATGTTTATAAGTGACAGTTTTCCTGATAAGTACCTGCATGTCATAAGCATTTGAATTAAAATTACCATATTGAAATCAAATCTGATGTTTTTTAAAATTTTTATTTGGTGTGTGTTGGAAGAGGGGTCGTCTTATACAGTGAGTATATCCCAAACTCTACATTTTAACTGGAAATATTGGGGGTTGTCTTATATGCCCAGTCGTCTTATTCACCAGAAAATATGGTACCTGGAGCCAAACATTCACCTTGTCCTTCGGCAAGATTGAATTGGGTAATCTGTTACTCTCAAATTGAAAGGTACTAACAGATATACATACTAATGCATGTGTGTGCATAAACACTTATACAAGAAAAAAGAAAAAAAAACACCAAGATGCTCAGTGAGGAAAATGAAATTTGCTAAAAAATACAAGATAAAGCATAATGTACTTGAAAAGTATATTCATTCTGCTATAGTAGCCTTCATAAACTATACTTTACCAACTCAGTTCAAGTGTAAACCACCAATTAGTAAGCACAGCACATAGAATTATTGCAGAAATGCATCACAAATTATCTCAGCAAACCCTAACTCTATCAGTGGATAGAGTGCCAGTCTGCAGTCTGAAGGATCCTGGGTTTGATTCTGGTCAAGGACACGTACCTAAGTTGCAGGCTTGATCTTTGGCCCTGGTCTAGGCACATGTGGGAGGTAATCAGTCAATATGTCTTTTTCACATTGATATTTTTCTCTGTGTCACTTCCCCTCCCTTCCACTCTAAAACTTAGTGGAAAAAAATATTCTTGGTTGAGGATTAAGAAAAAAAAATGTTACTCAGTAAAATCTAAAGTACTACCCTTAGCGTCCAATTAGCTCAATATGAAAACAATTGGGGAATAGGGAAAAACAAAACAAAACAAGCTACTTAGATTAGTAACAGTGCATTAAAATATATATATTTACAGAACAGGCAGATATGGTAGTTATTGTCTAAATTGAAGAGGCATCAATAAGGGTCCTTTTGCCTAACAAATACATTATCGACTACACTCATTGCCTGAAATCAATGAATAATTATGTTGGTTATCAACATTAGGGAAAACACTGAGGTAAGTAGTGTGGGACTGTCAAAGAAGTACAAGGCATTCTTCTTATTCTCAAGTAACTTTTAGTCTAGATGGGGAGATAGGAAAATACATGCACACACATGCACATAGAAAGAACAATGATAGATAGTACATATACCATGAAGTAAAGAAAACGATTAGAGATAGGACAAAACATGAGTGCTGTAGGAGTTAATAAGAGAATGTCCATGGGGGTTGGAATACATAGCAAGCAGACTCCTGATGACTAAAAGATGTGAGATACACTTTGAAATGGGATAAGATATGACAATGTAGAGAAAAGATTCAAGCCTATTCTCAGCAGAACAACCTAAGTGAAGTCAAGAAGAGATAGAACTGACTGTAACAGAATTTGCACATTGGAGAAAGTAAATTAGGGAGATTAAGAGAAGTCAGATTATGGATTATTTAATTTTTATTTTATTGAATTTACTGGGGTGACATTGGTCAACAAAACCATACAGGTTTCAAGTGTACAACTCAATAAAACTTTATTTGCATACTGCATACCATCAAAAGTCAAGTCTTTTCCCTCCTTCTCCCACTTCCACTTCCATCTACCCCCTTTTCCCTCTTACTATCATCATACTGTTGTACATATCTCTCTCTACATATCTTTTTACTTAATCCTTTCATCTTTTTTTCATCTAGCCTTAAACCTCTTCCCCTCTGACACTTTGCAGTTCATTCTCTGTATCTATGAGTCTGTCTCTATTTTGTTTGTTAAATTATTTTTTATTAGATTCCACATATAAGTGAGATCAGATGATATTTATCTCTCTATGACTGGCTTATTTTACTTAGATTATAAATTATTTTAAATGCCAGTAGGGGAGTTTAAACTTATTATAAGAGAAATTAGGAAGCAAAATAAGGTCTTAGAATAAAGAAATTATGTGATAAAAACTGAGTTCAACAACATAGTTTAATATAGAATAGGTCATGGGATGTGTGAGGAGGGGAATGTATGTTAGGGAAACTTACTATGATGCTGTTAGAGTCATTCAATCACAAGGTAGTAAAAGGTCTGGACTAGATTGATGTGCTGTGGAGAGAAGATGGGATGGATATGGGTGGAATTTTCAAAGTATAATGCATCAAGCTTAGTAGCAATAAGGGATGGAGATTTAGGATACGAGGCCTAGAAAATAGGGACAAAAAAAAAATAGAAAAATAGGGGTAGATTAGGCTGCATTTTCACCTGGAGCTCAGGGTTCTTGTCTAAGCTCATTTCTTTTGTTGGAAGAATTTAATGTCTTATGGTTTTAGTACTGAGATTCTCCCATTTCATTGCTCTCTATTGGCCAAGTACCACTCTCAGCAACTAGAGACCATTCTCAGGTCTTTCTCCTATAGCAGCGGTTCTCAACCTGTGGGTCGCGACCCCTTTGGGGGTCGAACGATGCTTTCACAGGGGTCACCTAAGACTATTGGAAAACACCTATTTCCCATGGTCTTAGGAAACAACAGACTGCTCCTCGGTGTAGCAAAGTGTAGCAATGTAGTTTACTGTTGTTATATTAAGACTGTTACCCATGCTACACCACAATTCAAGACAAAATTTCATTTATTTGTAATTAGAAATAAATATTTCACAGTATATAATTACATATTGTTTTTGTGATTAATCACTATGCTTTAATTATGTTCAATTTGTAACAATGAAAATACATCCTGCATATCAGATATTTACATTACAATTCATAACAGTAGCAAAATTACAGTTATAATGTAGCAACGGAAATAATTTTATGGTCGGGGGTCACCACAACATGAGGAGCTGTATTAAAGGGTCACAGCATTAGGAAGATTGAGAACCACTGCCCTATAGCTTCATTCATTTCATCAACAGAGAACCTTTTTCACATGGAATCCTTCTAACTCTTCAGATTACTCTGACTTTTCCTCCTGCTACCAGCTACTCTATGATTCAAAAGAATGCATGCAATTAGGTTGGGCCTACTTGGGCAATCTTCTAATCTTAAATTCAGCTGACTGGTAACTTTAACTACATATACAAAATTCCACCCATATCCATCCCATCTTCTCTCTCCAGCCACCAACCTAGCCTGGGCTTTTATCATCTTCTGATTGAATGACTTTAATAGCATCATAGTGAATTTCCCCAACACACAACTTCTGAAATGTGAGACAAGCAAGGTGCCTATAAAATAAAATATAAGGCGGTACCTAATCCCAGACCTGTGAAAGCACCAATTCACTGTCTTCTAGTGTTGAAGGTTATTATTAAGTAGTCTTAGGGAAGCCTTCTATATTCTTAATTGTTTCCCCTGGATGTGCTAAATATTCTTGATGTCCAGTCACTTTACCAGGATGTGTCTCAATGTTGACCATCCTTTTTAACACTTTTCCTGGAATATGTTGGGCTTTGTCAATCTATAAATTCAAGTCAGTTAATATCTAGAATGTTTTCTTTAATTATATCTTTGCATATTTTTGTGTCTTTTGTTTGATTATTTTCATTGGGAATAACATTTGCACTTATCCTGAATCTCTTTTGCACATCTCATATAGATTTGATTTTCTTTCTCGCCTTAAAAGTATTTGCTTATTCCATTAATTTCTTTTGTTTTTCTCTGTTCTGTTCTTCATGTCTTACTATATATTTAGCAGTACCTATTCTCTTTTGTGCTGCTTCCAATGTTTGCTTTATTTTCCTTATTTTTTTATCTTTTGTTGCTTGTCTGATGTCTACTTACACTTTATTACTTTATGTTGTTTCATATACTATGTCCTTTCGTGGCAATATGTTTTGTTTCAATGTTTTTTCTGCTTGGGGGCAGCATTTCTCTAGTGAGTGCTTATCTTCCATTTTTTTTCCTATTTAGTTTCTTTTTTTTTTCCTTGTAGTTCCTTTGCATAGATTATGCTCTGGTTCCATTTGCATTACTACTAATCTTTGAATGAGCATAGTTCTTCCTAGACCAGTTATTGGTAGTAGGTTCATGAAGGAGACAGGCCACACAGTGTTCCTAACAGGAATTCTCCTTGGTTCAGAATGAAGCTCCTTTGGCCATGATGCATGTCTGCCTGTGCATGTGAGAAAGCACGAGCCAGCAGTTTGAGCTATCATCTCCATTCAATGAATACTGGAAACTATAGGGCTACTTAAAATTCAGTCATTCCCCCAAATTATTACTGGAAAGATGATGTATGGATGAATTTCCTTTGGTCCATGGCAGCTTCTAGCACCAGTTTATAGACCCTATTCCCATTTTTTTTTTAAATAAAGGGCTGTTGGTTTATTTCACAGTGTGATATGATTACTTTGGGGAAGTATGCTCTGTTTTGTTTGAAAACTATTTCTAGGTATCTTCCTACACTCCTTGATCATCAAGACCTTGGCAACCTTTATCTATTCATTGTGGTTCAGACATAAAGTTATTCTGGTTTTCATTCTCCTTGTTATATTTGGGTGATTTCAGAGGAAAGAATTTCACTCTGCCATTCTGAAAATGTAAGTAACCTCTAGATTTTCCTTATGCCAAAATGTTTTTATTTTTTTGTACAAATTAGAAGACTTACCTTAATTGTCAGATACTCATTAAACTTTATCTGACTTACTTAAGATAACATAGGCACTCTTTCCTTTATATCCTCATTTTATGTTGGACATAGTTATAAGACATTATATTGTACTGTAATTATTTGTATGTCTGTCTTTCTATCAGTCTGAGTTTTTTAGGGCAGGCACTGTGACTTATTGGTCTTTTTATTTCCACCACTTGCTTGACAGATAGTAGTAGGTATTTAAGAAATATTCTTGGGTTAGTAAATGAATTACAAACTATGGTCTGCAATGCCATAAGAGTTGTCTTTCTAAAGTACAATTCTTATCTTATTGCCAAATAAATTGGTGAATCTGAATTTTCAAGAGAAAAATATCCAAACTCTTTAGCATGGCATATGAGGCTCTTGCAAATTAGCCCCAAATTATCTATAAATAACATATTTTATCTGTCTGTTAACATGCTATCACTTAGCCAGGGTCAATTCCTAGAGTTTTCAGAATATGACATGACCTTTAACGCTTCTGTGTTCATGCACATTCTATTCACCATGCCTTTTCTTTTCTGTGTAGTAAATTTGTATTCATACTTCAAATATCACCTTCTATGTGAAGTATCCCCATATTTCCCCAGTTTGTTTTATTTCATTATCTATGCTTTGTGCATATATGTGACTTATGTCACACTATAATTAATACTTTATCTGTTTGCTCTTTAACTCTGCCCACTGACTGTGAACTTCTCAAGGTCAGGGAAAATGTCTGTTCATTTCTAGGTGCCCAGTATTTTGCACATCATAGGTGCTTTATAAATGCTTATTGAATAAATAAATTCTAATATTGAAACAGACTTCAATACATGGTAACATATGTTTCACTTTAAATTTTAAAAATCATTCTTTTTACTTATATCTTTCAGACCATTCAAATAACTTTACTCATTGAATCAATTCTGGACATAAATAATGATTTGCAGAAATTATTTGATGAGCTTGCTCTTCTTATAGAGCTGTTCTACTACTTGGTACTTGCCTACTTACTAACTTGCATTTGAGTTTCTCCAAGTATGGTTTATTCAGTGATCTTAACTAATGAATTGGATCGACCACACAGTGATTCAATCAAACGCCTGGTGATTGGCTATCTTGTCAAGTGGGAAAAAATATTGATCTTATTCTGTTCAATTGGCCTAGTTGTATAGCAATATGCTAATAATACCATCAAAATTACTTTTATTAGCAAAGTTAAGTTGAAGTAAGCAAGCTTCTAAGCAGAAGACCTGTGACCATAAGTGTTTCAATCCTTATCTCTCCCCTCACAATTCCCTATATCTCTTCTATAACAGTGTCTTGTTCCAAAAGGGAATTTAAAAATGTTTAATAACTTAAAAGGTCTCACAATTTGGCATTATGTTGCATGTAAAATCTGAAGTAAAACAAATTCATACTTTGTAGTTAATTATGTTTAAGGAATCAAACAGGTTTGTTTTTTCTCACTTTAACCCAATGGCATATGCAATGTTTTGCTAATTATATAGGAATTCTTGTCACAATGGCTTGGTCTATAGTAGATTAAGATTGGAACATTTATATTTAATAGTCCAATCATACATCCAATATACATGTTTCTATTTTAGAAAATGTTTTCCAGATGAAATTGATTTCCCTTTTGAATGAATAGAACTAAATTTGACTGAGTTTTTCACTAAAATTCCCCTTTTTAAAAATAGGTTCATCATTTTATTTTTAAATCTTTTAGCTCAAGATATCTAGGAATTTAAATAATACTGCAATACAGATGAGCAATTAAACATATTAAGGCTACAATTTGATATGGGGTACACTATGTACGAAGACATTTAGTACTACTTGAGATATATGTGTGTGTGTGTGTGTGTGTGTGTGTGTGTGTGTGTGTATTGTTTCCCCCCAAATGTGTAAAAAGTATGAGGCTCATTTCTACATTATTCTAATAACTGTTTTGAAATGTAATGTTAATATAATAAGACTTTATGTTTTTCAAACTATGTGGGATAAATATAACCAGTAATTTAAATATTGTACATGATGTACTATCTTGAGATATGATCCTGCCTGGAACTGGTATTTGGTTCTCTTATGTCCATATCCATCTTTGGCTAATTAAGAATGTCCTTTTATCATATCCATGTTGAAAAATGTGACATTTTAACCCAACTTATTTATTTAACAAAAACATATGAATTGCTGATCTAATTTCTCTACCACACATTTTACATTATTTGTACTTCACATCAGTCATATAGAATATGAGTTAGGTGATGAAACAATTAAAAACGGTAAGAAATTAGAAAGAACCCCCACTAAATATATTTCCTTTAAAATCACAATTTCCTCCTTCCCTGTAAAGGGATAGTAGAATGCACTAGAAATAGATACACTTTAAAACAGTGGTTCTCAACCTTTTTAATGCTGCAACCCTTTAATACAGGTCCTCATGTTGTGGTGACCCCCAACCATAAAGTTATTTTCATTGCTGCTACTTCGTAACTGTAATTTTGCTACTGTTAATGAATCATAATGTAAATACCTGTATTTTCCGATGGCTTTAGGTGACCCCTGTGTTTTGGTTGTTCGACCCCCACCGGAGTCGCGACCCACAGGTTGAGAACCGCTGCTTTAAAATAAACCCAACAAGCAAAAATTACAAGTTATGAAAATCATGAATTTGGGGGTGGTGTAAATATTCCCATTATAATGTGACCAGATTTTCTAAAAGATAGCTTTATTACTGATCTCATACAATAGGTAAACTATAAAATGATTTGCATAAAAAGCTTTAGAACAGGCTTCATGCATATAAGAGACACCTGAGTTTCAACAAAGCACTTAAAAATTTATACTCTTAAACAAGCTAGAATGCACAGATGAACCATAATAAGGCAACAGTGCTATGCATTAAAGTTACAAAACCTATAAACATATTATTGGAGAATGGTTTTCTGGAGCAAAACAAAAATTGAACTGGCATGGAGAGGGAAAGAGCCAAAACACCGAAGAACAAGCAGCAGTCTTTTCTCATTCATATCAGGACTGTGTAATAAATTACCCTCTTCTCTCCCAAACTGTCAGGAGAAAACAATGTTTAGATTAAACCTCGCTAAGGCCTAAAAGGATAATTTGTCAGTATTTACCAGTTTACTACCAATGCAGTATTGATTTGCTAGGGCCTTTCTTTTTATTTTATTTACACTAATTCAATCTGGAACAACTGAAACCTAACTTGTTGGAAAGCAAGATATTTCTTTATTTTAAGTCTCATAGGCCCATGGTTTAAAGTATAAGAAAATATGTCCAAATTATACTTTCTAGTTCTTGTGGGTAAAGACCAACCTCTTTGTTGGAGGCAAACTATTATCAGAGAAAACCACTTTTCTGCTGAGATTTACCTTGGGATAATTTCGTTATAAAACATTATGGCTCTTAAGCGAACGTGATAGAAAATAGTTCCAAATGACTGCCCGATTTAGCAGACTCATGACTGTAGTTCTAGGCAGTTGCTTAGAAAAAAAGAAATAAAACAGAACATCCTGATAAATCTTGTCGCTGAAGCTAAAATGACAGTATTATCTAGATGCATAAATGCCAGAGCTGAGGGACAAAACTACACTTGAGGAAAAAGATAAAATTACATTCCAAATACTGTTCCCTTGTATGTAAGTTACATAACTTAATAGGAGGTAAAACAAAAGCAGGCAAAAAGTTAAAACAATTTATGCACATATGTTGAGAGCATATAAAAAATATATATCAAGTACTTGACCCATGTAGCTACCATTGTCTGTTTCATTTCTTCCTTTATTGTGATTGCTTTGTTTTGGTCTGTTTCCTATTGTTTTCCTTCCAGAGGTACCTCAATATCAGCTGTGGAAATTTTTTGATACCAGTAAGAATGGGATAACTGGTAAAAATGTCAAATGTTGATAGGTTTATGACTTATTTAAGACTGAAATGTTATACTTTCATTTTTCTTTTTTCAACTTTAACAGATATTTTCACAAATTCTGACATGACTCAGGATTAGTAAAATCTCACTTTAACATATCCTTACACTTTCTTATCTAAAATTTTACTTTAGAATTTACTGTCCTATAGATTCACATTTCTTAACAATTTGACTGAATTGATTGATAGATTCTAATTAGAATTAAAATCAATTGATGAGTTATTTGGTAAAATATGGTTGTGTCTTCATAAACAAACGATTTAATGGTTTTCACTGGAATGATTAGCCAATTGAGTCAGACAACATATCAATGCAGGCAGTCTCTTAAATAAATCAACCTATTTGACAATTTTGATTGACTTGCTTATTTTCATAAATCACTCTAAAAGATACATGTATGTGCTTATTTATTTATTTATGGACCTTCAATCAACTGGTATTTTCTATTTCTTAGTCTTAAAATGAACAATGCTGAGTATAAAGTTCTCCTACAATACTCATCTGACTTGTAGTCTAATTGCGATTGAATGTGGTTATGTCTACATGTATTGATTTGTCTTATCAATAGCAGTTGTTTTTCCATGCACAAAATATCTTGAATATTTTTCTTATAAAAGCCAGTGTAGTCATTACAAACTGAAACTAAACAGATCCAGGAAACCAGAAAAATAAGTCTGACTTACTCAAATATTAATGTAGGAGTTTAAAAACACTGACTCTGGGACAAAAAAAAAAAATGGTGGCAAAATAGACAGATATGTCCTGAGCCTTGTCCTGAAGCAGATATAAAGAACAGATGAGGGATGCATGGGGAGTGTTTGTTGGTGAGTTGAGGGACAGCTATACTCAAGGAGATGGTGGGGGACTGCTGGATGAAGATCCCCTTACTGGGAAGCCCCCTTGGTGCTGGGTTCCCTCCTGGAGTGACGGGGTCAGATGCAGAGACTGCACCATCTTGAAGGGGAAAGTGGATGTTTTTGGAAGCCTGAAAATATATAACTACAGCACCCACTGAACAGCTGCGAACCCCAGAACACCGGTCCCCAATTGGCACAAAAAACAAGGATTCAGAGGAGCTCTACACTATACCATGGAAAGGTCAGATTTTGCCTAGGATAAGGTGAGGTCTCTGCTCCCAGAAGAAGAGAGAAAGGCATGCACTGTGGGAGCTGGAGGACCGGGGGAAGTCTGTGCCTAGAAAAATTCGTGGCTGTTGGGGCTGATGTGATCTGTGAATGTGGAAGGGGATCCTCAGAGCTGCTAACAAAAGGGATCTCTAAAAAACAACCCATTTTTGATTTGATGCAAAAAGACAGCCTAAAATTTTTAAAAGTATGCCAGCTGCTTAGACCAAAGAGGGAAAGAAAGACTGCAGAGACTTGTGTGCAGAGCCTGAGTGTGCACTTACACTGGCTCTTTTTTTCTTTTTCCTCTTTAAATCCTTGCTTCTGATCACTAATCCCAATACATAGGATAACTCAATTGGGGACACTCTAAGAGACTGCAGGGGAAAGTTGTTTTTCTGGAACCTGGGAATCAGAATGGGAAATAACCATGAGAGAACCAGCTCTGTGGCAACCCACTCCCACAAACCAGTATTGAGTGCCACAGAGAAAGCAGGATCTAAGCACTGGTCAATCCAGAAACACTGCCAACCAGAGGTTGAATCACAAATTGACTTGTGTAATCACAAATAAAGGAATATAAGAAATTAAGACACACTGCCTGCTAAAAAATCAGGACTGGCTTACAACACTGAGGAGCAGTGGAATGCAGGGAACTGCAATACTGTCCTGACTAGGAAAGAGACATGCCAAACAGAACAGTAGAAGAAGTGAATAACCTTTACTACTGCACATTTTTGTTTTAATTTTTTTTATTTTTTTCATCTTGTACTTAAGAAACTAATTGTTTTTCTTCTTTTCCTCACTTGATTTTACCTTTTTAATTATTACATTTTTATTTTCAATCCATAGTGTTACTATTTTACCTTTTTTTAAAAAGTATCATTTTATATTCTCTTTATTTTACTTTGGGATCCATGTTATACATTCTATTTCCATCTTTCCTTTGGGATCATTTGACTCTATCTCAACTTTACCTTTATGCCATAATTCTCTTCCTATCTTTTCCTCTTTTGTTGTCCTATTTTTCTTAACCTTTTCCTGCTACAGATTTTCCCAATGCTTTCTTTTTACCACCTGTTAAAATTTCACTCTATTTATATATCTAATTTCCATTCCCCTCTTCTACGTCCATATACACTTCTCTCTTCTCATTCTTCACTATACAAAAAAATGTTTTTCTCTGTCTTTTTGTTGTTGTTTGCTTGGCTTGAATGTTGATTATATAGATTTTTATGCTTGTTTGTGAGATTGTTTTGCTTATTATTTTATATGTTTTGTTTTTGGTTCTTTTTTCCCTCACCTTGCTTGATATTAGATATTGTTTGTAGTTTGTATTCATTTCCAGGTACTTGTTGCTGGCATTTGTTAGGATTAATGGATATTCTATTGGAGTTTTCTCCCCATATATACAGTTTGTTCTTATTTCTTATTCTCTTTCTTTTCTCTTTTACTTTTCTTTTTTTTCTCCCAACTGCATTATTTAACTCCTTTCTTTTTTTTTCTTCCTCTTTCTCTCCTATCCTTTAATTTGCCTTGCTCTGGTGGTAACCATCATTGGGGTTATTAATATTGTGACTAAATTTCTGTTCAGAGCCTTGTGCATATTACCTGGTTAATGTTGTGCTTTGAGCCTTTAAATCAATGCAGGAGAGAGAGAACTACATAACCAAATACCCAGAGAAGAGAGACCATGGGGAGACAAAGAAATAGCCCACATAGGAAAAGAAAAGCAGACATCACCAGAAAAGGGAGTAAATGAAATGGAGGAAAGCAACCTGTCAGAGAAAGAATTCAGAGAAATGGTCATAAGGTAGCTGAAAAGAATGGAAGACAAATTTGACAATATTTGCAAGAACCAAGAGGAAATAAACAAGAACCAAGAAGAAATGAAAAATGATTTAGCTGCTTTAAAGAACTCAACAGAAAGCATCAAGAGTAGACTAGAAGAAGCAGAAGATTATATCAGTGAGATGGAAGACAAGGTAGGAAAAAATACTCAAGTAGAGCAGCTTCTAGAAAAAATAAATAAAAAGCAGGAAGAAGTCCTGAGGGAACTTTGGGACAACAGGAATCAAAAAAACATCCACATAATAAGGATGCCAGAAGAAGAGGAAACTGACCAAGGAATATAAAACCAGTTTGAAGAAATAATGACAGAAAACTTCCCTGATATAGAAGAGAAAAAAAAACACCAACACACAAATCCAAGAAGCTCACAGAGTCCCAAGCAAAATGAACCCCAAAAGACCACAACAAGACACATTGTAATTAAAGTGGCAAATGCCAAGGACAAAGAAAGGATCATAAAAGAAGCGAGAGAGACAGAAAGTTACCTACAAAAGGACCCCCATTAGCCTTCCTCTTTCTCTCCTATCCTTTAATTTGAGGATAGGAGAGAAAGAGGAAGTGAATGATTTCTCAACAGAAACTCATTAGGCCAGAAGGGCATGGAAAGAAATACAAAAAGTCATATGAAGGAAAGATCTGAATCCAAGAATACTGTACCCAGAATGGCTAACAATAAAAATTGAGGGTGAAATCAAGAGCTTCACATACAAAAACGGAGTAAGGGAATTTATTACCACCAAAACAGTAATGCAAGAAATTCTAAAAGGTCTACTATAAAAAAAAGACGAAGAAAGGAAGAAAGGAAGAAAGGAAGAAAGAAAGAAAGAAAGAAAGAAAGAAAGAAAGAAAGAAAGGAAGGAAGAAAGAAAGAAAGAAATTAGGAAGCGAAGAAGGAACACAGGTATAAAGAGTAAAAATGGTGACAAATAAGTACTTATCAAAAATAACTTTAAATGCATTAAATGCCCCAATCAAAAGACAAAGAGTAATCCATTGGATAAGAAAACATTACCCATATACCTGCTTTCTACAAGAAATCCACCTCAGAAAAAAAAAAAGATGCACATAGATTGAGGGTGAAGGGATGGAAAAAAGTTTTTCAGGCAAATGTAAATGAAAAGAAAAGCTGGGGTAGCAATACTTATATCTGACAAATTAGATCTCAAAGTGAAGGACATAACAAGAGATAAGGAAGGCCTCTTCATAATACAAAGGGATCAATCCAAAAAGAAGAAATAACTCTGGTAAACATATATGCACCCAATACATGAGCCCAAAAATACATAAAAAAAATCTCCAAGAGGATATCAAGGGAGAGATTAACAGCAATACAATTATAATAGGAGACTTTAATACCCCACAATCACCATTGGACAAATCCTGTAAACAAAATATCAGCAAAGAAACATCAATCCTAAATGACTCCACTAGACCAGATGAAATTAACTGACATCTTCAGAACACTTCATCCCAAAGCCACAGAATATACATTCTTCTCCAGTGCACATGGGTCATTTTCAAGGATGGATCATATGTTGGGTCATTAAGAAAAGTCTCTTCAAATTCAAGAAGATAGAAATCATATCAAGCATTTTCTCAGACCACAGTGGCATAAAGCTGGAAATCAACTACAATAAAAACAATCCAAAGAAATAAAACACATGAAGACTAAACATCATGCTGTTAAACAATGACTGGGTTACCAGAGAAATTAAAGAAGAAATAAAAAACATCATCACAACAAATGACAGTGAAAACACAACAATCTAAAAACGATGGAACATAGTGAAAACAGTCCTGAGAGGGAAGTTCATAGCTCAACAAGCCTACTGCAAAAAGCAAGAAACAATGGCAATAATTTACCTAACCCTACAACTCAAAGAGCTAGAAAGAGAGCAACAAAAAAAGCCCTGTGTAAGTAGAAAGAAGGAAGTAATAAAAATCAAAGCAGAGATAAATGACATAGAGACAAAAAAACACGCAAAAAAACAATACAAAAGATCAACAAATTCAAAAGCTGATTCTTAGAAACAATACACTGTATTGATGAACCTCTAGCCAGGCTGACCAAGAAGCAAAGAGAGGACCCAAATAAACAAAATCAGATATGAAATAGGAATAACAACAGAACCCCACCAAAATAGAAAGAATTGTTAAAAAAAATACTATGAACGTTTCTATTCCAACAAACTGAACAACCTGGAGAAAATGGGCATATTCCTAGAAAAATACTACCTTAAAAAACTCAATCAGAGAGAATCCAAGATGGTGGCATAGGTAAACACTTACACTGCTGCCTCGCACAACAATTTCAAAACTACAACTAAAAGACAGAACAGATATCATCCAGAACCACAGGAAAGCTGGTGGAGTGTAAGTTCTACAGCTAGAAGGAAAGAGAGGGGCTCACGGAGACCCAGAGGAGCTGCAAAAAGCCGAGGTACTGAGACACGCGCGCTGAGAGAGCGGGTGCCGGAGGACCTGGCTGGCTTTCTCTGGCGGGAGGGAAACGGAGACTCCCAATGGGATTGAACACCTTATTTTACGACACTAAACCCCAGATCCAGCCAAAACTCATATGGGGGGAGTTTGGACTGTGAAAAGGGAGAGGTGCACAGAAATTTAGGGGAGTCGCAGAAGATCAGGTCTAGTCTTGCACTCGCACGGTGCTGCATGCAGGACAGATTGCTGATTGTGCCGCTGGCTTTCGCGAGTGGACGGGAGACAGACCCTCCGAACTGTGCCACTTCTGAGTCCACTAAGCCCCTGTTTCGGGCGAAACACTGGGGACATAGACTCGTGTGGTCCTAGTGCGCAGGGGAGCTGGAAAGGCAGTGGTTAGAGGCACTGCGGTGCACGTGCACAAGGACCACTCCAGGGATTACACAGTCACGTGAGACTCAGGGGCCGTGGAGGGCGGGGCCAACTGGAAGGCAAGGCGGTCCCTTAAGCCCTGAGACTCCACCCATCCCAAGCTCAACAGAGGCTTCTTCGGTTTTGCGTCTGGTATCATAAGGCTGAATCCAACACAGAAGTTTCCCCGGCATAGTGAAAATGCCGAAACAAGGGAAGGGATCACAAACAAAAGAAATGGAGGGAAGAAAAACGACTGGATATAGAGTTCAAAACCACGCTTATAAGGTTTTTCAAGAATATGCTAGAAAAATTCGATAAATTTAGTGAGACCCAAGAGGCGATGAAAAAGGACCAACTAGCGATGCAAAAGTGCCAACTAGAGATGGAAAAGGTCCAAATAAAGATGATAAAGGACCAAATAGAAATTAAACATACACTGACTGAAATAAAAAATATTATACAGAGTCCTAACAGCAGACTAGAGAAAGGCAAGAATCAAGTCAAAAATTTGAAATATAAAGAAGCAGAAAACATTCAACTGGAAAAGCAAGAAGAGAAAAGAATCCAAAAATGTGAACATAATGTAAGGAGACTCTGGGACAGCTTCAAGTGTACCAACATCAGAATTGTGGGGGTGCCAGAAGAAGAGAGAGAGCAAGATACTGAAAACCTGTTTAAAGAAATAATGACTGAAAACTTCCCACATCTAGTAAAAGAACTAGACTTACAAGTCCAGGAAGCACACAGAACCCCATATAAAAGGAATCCAAAGAGGACCACACCAAGACACATCATAATTAAAATACCAAGAGCAAAAGAGAAAGAGAGAATATTAAAAGCAGCAAGAGAAAAACAGTTCATTACCTACAAGGGAGCACCCATACGACTGTCAGCTGATTTCTCAACATAAACTATACAGGCCAGATGGGAGTGGCAAGAAATATTCAACGTGATGAATAGCAAGAACCTACAACCAAGAATAATCTATCCAGCAAAGCTAACATTCAGAATTGAAGGGCAGATAAAGAGCTTCACAGATAAGAAAAAGCTAAAGGAGTTCATCAACTCCAAACCAGTATTATATGAAATGCTGAAAGGTACTCTTTTAGAAGAGGAAGAAGAAAAAGGTAAAAGCCAAAAAATTATGAAGAACAAATACATATCTATCAACAAGTGAATCTAAAAATTAAGTGAATTAACAATTTGATCAACAGAATAAACTGGTGAATATAATATAATCAGGAGCACAGAAAAGGAGTGAACTGATAATTCTCAGGGGGGAAGGGGTGAGGGGTGTACAGGGAGAAACTGGACAAAAAATCATACACCTATGGATGAGATCAATGGGAGGGAGCTGAGGGCAGAGGGAGGGGTGGGAGGTGGTTGGAGGGTTGCTATGGAGGGGAAAAAAGAGAAACAAATGTAATAATCTGAATAATAAAGATTTAATTAAAAAAAACTCAATCAGGAAGAATCTAAACATCTCAATAGGCCAATAACTATGGAAGAAATTGAAGCAGTCATCAAAAAGCTTCCAGGAAACAAAAGCTTCACAGGGGAATTTTACCAAACATTCAAAAAAGAACTAAAACCTATCCTCCTCAGACTATTCCAGAAAATTCAAGAGGAACACTTCCAAGATCCTTCTATGAAGCCAACATCACTCTAATACAAAAACCAGATAAAGACAACACAATGAAAGAGAATTACAAGCCAATATGACTCATGAACATAGATGCCAAAATTCTCAACAAAATTCTAGCAAATTGGATCCAGCAATACATCAAAAAGATCATACATAATGACCAAATAGGATTTATCTCACGATGCAAGGTTGGCACAATATCTGGAAATCAATAAACGTGATACATCACATACAGAAATTGAGAGATAAAAATCACATAGTCATATCAATTGATGCAGAAAGATCATTTGAAAACACTCAACATCCTTTCTTGATAAAAACTCTCAACAAGGTGGGAATACAGGATCTTATTTTAAAATAATAAAAGCCATATATAATAAACCCACATCTAACATCATATTCAATGGGCAAAAATTAAAACCATTTCCCCTAATAACAAGAACAAGACAGGATGCCCACTCTCACCACTCCTGTTTGACATTGTAGTGGAAGTATTAACCATAGCAATTAGACAAGAAGAAGAAATAAAGGCATCCTAATTGGAAAAGAAGAAATAAAGCTGTCCTATGCAGATGACATGATATTGTACATAAAAACCCCGAAAGATTCCATCAAGAAACTATTAGATTTAATAAATGAATTTGGCAATGTAGCAGCATAGAAAATTAACACCAAGAAATCTATGGCATTTTTATATACCAATAGTGAACTTCCAGAATGAGAGAGAGACTAAAAAAGCAATCCCATTTACTATCACACCAATATATATATATATATATATATATGAATAAACTTAATTAATGAGGTCAAAGACCTATATGCTGAAAACTACAGGATACTGAATAAAGAGAAACAGGAAGACGTAAACAGATGGAAGAGCATACCATGTACATGGATTGGTAGAATCAACATCATTAAAATGTCCATGCTACCCAAAGCAATCTATAGATTCAATGCATTCCCCATTGAAATACCAATAGCGTATTTCACAGACCTAGAAAGTACTCTCCAAAAATTCATCTGGAATAAAAAAAGACCCCAAATAGCCACAGCAATCCTGAGAAAGAAGAACAAAGTAGGTGGTATCTCAATGACAGATATCAAGCTGTATTACAAAGCCACGGTTCTCAAAACAGCCTGGACTAGCACAATAACATACATACAGACCAATGGAATAGAAAAGAGAATCCAGATATCCACCCAATCCACTATGCTTAACTAATATTTGACAAAGGAGGCATGAACATACAATGGAATCAAGACCGTCTCTTCAATAAATGGTATTGGATGGTCATATCAATTGATGCAGAAAAAGCATTTGACAAAATCCAACACCCTTTCTTGATAAAAACTCTCAGCAAGGTGGGAATAGAAGAATTATATCTCAACATCATAAAAGCCACATATGATAAACCCACAGCTAACATCATACTCAATGGACAAAAACTAAAACCATTTCCTCTAAGAACAGTAATAAGACAAGGATGTCCACTTTCACCACTCCTGTTCGACATAGTACTGGAAGTCTTAGCCATTGGAATTAGACAAGAAGAAGAAATAAAAGGCATCCAAATTGGAAAAGAAGAAGTAAAGCTGTCCTTATTTGTAGATGACATGACACTGTACATAACACCCAAAGGACTCCTTCCAAAAACTAATAGACTTAATAAATGAATTTGGCAATGTAGCAGGATACAAAATTAATGCCAGGAAATCTATGGCATTTCTATACACTAATAGTGAAATTACAGAAAGAGACTAAGAAAAGCAATCCCATTTACCATTGCACCAAAAAATTAAGATACCTATGAATAAACCTAACTAAGGAGGTAAAAGACCTATACTCAGAAAACTACAGGACACTTGAAAAAGAGATAGAGGAAGACGTAAACAGATGGAAGAGCATACCATGCTATGGATTGATATAATCAACATCTTTAAAATGTCCATACCACCCAAAGCAATCTATAGATTCAATGCACTACCCATTAAAATACCAAGGACGTATTTCACAGACCAAGAAAAACTCTTCAAAGATTGATCTAGAACAAAAAAAGACCGTTAACAGCCACAGCAATCCTGAGAAAGAAGAATAAAGTAGGTTGGATCTCAATACCAGGCTTTAAGCTGTATTACAAAAAAACTGTTCTCAAAACAGCCTGGTACTGGCACAAGAACAGACACATAGACCAATGGAATAGAATAGAGAGTCCAGATATCCACCCAAACCACTATGCTCAATTAATATTTGACAAAGGAGGCATGAACATACAATGGAGTCAAGACAGCCTCTTCAATAAATGGTGTTGAGAAAATTGGACAGATATACAGGCAAAAAAATGAAAGTATACCACCAACTTACACCAGACACATAATAAACTCCAAATGGCTATGGGACTTAAACATAAGATGGGAAATCATAAAAATAGTAGAGGAATCCATAGGCAGCACAATCTCAGAGATGCTGAAAGAACTTCTTCACTGATACTGCTCCAAGGGCAATGGAAGCTAAAGAGAAAATAAACAAATGGGATTACATCAAAATAAAAAGCTTTCTCACAGCAAAGAAACCATCAACAAAACAACATGAAAGCCCACTGTATGGGAGAACATATTTGCAAATGTTATCACTGATAAAGTTTTAATCTCCAACATCTGCAGCCAACTTATACAACTTAATAAAAGGAAGATAAATCATCCAATAAAAAATGGGAAATGGACTTAAATAGAACCTTTTCGAAAGACTGTTGAAGGAAGGCCAAGAGACACATGAAAATATGCTCAAAGTCGCTAATTATCCGAGAGATGCAAATCAAAACAACAATGCGATACCATCTCACACCTGTTCGAATGGCAATCATCAACAAATCAACAAACGACAAGTGTTGGTGAGGATGAGGAGAAAAACGAACCCTTATACACTGCTGGTGGGAATGCAGACTGGTACAGCCATTGAGGATAACAGTATGGAGTTTCCTCAAAAAACTAAAAATGGAACTCCCATTTGACCCAGCAATCCCACTCTTAGTAATATATCCTAAGAAACTACAAACACCAATCAGAAAGGATTTATGCACCCCTATGTTCATAGCAGCACAATTTACTATAGCTACAATTTGAAAACAGCCTAGGTACCCATTAGCAGATGAGTGGATCAGAAAACTATGGTACATCTACACAATGGAATTTTGTGCTGCAATAAAAAAGAAGGAATTCTTACCATTTGCAGCAACCTGGATGGAACTGGAGAGCATTTTGCTAAGTCAAATAAATCAGTCAATGAATGAGAAATACCACATGATCTCACTCATTTGTGGATAATAAAGAATATTATAAACTGATGAACAAAAAGATAGATACAGAGGCAGGAAAGCATCAAACAGACTGTCAAATTACAGCAGGAAGGTTAGGGAGAGGTGGGGTAAGTAAGAGATCAACCAAAGGACTTGTATGCATGCATATAAGCATAACCATTGAACACAAGGGTATGCCTGGGAAAGGGGTGGGCAATGGGAAGATATGTATACATGTAATAGATTAATAAAAATTAATAAATTAAAAATTAAAAATATAAAATAAATGGTGCTGGGAAAATTGGACAGATATATGCAAAAAATAAAACTAATCCAGCAACCTACACCATGGACAAAAATAAACTCAAAATGGATACAGGACTTAAACGTAAAATGGGAAACCATAAAAATAATAGAGGAATCCACGGGCAGAGAAATCTCAGACATATGCTGAAGGAACTTCTTCACTGATACTGCTCCTAGGGCAATGGAAGCTAAAGATAAAATAAACAAATGGTGCTACATCAACATAAAAAGCTTTTTCACAGCAAAGAAAACATCAACAAAACAAGAAATCGCACTGTATGGGAGAACATATTTGCAAATATTATCACTGATAAAGATTTAATCTCCAATATCTACAGGAAACTTGTATAACTTAATAAAAGTAAGATAAATGATCCAATAAAAAAAAATGGGCTACCGACCTAAATAGAATCTTTTCAAAAGAAGACAGAAGGAAGGCCAAGAGACACCTGAAAACATGCTCAAAGTCATTAATTATCCGAGAGATGCAAATCAAAATGACAATAGGGTACCATGTAACACCTGTCAGAATGGCAATCATCAACAAATCAACAAACAACAAGGTGCTGGTGAGGATGTGGAGAAAAAAGGAACCATGCACTGCTGGTGGGAATGCAGACTCGTGCAGCAACTGTAGAGAACAATATGGAGTTTCCCCAAAAAATTAAAAATGGAGCTCCCATTTGACCCAGTAATCCCACTTCTAGAAATATATCTTAGAAGAAACTAGAAACACCAATCAGAAAGGATATATGTACTCCTATGTTCATAGCAACACAATTCACCATAGCTAAGATTTGGAAAGAGCCTAGATGCCCATCAGCAGATGAATGGATTAGAAAACCATGATATATCTACATAATAGAATACTAGGCTGCTATAATAAAGAAAAAAATCTTTCCATTTGCAGCAGCATGGATGGACCTGGAGAGTGTTATGTTAAGTGAAATAAGCCAGGCAATGAAAGAAAAATACCACATGATCTCACTCATTTATTCAAAATAAAGAACATCGTAACCTGATACATATATAGATAGATACAGGGGCAATAAGGCACCCAACAGACTGTCAAATTACAGCGGGAAGGCTGGGGAGTATTGGGGAAGGAGGGAAATAGTTCAACCAAAGGACTTGTATGCATGCATATAAGCATAGTAATGGACACAAGAGACTGGGTGGTGGGATGAGGGCATGTGACAAGGGGTAAGAGAAGCTGGGGGAAGGTCAATGTGGAAAGAAAAGGAGATATATGTACTAATATATGTAATACTTTAAACAATAAAAAGTATATAAACAAACAAACAAACAAACAAACAAATAAATAAATAAGGGGAAAAAAACCTGACTGTATTGAGCGGATTGACCAAATCATTCAAAAATCAAACTGGTTGCCGACACCGGTTTGGCTCAATGGATAGAGCGTCGGCTTGCGGACTGAGGGGTCCGAGGTTCGATTCCGGTCGGGGGCATGTACTTTTCTTGCGGGCACATCTCCACTGTGGGGCATGCAGGAGGCGGCTGATCGATGTCTCTCTCTCATGGATGTTTCTGACTGTCTGTCTCTCTCCCTTCCTCCCTGTAAAAAATCAATATATTTAAAAAACAAACAAACAAACTTGTTTACACATATAGAAACAGCTTAAAAAAATCAATTGTGCAAGGAATAACACTTCAAATCAATCAAAAATAGTTATTCAGTTCTGTGTAAAGGAATTGCCAAATATATATATATATATATCAAGAATTACACATCTATATTGATTTACTCATTCAAAAATATTTCTTGAATAACTACTAAGTGTTCAAAAGTATTATAGGATATTTAATACCTCATTGAATAAAACAAAGATCTCAGCGCTTTTGTAACTTAACAATTCTTCTGGGTGGGGAGGGGAGAAAATAAATAGTAATCATAGCATAAAAGAAAAGTTACAACAGAATAAAGGGTAATGGAAGTATGGGGATAGGAATGACACTTGCAGTATTATACAATATGGTTCACAGTTGTCCTCAATGATAAGGAGACATCTAAACAAGACTTGAGGAGGTCTGAGAGTTAAACAAGCAATGTCAGGAGGAAGAGAGTTCCAAGTAGAGAAATCAGCTAAAAATGTCCCTAAGACAGATGTGCCCTGAAGGTTTTTTTAGATATGGACAAAGATACCAATGTGGTTGGAATGGAGATAACAAGGGAAAATGTAGAAAGACATGAGGACAGAGAGGTATCAAGTAGCTAGATCATGGAGGGCATTTTAGACCAATATAAATATTTTTAATCAGAATTAAATGAGAAGCCATTTAAATATTCTTAGCACAATAGACTTACATTCTAAGAGGTTCATTGTGGGAAGCAGGAGACCTGTTAAAAGAATTACTCCCGGTGAGAGATGAGGGTTCCTTGGATAAGGGTAGCAGTAGTTGAATTGGTAGTAAAGGAACAGTATTTGTTGATTGAGTGGATATAAGATATGAGAGCAAGAGTGCTTTCAGGATGACTCCAAATTATTTGGCTTGAGCAAATGGTAGTATGGAGTTTCCATCAACTAAAATGTGCAAGTCTAAAAGTGAAGAAAACTTGGAACAGATAAAGGATTTAGTTTTGGACAAGAGAAATCAAAGTCACCTATTAGACATCCAAGTGAAATTATCAAGCAAGTAGTTGAAAATGCTTATTGGAAAAGACATCTTTTCTGAGATATAAATTTTGGACCAATCTGTATATTAGAAAGTGTTTTAAGCCTCAAGACCATCTGAGATCACTAAGTGAGCAAGTAAATGGAGATGACTCTAGGACAAAGACACTGAAGCACTCCTACATTAAAAGGATAGAGGGAAGGGGAAGAAGCAGTGAATAAGATAGAAAAATGACTACCAAGATAAGAGAACAACTCAGAGTGTGGTAACCCTAAAGCCATTCAAAGAAATTATAGAGAACTCACAAATTAGTCAAGGAATGGGATATACCCTTAGTTTTATTCAGTCCTTGTTTAGGACTGGTAACCAAGAATTATAAAATGTGGTAGAAGGAAAAGTTTTGGATGATTTCACAAACTTGCCAATGCTCTCATAGTAAAAGTTATTAAATCATTGTACAGACATGCCCAGAATTATTAAATCATTGTACAAAAGACTTTTGCAGGCTACACAATCTCTCTAGCTGCAGAATTATTTCAACAAATATAGATATTATTAAGGAGTAATGAAAATAAAATATATACTATCTAAAAAAGAACAAGACATATACTTGCAAACATCAAAATAAATGAAAATTATTTTGGTAACAATTATTTAGGTGACAGTGACCTTAAAATTGAAAACAGAAACTTAAAAATATGGATTTCGGTGAAAAAGGACATGCTATCTAAAATCAACCACTTAGTGTAACACTCATTAGTTCATGAAAACACTTGTGTGTATACTGCTAAGATTGTTAAATGACAAATGCATGGCTTTAGTTTCAAAGGAAAATAGCATTGTATATATGACAAGGAAGGTTTGAAATTCACAGCTATCTTTTTGTTTTACAACTGCTAATTTTGGCAAACAGCTTTGAAACATAAAACTGCTGGTCCACTGGATAACAATATTTTCATGCCTTGTTCCTTCCTTTAAGAGAGAAACTTGATCTCCAAACATAGCTTTTTCAAGTAAAAGAAAAAAAAAGTATGTCTCTCCCACTTATGGGATTCTAAATTCATTAGGACAATCAGAAAGAGGAAATGACTTAACAGTAATGTAGAAATCAAAATACTACCCTGGGCCTAACAGATTTTTTTCTCACTTTATTTTTAGAAGAAGCACACACCATAAAAGCTATGTTAAAGAAATAAATCAAGAGCTAAACCAAGGGAATATTTTATAATCCTGTGCTCCTGCCCTACCCAGGTGCCTCAGTTGGTTGGAGCGTCATCCTAGCATCCTGTGAACCAAAAGGTTGTGGTGTCATGTATATCAAGTTATTAGTATCAGGAACTCATTTTTCAGTGGTAATAAGAGCACATACCTAGGTTGTGGGTTTTATCCACTTGGGGTGCATAGGGGAGGCAACTGATTATGCTTCTATGTCACATCAATACTTCCTCTCTCTCTCCTCTCTCTCTCTCTCTCTCTCTCTCTCTCTCTCTCTCTCTCTCTCTCTC
>JAAGEH010000015.1:25788919-25822854 GCA_011751065.1 Lasiurus cinereus | reverse complement strand
CTCTCTCTCTCTCTCTCTCTCTCTCTCTCTCTCTCTCTCTCTCTCTCGTCTCCTTTTTCTCATTATAAACATATGCTCCTCTGGTGAGGATTATAAAATAATAATAAGAAATATAATTCTATGCTCTCACTCTTTTTCAAAAAAAGTGTTTTTTTTCATTTCTTTTAAAACGTTGGAAAGAGCTCTGTAAGCAGCAGTTATTGGTAATTTTAAAAAGTGGTCTAGGAAACAAATGTGTTGCATTCATTAATTTGTGATAATTTTCCTTTTATTTGCATTTTAATTGTTTTCAATTAAAAACCTTTAATAATACATAGTACAAAGTTCTAAAGGTACAAAAGAGTACACAGGAAAACAACTCTTCAAACCCTGTCCACCATAGTCATCTAATTCCCTTCCACAAATGCCATCAGAATTATCCATTGATTATAAATATTTCCAGAGATATGCAAGCATCAAGTGTAGGGTACCGAAACTGCAGGTTGTGACCTATTAGTAGATTATGAAATAAATTTCCTGGATCATAATTAACATTACAAAGACATGAAATAGAATAGACAATATTAGAGTAGGTATTGTCTTTTGAAATTTTTGTTTCTAGTTTTTCTTTTTCTTTATAAGTTCATTGTGAACTGGGTCACCATGTAAAATGTATTTCTTACTCTGGATTACAGACAACAAAGTCACTGCTAGACACAATGGCTTTTGTTTACTGATGTATACTGAAAACTCTTATACTTTGATACATAAAGAGTTTCCTCATTTTGAATAAGTTGATTAAAAGTATTTCAAACATCCATAAAAGAACATAAAGAACAATATTATAAATACCCACCTATCCCATCACCTAGTTTAAGAAACAAATATAAATATATACAGTATGAATAGAGTGAAAATCCTGCCATGCAATTCTCTAAACCATTCCATTTCTCATCCTACCATGTATATCTCATTATTTGTAAGGCTACAAAGTATTCAATTGCATATTGGTACCATAAGTTAAACTAGACTTCTATTGATGAATATATTGATTGACATCCTTGATATTTCAAACAATGCTACTGTTAACATCCTCAATATCTGTAGGACAAATTACAAGAAGTGAAATTATGGAGTCAAAGAATTTACCTTATATTTTTGCTAGCTATGGCCAAATTACCTTTCATAGAGACTATATCTATTTGTACTCCTATAACCAGCATTTTACATATAATTGTCAACAAAGTATATTATCAATTGTTTTGTTTCCAATGTAATAAGTGGTAAATGATAACTTAAGAGTTCTATTACGCATTTTTCTTAGGAGTGAGGTTAACATTTTTCAGACATTCAATAATCATTCTCATTTCCTTTTCTATGATATATATCCATTTTTCCCCCATTTTATTTTTGGGACTTTTTTCTTATTGACTATAAGTACTCTTTTAAAAATATGTATATTTTCATTGACTTGAGAGAGGAACAGAGAGGAAGAGAGAGAAATATCAACGAGAGAGAATCATTGATCAACTGCCTTCTGCACACCCCACATTGGGAATGGAGTTTGCAACCTGGGCATGTTCCCTGATCAGGAATCGAACCAAGACCTCCTGGTTCATAAAGGATCTATGCTCAACCATTGAGCCATACCAGCCAGCTAGACTGTATGTACTGTTTACATTAGAGGAAATTAACGCTTTATTTCTGAATGCTACAAATATTGAATTCCAACATTTTTACTTATGGCATCTATTTTTTATGTGCTATATCTAGAAAAGTTTTTTTCTACTTTAATAAAAAGTTAGAAAATTGTCTCCCATATTTCCTTCTAGGACTTTCTTTCACATTTAAATTTTTACTTATCTAGAATTTATTTTGGTGTAGGGAGGTGGAGAACCAAATTTATTGTTTTCTAGACAACAATGTCATTGTCTCAATACCTTTTTAAAGCAATTCATGTTTTTCCTATTAATCTGAAATGCCATTATTATCATTTGCTCTATTCCTTCTGTATTTGGGCCTATTTTAGGCTTCTTTTTCCATTTTATCACTGTTTATTCATATACTAGCAGCATACTGATTTCATTTAAATAAATTAAATGTATTTTAATATCTGTCAAACATACTTTTACAACATTATGTTTGAGTAGGGGGGCTTTGGGAAGGTAATGGGGAGATGAGGACAAATATGTAATATCTCAATCAATAAAGAAATTAAAATAAAATAAATCTTTTATTGTTTAGATTATTACAATTGTTCCTTTTTCCTCCCATAGTTCCCCTCCACCTGGTTCCCACCCCACTCCCTGCCTTTTTCCCTCCCCACTGTCTTCATCCATAGGTGTATGATTTTTGTTCAGTCTCTTTCTGCACCCCACACCCCCTTTCCCTTGAGAATTGGCAGTCCACTCCCTTTCTATGCCCCTGATTCTATTATATTCACCAGTTTATTCTGTTCATCAGATTTTTTTATTAACTTGATTTTTAGATTCACTCGTTCATAGGTATGTATTTGTTATTCATAATTTTTGTTTACCTTTTTCTTCTTCTTCCTCTTCTTAAATAATACCTTTCAGCATTTCTTATACTCGTTTGGTGGTGATAAACTCCTTTAGCTTTATCATATCTGTGAAGCTCTTTATCTGACCCTCAATTCTGAATGATAGCTTTGATGGGTAGAGTAATCTTGGTAATAGGTTCTTACTATTCATCACTTTGAATGTTTCTTGCCACTCTCTCCTGGCTTGCATAGTTTCTGTTGAGAAATCATCTGACAATTATATGGGTACTCCCTTGTAGGTAACTGTTTTTCTCTTGCTGCTTTTAATATTCTGTTTGTCTTCTGCTCTTGGCATTTTAATTATGATGTGTCTTGGTGTAGTCCTCTTTGGATTCCTTTTGTTTGAGATTCTCTGTGCTTCCTGGACTTGTAAGTCTATTTCTTTCACCAAGTAGGGGAAGTTTTCTGTCAGTATTTCTTCAAATAGATTTTCAGTATCTTGCTCTCTCTCTTCTTCTGGCACCCGCATAATTCTGATATTGGTATGCTTGAAGTTGTCCCAGAGGCTCTTCACACTATCTTCAAATTTTTGGATTCTTTTTTATTTGCTTTTCCAGTTGAGTGTTTTTGCTTCTTTGCATATCAAATATTTGACTTGATTCTTGCAATCTCTAGTCTGCTGTTGGATCTCTGTATATTACTTTTTATTTCAGTCAGTGTATGCTTATTTTCTAGTTGGTCCTTTTTCATATCATCAAGGTTCTCACTAAATTTATTGGCCTTTTCTATAAAATTCTTGAAAAACTTTATAACTGTGGTTTTGAACTCTATATCCATTCATTTGTTTTCCTCCATTTCTTTCATTTGTGACCTGTTTCTTTTTTAATATATTTTATTGATTTTTTACAGAGAGGAAGGAAGAGATATAGAGAGTTAGAAACATTGATGAGAAAGAAAACATTGATCAACTGCCTCTTGCACACTTTCCACTGGGGATGTGCCCACAACGAAGATACATGCCCTTGATTGGAATCGAACCTGGGACCCTTTAGTCTGCAGGCTGATGCTCTATCCACTGAGCCAAACTGGTTTCATCATGACCTGTTTCTTTGTCACTGCATTTTGGCTGTTTCCCTGTGTTGATAGAGTAGCTTTGTGTGGTAGGTGTTTTATGGGGCCTAGTGGCTCAGCCTCCCCAATTATCTGAGGTGGACACTCTTGGTGCAGCCCTTTGTGGGCTGTTTGCACAGTCTTGTTGTAGTTAAGCCTTGAATGTTGTTGATATCACCGGGAGGAATTGACCTCCAGGCCAACTGGCTGTGAAGATCAGTTGTGTCTATTATGGGTGAACTTCTGTTCTGGAGACACCCTTATGGGGCAAGACTTGCTTAAGTCGGGCTTTAGTGTTCACTTAGTCTTCCCCCCGAGTGTGTTCCTTATGGATCTAAGGAGTTGTCATCTGTATAGTCTCACTCTGACCACCAGGTACCCTAGTTTTTAGATCTCCAAAGATGTGCTAATTTAGCCTCTGCCTGAGGCCACCCAGCAGGAGCTATGGAGAGATCTGCAGATTCCTCTTCTTTGTTTGGGGTTTCGAGATGCCCAAATGAGGCCTTGCTGTGAAGCAATGCAAGCTGCTGTGGAGCCTTAGGCTGACTTTTGGAAGTTCTGGGGTTCTCTGACCCAGCTGTAGTTTATTAGGTAATTTTAGATTGCAAAGGACCAGGCCATTCATATGCAAACACCTCTGTGTACAACTTGGGTGGGGTGGATCTCAGGGAATCAACAGGGCAGAGCAAACAGCAATGGCTGACTATTAGCCCTGACCCAAGAGGCTCTCGTGTCTCAGTATCCCACAGTAATCACTGCAAGCACCCCTGAGAGATAGCCGCCTTCGTGTTCCAGCCCTATGCAAGACAGTCCAGTTTCTTCCTGTATGAGTCTGGGTTCCCAGAGTCTCATCCAGAACTGGAGTTCAGAGCAGTCGGGAGCTCGTGTCTCCATCCTGATAGAAAAAGACAACCACATCCTCAGTTGCCAGCCCTTTCTGCAAGTGCCTCTGTACCTCCACACTTTACTTTTATCCCTCCTTTGTGTCTCAGTGTGCTTTTCTCTTCCCTTCTAGTGGTATAATTTCCACTCAGCCAGCCTTATTGTGGTTCTGGATGATGTCTATTTTGTCTTTTAGTTGTAGTTTTGAAGTGGTTGTGCGAGGCAGCAAGTTCAGGTGTTTACCTATGCTGCCATCTTGGTTTCTCCTTTCCAAATATTTTTAAGGCGTTCTTACATGTTTGCTTTTTATCCATTTGAACATTATACCCAGTAAATCAGGATTTTTACAAGTCCAATTGATATTTTATTGGAGGCATATTCAAATAACAGATTAATTAAGTATAGGTTTATGATAGTGAGACTTATCATCCAATAATAGGATATGGCTTTCCAATTATTTGTTTTCTTTTATGTTTCTCAATAACATTATACTGTGTGTATGTGTTTGTGTGAATGCATGTGTGTGTGTGCACATGTATGTATGCATCTTCCTCTTTTTGCTAGTTTCTTCCTAGGAATTTTGATTGTCATTGCTATTATAAAAATAATAATTTATTCAAATATATTTTCTAATTGGTTGCAGCTTTATGGAGGAAAATTAATTTGGTGTGCTTTCTAATTTTTCATATAGTTTATCTATATTTATCTATTCATATAATAATTTGAGTAATAGAATCCCTTACAATTAACCACCTTACATTCCTATTATGAACTGTATTTAGTTGTAGTGTTTTATTCTTTTACTATATTGCTGGACCTTATTTACTAATAGTATACTTAAAAATTTTGTATCACTACCCACAAGTACATTTGGTTTGTAGATTTTTATGTGTGAATTCTTTAACTACTTTAGATCTCAAGGCTTTTCTGGTTTCCAAAAAATTAAAAAAGATTTGGAAGCTTTCACTTCTGTTATACTCTAAAAACATTTAGGTAGCATGAAAATGGTGTGTTCCTTAAAAGTTTAGGAGGTTTTTCCTATGAAACTGTCAATTCTGCTACTCTTTTTTGTTTTTGTTTAGGTAATTCTTTGGCAATTTTATTATTATATAAATTAGAAAGTTTAGACTTTTTCTATGTTCTGAAACCAGTTTTCATCATATATACTTTTCCTATAAAACTATCCCTTCTAGCCAGGTTTTCATGTGTATCTAAAATGAAGTGCACACAGTGGTTTCTTATGAGTTATTCAATTTCCTCTTTATCTGTAGTTATTTTGACATGCTTCTTATCTCCTCTTTTCTTGATTGTGTTATCTATTTTATTACCTCCCCTTGTATCTTGGATTAATTTATTCTAGATATTGGATTTTTAGTTCTAGATATTTTATAATATACATTTTGTAAAATCAATTCAAATAACAAATGAGGAAATGTCATTAGAAAAAAAGATGATAAAAGGTTAAACTCAAGAATCAATAAATGGCATAATTTTAAAGTTTGTTTTTATAATTAGTTAAAAACTATTTAAATTATCTAGTTTAAGTATCAGTGATAGAACACTGAAATGGCCACTCTTAAACTTTACTAGTGAGGAATATAAATCCAGAAATAATTTGATAATGTATATCTTGTATCTGAATGTAAACATTATTGAACCCAGTAATTTTATTTGTAGAAATCTATTCTAAAGAAGAAAGGGACCAAATATTTGACCATAAAGTTGTCTGTTGTAGCATTTTTATGCTAGTGAAATGCTGAAAATGTTAATATTCAATAATAGTTAACTGATTAATTAAAACACTATTTAATTCAGATTTGGTAACATGGCTTATGTTTTATTTCAAGTGATATTTCAGGTTGTATGGATCCTTAAAAAGTAACATGATGAATGGGGGGTGGGGAGAGAGATGCTAATTCATAAGAAAATATGAATGATATTTTATTGGGAGATATCTTGAGTTGTTTTTTTCCCATAATTTTCAGTAATTTCCCTATTTAATAAAAGTATTCTTTAATAAAATGTATTAAGGGACAATTAACTTGCTTTTGAAATAGCCAGTGTGATTTTCTTTTCTTCTAAATTTATTATTCCCAAAAGTAATCAACTGAGTTATATATATAAAAAGAAATCAACTACCTGCATATACATTTTGAGCTGTTCTGTATTCTCCTTCACACACACACACACACACACAGAGAAGAATTAACAGAAATCTCAGGAGTATCTATCAACAGTTAAAAGATGGAGAGTGCCAGGAAACATGAATGGCTTAACATGACCTGTTCCCAAACCCAGAAAGAACAAACAAAAGCATGTGTTTTAACTATGACAACTGAAGAGTTATTTTCAAATTCAGATGACAGTACTGTCATGTTATTTCCAGTAAATGAAGGCTTGGCCATTTCTTGTTGTATTTTCTAAACTCTTTAAAAAAATCAATTGATAAGTAACCTCTCTAAGCATATAAACTCATTTAGACTACTTAATATAGAAGAAGTAAATGTTTAAACAATATATCAAAATCAATTATAAAGACTAACCTACATAATTCTAATTTTTTAATCATTTTTTCTGTTTTGATTAAGGTATTACATATGTGTCCTTATCACCCTATAAGTTTACATTATTTATACTACATTTACTTTTTCTACGTTCAAGTTTATTTTCATGTAAATGAATGCATGATGCATACTTCATGAATATATACTATACATTTGGATGATTTGTATGTAGACATTTATATTCTAACTAGAGGATTGGTGCACGAAATTCAGCCCAGCCTGAACCCTCTCCAATCTAGGACCTTTCTCATAATCTAGTACTGCTGGCTCCCAACCACTTGCCTGCCTGCCTGATTGCCCCTAACTGCTTCTGTCTTCCAGCCTAATAAATGCCTAACTGCTCCTTGCTGGCCCAAATGTCCCTAACTGCCCTACCCTGCCAGCCTGGTTGCCCCCAACTGCCCTCCCCTGCCAGCCCAGTCACCCCTAACTGCTCTCCCCTGCTGTCCTGGTCACCCCCATCTGCCCTCCCATGCAAGCCTGGTCCCTCCCAACTGCCCTCTCCTGCTGGCCTGGTCATCCCTAACCACCCTCCCCTGCCAGCCTGATTGCCCACAACTGCACTCCCCTGCTGGCCATCTTGTGGTGGCCATCTTGTGTCTACATGGGGGCAGCCATCTTTGACCACATGGGGCAGCCATCTTGTGTGTTGGACTGATGGTCAATTTGCATATTTCCTCTATATTATATAGGATATAAAATTGTAACAAATTTTCAAGTAGTTTATATTAGAATTGGGGATATTATAATGTTAACAATTATATCTATATCTACATCTACCTACTTGTCTAACATTCATCTATCTATCTATCTCCATATATTTCAATAAGCCAAAAATTAAGGATAGTTGAATCTGAACACTTAAAAATGTAAAGTTCTATAGATATACATACAGACACATCCTAGGACCCTATTTCAAAAGGCATATGACAAACTAGGATAAATATATATAATATGACTAAGGTTTTTTTACCCTTAAGACCAAGTTTATTTGAAAATTAATAAAAATGTGAAAATTCAAATAGAAAAGTTGATGAAAGTTATCAACAGACAATTCAGAGAAAAAGACATGCAAACGGTCCATTAACATGCCCAAGCTCACTTATGAATAATATATAAAACAGCACAATATGATACCACATTTCATCTAGCAGAATAGGTAACAAAAACTTTTTTTCATTACCAATGTTAATAAGAGTAGGGGGAAACTGTGTACAGTGGTACCTCGAGATACGAGTTTAATTCATTCCGTAACCTTGAGGCATGGGAAACTATGAGACGCTTGAGTCGCAGTAAACTGGTGGGTTGTGTGCAGCCGGCCGATCCGCACGATTACTCCTATCTCATATGTTGCTCATATTCAAAGCAAAAATCGCTTGCTCGACAGCTCGTATCTCAAAAATCTCATATGTTAGGGCACTCGTATCTCGAGGTACCATTGTATTAGTAGTATAAAGCATTAGCAGGAAGATAAATTAGTTGTTTAAGGGGGAAATTTGGTAACATCTGTAAAAAATGTTAAATATACCTGTTCTTGGTCTATCAATTCTACTAAGAAATGTATGAAAAAAGATGTGTATAAGGATGTTAAGTGCAGCAGTTTTTTTTAATATCAAAGAACTGGAAATGTAGATATCCATAAACAAAAAATAAAACATACAGAAACAGAATACTATACAGACATTTTAAAAAATGAGAAAGAGAGCTAAATTGCAAATAGGAGAAACTATCCATAATATAATATTAATTTTAAAAGTTGATGGGTATTCTATAGCATATTATCCCATTTGTAATATAAAGAATATCTGAGGAACAATATATTGTACACTGCTAATGCTGGATACCTCTCAGAGTGGCACCTGAAGAGTAAAGAGAGAGAAGCATGTACAGTTTTAACCTGTTTTTACTGTTTTATTTTTTAAACCATTGGCTGATTATTTGAAACAACATGGATGGATCTTGACAACACTACGCTAAATGAATAAGTCAGTCATAAAAAACCAAGAATGATATATATGATTTCACTCATATGTGGGATATAAAACTGAAACTTATGAACACAAACAGCAGAGTAGTGATTGCCAGAGGGAAGGGGTGGGGGCAGAAGGAGTTCCTAATATAAGGTGACAGGAGGAGATTTGATTTTGGGTGGTGGGTTCATGGTACAAAATACATAGAAACTCATACATGAAACCTATATGTTCATGTTGACCAATGTCACACCAATCAATTTAATAAATAAAAATAAACAACTGGAAAGCATTATGCTAAGCGAAATAAGCCAGAGAAAAATAAATATTACATTATTTCACTCATTTGTGGAATATAATGAACAACATAAACTGATGAACAAAAATAGATCCAAAGACAGAAAAGTATTGATCAGACAATCAAACCTCAGATGAAGGTCGGGGAGGGCGGGGGTAAGGGGAGGGAAGAGACCAACCAAAGGATTTGTATGCATGCCTAACCAATGGACACAGATACCAGAAGGTGGGGGTGAGGGTCAAGTGGGGATAAGGACACATATGTGATAACTTAATCAATAAAGAAAAAAACAAACCGTCGACTGATATCACTTCATACTAAAAAAAAACACTAGTTAAAATTAACTACTAATAAAAAATAGGAGTTTGTTATATCTAACTTTATAATGGTTTGAATTTCAGTATCATCAAAATTGTTTTCAATTGTAAGCGGATGGATCACAGTCACCATAGAAGTGTCTCACACACACATAAAGTAATCCCAGTGACTTAAACAGTTCTCTGATCGTGTAACATCTCCAAAGAAGCCATCACAAAGTCAACTGCACTGTCTTATACATGCCTAATGGGTCCAATGTCAGTTCTATGGCAGGGCTCCTGCTAAAGCTATTACCAAGTCATGGCATTGTTTCACATACTTCCTTAGACATTCTGATGGTTCCTGAGGAACTGTTATCACTGCTATGGAAGTGTCCTGTATAACTTATGCTACCAGAGGAAAACAAAAAAGCAAAGAAAATAAATGTAAAACAAACAAATAATCTCCATTAAATACACATGAATGGCCCAACATAGTCAAATATCAGAAGGACTAACTTCACATTTGGGTATAACTATTACAAGTCATTCAAGAAACCCAGGTGTTAAACTATTTTTTTTTCTTCACAACTCCAGCTGTTCCAATGAAGCAGTTTAGGGTCTGAGAACAACATATGCATTACTATGATGGTA
The DNA here is from genome assembly GCA_011751065.1 of Lasiurus cinereus. NCBI lineage: Eukaryota > Metazoa > Chordata > Mammalia > Chiroptera > Vespertilionidae > Lasiurus > Lasiurus cinereus. Next base: position 25,812,601 of record JAAGEH010000015.1, on the reverse strand, counting down.
TGGTGTTTATTGGTAACACAAGGTGTATTACCAAGTTTCCTGTGGTATAAAGTACAAAAGCAAAAAGGAGCAGTGCTAGTGGATGTTCTGGCTATTGTGGAATTGCAGCAGATAATTGCTTACCTGTTACTAGTAAGTTCTTGAGCAGCTCAACAATCATAGAAATCAACAGGGCTTCTGGGTAGTTTAAACAGCAGCTCTACGTTAGGGGTTACTCCAATGGCAATAGGAAATACACTAGTACAAGTTAACCCTCAGCCAGGTCTTAAGTGCTTCATTGAATTTCCCTCTCACAGTCTTCTATACTTAGCAGAACAAGATAGATAGTTATTGAAATGATGTATTATTTAACCTAAGACAAATGCAAGGAATTTTATACAGTTGGAAATGAGGAGAGTTGAACCGACTCTGCTAGACTAGAGAGTTTCCTTGGACACCAGATGCTTCAGAAGCCACATTGCATATCTGGCTAATCCTTGATAAAAGAGACTTCACCTTGTAGTACCTATCCCATAACATACACATAATAAATTCTTGCTCAGTGATAGATAACAATCACAACTACATTTACTGACTATTTAATATATAGTAGACACAATGTGGAAGTACATATCCATTTTCTCTTTCAATCCTCACACATGAAAAAATCTGAAATAGTAATGTCTGCATTTGATAGACAAGGAAACTGAAAGCCTTAGGTATCTGCCCAAAGATATACAGTAGGTAAGTGACAGAACCAGAGCACAGACTTATCTATCTTATACCACAGTCCCTATTCTTTACCACTCACTGTACAGAGATCATTGCTTATTTAGACTGTACTATAATGACCATTTTTACTTTAATATATAGTTTCACATTCCTTGTGTTCTTATAGTGAGCTGCACATATCTTTTTAATGGTACTAACTGAATTTTATTAACATCAGCACTTTATCCTCTCTATTACACTTCTTTAGGTAGGGATGCCCACTTAACTTTGCTCCGCATTAAGAACCGCTCCAAAACACCAATGGGTGGCTACCCAGAAAGCAACATTTGTATCACTGACCTTGGTTATAGCTAACGGGACCAGTGATAGACACCTAACTCAAGATATCTCAAGATAGAAAAATAATTCTGCCTCTCTGGAATTTAGAAATGTCACTGAAAAAATAGCCATTTAATCTCAACTTCTTTCCTAAATAAAATAAATATACACTGGGGGACTTTATGAGTTTTTATGCCCATCTTGGGGATGGAAATTTAAAGAAAGTCAACCTGGAGACAAAGGGCTGAAGGAAATGAATTCAAAAGCAAGAGACAAAGTCTGGGCGATTTTTAAAATCTGTACCTTCTTATAGTGTAGCCACACTCTTGTGGTCCTGTAAGGCATTCTCATTTACTTTAAATACATTTTTGTTGCTGTTTTTCTTTAAGCTAACCCAAGTTGATTTCTGTTACCTGTAATAACAATAATAAAGAATCCTAACTAATAGGGCATCACTCTCTCCCACTAGCCTGTAATTTCCTTGAGGTTGGTTACTGTTCTGGTCATCTTTTAAATATCTGTCTCCAATATAGAGCCTGGTTAAGGGTAGCTAATCAATAAATGCTATTTGCACAGAAATATCATTATCCAGAAGATACAGTTATTAATAATTTCTTTGGAAATTATCCATTGTTAGTTAAAGATTGCAAATACTTTTTTTCCTAAATAGTTCCCTACATTTAGCTTTTTAATAAACAACTTAATTTTCACTTTTTATAATACAACTGTTTAATTTAGGCAATATGTGAAAAGTGCATTCTTGGAAATTGATTATTTAAATTTAGCTGCTGATATCGTGTGTTTTTTCCTCACCAGTCTAATATATAGTCAAATGTTATTATTAATGAATACCCTAGTCACTGAGGTGTATGCTCAGATAGGACTTTCAAATCCTTCTAAGAAATATCCATTGGATCACCTATCAGAGGCAGAGTTGCAGTTAGATGACCAGAGGTTTGACCCATTTCTGTCCTTGGAAGATCAGAGAAGAGCTACAAAAATATTTTATCTTTAGTTTTAATGTTTCCCCTCAGAGTAGTGCACATTTCTCATTTATGTAGTGCCCACTATGCTCCAAATTCAGTGACTAAGTACTGAAGCTAAAACAGTGAATAGATCAGATCCTACCTTCCCATAGCTTGCTGTCTAATATTTATCAAAAACTCTTATGAGGACACAAAACACACAACTCAAGTATCCTCTATAATAAAAGGGTAATATGCAAATTGACCCTAAAAGCAGAATGACCAGAATGACCACTGGACCAGTCACTATGAGGCACACTGACCATCTCTTGGTCTCTTTCCCCAGCCGGCAGGCTCCGATCACCTGATGGCCACCTGCTGCAGGGGCGAGGCTGGCAAACAGGTGGGAACAGCTGATCTCTCAGTCCCTTCCTCCAACCATCAGGCACCAATCACCTGATGGAAACTGGGAAACTGAGGGTGGGTGGCAGTGGGGGTAGGGTTGGCTGTAGGCTGCTGGGGAAGATGGCCCTGATCACAGGCCAGGCCTAGGGACCGTACCCAGGCATGAATTTCATGTACTGGGCCTCTAGTTAGACTATAATTAATAGTAACATTGGAGGTAAGGTGAAATGAGAGGGGAAAGGTGTTAAAATAAAAAATAAAAGCATTATGACTGATATCAAAGATTCCTGCTCACAGACCTCAGGATGGAGGTAGCTTCAGTACATCTGCACTTTTCCTAATGGACCATTAACCATCAATAGACAACAAAATGTTTACTTAGGACAGATGTGAAGGAATGGAAACAAAGTTCCTAAGTGTTCTGATTCCCTTGTGAAATCTAGGAACTCCAGATGCACTCTGCTCCCTGGTTCTCTCCCTTCCCTGTGCTTTTGGTGCTGAAATGAAGGGCTATTTATTTTAATTCTTTATAAGTTATAGCATGTCAGAGACTTAAATTCAATTATGGGAATTCATAATAGAAGTATATGAAAATGGGAAAAATAAGTATTTTGAAAGGCTTGACCAATTAATGAAATGAAAGAAATCTGTAGACAAAATTTTGGGAATGGAAGTACAAAATCCATATAATAATCTCCTAGATGTAGAGAACTGAAAGTATCTTTGAAAGTCCATCTTTGAATCTTTCTTAGTTGAACAATTCACCCAAACTAACAATTACCCCTATCTTCACTTTTCTCCCACAGGAGTGAAGCTTAAATCATCCGAAGATGGTCCATGGTATTGTGAGCACTGCCTCATCAATAATCTGAAAGTAAGAATGTATAGGTAGATAGAAACAAAATAAAATGTCACTAACAGTACTGGGGCCCAGGGATGGGGTGGCATGGAGTCTCAGCAGTGAAATGTATAACACTAAAATTTTCAAGCTGTTTCACTCTTTTCAAATATAGCATTTATAAACTAAAATTAATGTAATAGATAGGCCTGCTTTCATGAATGAATGAGATCGATGGGAAATAAATAGCTACATTTCCACACAAACATCAAGTTCAATTCATTGAAAATAAGTTATTTCCTCAAATTAACATGCTTTCAGAAGAACTATTTACACTCTCATGTCAACTCCAAGCTCCTCTGCAAGAATATATAAAAATGTTGAAAGCAGGTCATGTCTGCTTATCACTGATTGAAATTTTATGAAATCCAAATTGGAAAAATCTTACTATAGGTCATAAATAAGATTCCAAATTTTATGCTTCTTATTGAAAATTAGAGGCAGGAGTCAGAGTAACACTTACAGAGCTGTGACTGAGCAGAAAAAGTTGTTCAAGTTCAAGTCTTACATTCATGCTAGAGGCCTGATTAACAAAATTCATGCATGGGGTGGGCGCGGAGGAGAGTCCTTTATCCTGGCCTGTACCCTCTACAATCCAGGACCTATCAGGGGATGTCTGATGTTGGACATCCCTCTCATAATCTGGGACTGCTAGCTTTTAACCACTCCCCTGCCTGCCTGTCTGATCGCCCCTATCCATCTCTGCCTGCTGGCCTGATCACCCCCTAACTGCTCCCCCCTACCAGCTTGATTGCCCACTAACTGCTCTCCCCTTTTGGCCTGATCACCCCTAAACACCTCTGCCTTGGCCCTTGCTACCATGGCTTTATCCGGAAGATGTCTGGTCTAACATATTACCCTTTTATTAGTATAGATGTAATCCAAGGGAGGAAAAAATGGCTATTTGGAAAATAATCAACTGCATTTAGGTAACTGGCATCTGAATTGCTATTTTAACTCTTCCTCCTATATATAATGTAGCTAACAATATTGATTTCACAGCATGGTCATGAGCATAAAATGAGATAAAAACGTTAAAAGTATCTTTGGGAATTGTAAAGTGTTGATCAAAAATATCAGTGAGTATTCATATTGTACTTATACGTTGCAAGTAGTATTCTAAACCTTTATATTCATTGGTTCATCCAAGTATCACAAATTTTAGAGGCAGATACAATTATCATTATGTAACTGATGAAGGCACAGAAACTTTATATAACTTTCCCAAGATCACACAGCTGGGAATTAAACCTAGGTTGCCTGGCTCTACAGTGCAAACTTTTACTAACTATGCTCTACTGTCTCTCTAAATTGAAGTCATTCTTGGAGGTGCACATTGGACAAACAGAAACTTGCAGTTAAGGATTAGTTTTTATCAGACTGGATCATAGGTTAACCTTGGCAGCCCAACCCAATTTCATGCTACCCTATCCAAGTCCCAAAATAAACCATAAAGAAAATAAACCTGCAAGGGAAAGAATGCATGTCCTTTACTCCTAAGTCTTCCAACCCTGTCTCAGTAGAAATAGTTAATCATCAAGGTAGATGGATGATTAGACTAAAGCCCAAATAAAACTGAACAGCCCCATATACAGTGGTACCTTGAGATACGAGTTTAATTCGTTCCGTAACCTTGAGGCATGGGAAACTATGAGACGCTCGAGTCAAGGTAAACTGGTGGGTCCTGTGCAGCCGACCGATCCGCGCGATTACTTGTATCTCAAATGTTGCTCGTATTTCAAAGCAAAATTCGCTCGCTTGACGGCTCGTATCTCAAAAAAATCTCGTATGTTAGGGCACTCGTATCTCGAGGTACCACTGTATTCCCGAAAGTCCTTAAGACATCTAAGAGAGATGACACATTAACAAAGTATAGTGGCTCACCGGGATGAGCAGTTCTCATGTGGGGGGAGGGGAGATAATGTACCTTTAGATAAAGCTGATTACAATAGATATTCCCCTGATCCCTTTCCCCCACCTCCTACCAATGTAAAACTCTGCCCTGTGGTCAGATGTGAAGATCTCCCCAAAGTGTTGATTTTTATCAGTCATTTATAAATATTGTTTCAGTATCCTTATGCAAAGGGCAAAACTCAATAAGCACAATGAAGGCAAAAGTAGAAGGACATTTTTCATTTGAAGGCACTATTTATAATTAATGACATGTATATAGACAGTGTGATTGTAAAGCCAAGCCGAAACAGTTAAGGAAAAGACCAAGGCCATTTGGTAGGAAGCACTTTAAAGTTATAACAGTATTGGAACTCTAATAAGTTCATGGCTAGAGTTCTGTAACAAGTTGTAGATAACATAGGAAATCATGAGGCCAAACCCAAAGCAACCTGATTTGAATTTCTGCCCCCATGCTAAATCTATGTTTCCCTCTCCCACCTTAAATCTTGCTTTTCTTCCTCCCCAACACCCTCTCATCTCATTTTTATCAATATATACAAATGAAGTTTTCCAGAGAAAAGCAAACCAGTAAGCTGCCAAGGAATTAATCTCTGACAGCTTAGCAAGGTCAGTGTGGTGTTTGTCAGAGGGGTAGGAGTCCACTTTGTGGGTGGGCGTCAGGGGTGGGATGAGATGAAAATAATCAGTGGTCAAATCTTGGAAAAACTTGCCTTGTGTAGATCCAGTTTGCGCCTCCATATCACAACAAACAGGAGAGAATTTGAAACCTATAATATGAAATATTTCATTAAGTAATCTTTGTCCAAGTCATCTGGGATTCCTAAATCTTTAACCCTTATATCTATACTATTTTTTAATTAAAAGATTCAATGAAATATGATTCCCATACTTCTTCAAGTGTACAATTCAATTGTTTTTAGTAGTTTCACAGAGTTGTACAACCATCACTACTATCTATTTCCAGAACAGTTTTATCACCCAACATCCAAACCCCATACTTAGGGTCTGACAGGAATAGTTTAATGTTTCAACCCAGTGAACTGGCTATAACTTCAGATATCAGGAGTGAGATGAGGCAGAATGAGAAGGCTTGGCAATAAGGAGATCATCCACCACCTCATTTCACATAAATTTGGTTACTAAATTTTGTTTGACAGTTGAAGCCCAGAAAGTATAAGAACCATTCCAAAGTCTCCTAACTGGCATCCTAATGCTCTTTTACTTACATGGATATACATACATATATCAAATATGTTCTCTTCTCATTTCCATCTTCACTTCCTGTACTCTTGACACAAGTCAACAATACCTACATATAGACATGAAAATAAACTAAGAAGCCTGGCTGGTGGGCTCAATGGATAGAGCATCTGCTCTGGGACTGATGGTTCTCAGGTTCAATCCCAGTCAAGGGTATGTACCTTGGTTGCAGGCTCAATCCTGGGCCCCAGTCAGAGCACATGAAGGAGGCAACCAACTGATGTGTGTCTCTCACATTGTTCTCTCTGTCTCTCCCCCTTCCTTCCTCCCTCTCTAAACATAAATGAAAAAAAAAATCCTCAGGTAAGGATTAACAAAAACAAGAAAATAAACTAAGAAAATTAAAACCCCAAGGATACTTGGTAATAATACAAAGTTTTATGGCCTGTCATGTAGGAAATAATACTCTAACTAGTGGCCAGTATTCCCTATGGGCAGAAGGGTATAAGAAGGACAGAATAGAAAAATCTGTACATACAGGGATTTTGGCTACCTAACTCGCACCTGGGAAAACACTAATTAGCCATTGCTATCACACTAAGCCTTGTGGTCATGGTGATGGGGACCTATCAAATTTAGACAAACAGACTGAGGAAGATAATAGACTAATGTGTTTAATAAACATTAATGTGTTTTTTTACAAAAGGATTTTGTTCTTTGATAAAGACAGAGATCAGAAATAAAATAAATCAACCTCTTCCCAACAAATCAAAGAAACAAAATGTTTTCATTTCTAAAAGTTGTAAGAAAATAACACATAATTACAATTTAATGACACTATTGTTATTACTCATTGTCTAGCAAATAGGTGATGCTAATTTACCTTCTTTTTTAAAAAATAATTTCAGTCTAACTTGATTAATTTGAATCTGTCTTTACACTCGATATGTTAATCTGAATCAAATAGAAAGCACATCCAGAATATGGTTATATACAACTGTTCATCTCATTGTTCATAAAATGATATAAAGCCAACATACAGGGAATGCGTACTTTCTACAATGAATACCATTAGTATTGCTCTTGAAAATAAAATGTGAATAATAAATAAGACATATCACTGATTACATGAGATCATTTCCCTTGGAGGATCACCAGAAAGAAAAAGTATTTTGTCTATCATTATAAAATAAATGTGCCTGTGTGCCAGATCCTTAGGTGTGTTCCTTGTCATGTGACCCTGCTAACTTGCATTTCCATTCTGCATATTAAATAAAAAACAGGCAGACAAAGAGAAGGAAAACAACTTTAAGGCTAAAAGATACATTCACTTGGTTTTTACTTAAGCAATATAGAAAATTCTATTACCATTGTCTCCATCAGACTTCCTTTCATGGTCAGTGTCAGTCAAGGACAATGCAGAGTTGGCCCGGCTGGACAAACAGGAACTGTGCTCTGATTTCATCCCTCTTATCCACATCCTCAGTGCATGGTCAGGTGAGGCAGCACCTTCTGTCTCTGTGTCCACATCAGATCCCATCTCAAGTTGGTAGCCATGCTGAGAGGCACTGTGCATGTCAGTCTGGTAGCCAGAACAGAGAGTGCGGGGAGTTTCACAGAATTCTATCTCTATAGAGAAACAAAGTTCAGAGAAAAACTTCAGCATTATGAAACAACACCTGATAAAATTATTTTTGTCCTCATGCCCCCCTCGCCTATTGCTAGTAATTGTGTGTTTTTACAAAATTAGAATTCTGGCCATTTTATTTATGGTAGCTACATTCTGTGCTTATTTTGCACTTCTGTAGCTTAGAATTATGCTCCTGTTGATTTGTACAAGTTCTAGAAAAAGCATGCCCAAAATAGCTTTATAGCTACAATTTTAGGTTGCACAAACTGTAATGAAATAAGTGAGTTCAGAGGAGTATAAAGTGTAGAAAGCTATCCTTTAAAAGATATTTCCCTTCCAGGAAAAATATATATGATCTATAGAGTACAGTTAGGCTAAAACTATTAAAATAATCAGCTTTTCTAAGCATGTCATATACCTTAGAGTTAAAAATAAATAGTTCAATGTGGAAACTCTGAAGAAAAAAATAGTGTTTAAATATACATTCCTAAAGTATTTTTCCTAAAATACATTAGTCTAATCTCTAAAATTATAAGTATTTAATATCATTATTTTGCATTATCTCCAAAGACTTTGAAGCCTACTTTATGCTAATTATTCTGTTCCATTCATTATTTCAACAAAAACATAATTGTAAACTGTACCTCAGCAGTACTTCATGGTTTAGATTTTATCCCCTTTTCCACCAAATCTTAAAATCATAAAATATTTAGTATCTTAGAAATGCTGCCACTAATCACCTCATTTTATGGTTGAGGAAAATAAAGTCCAGAGTGCATATATAGCCCATGTGAGATAACGACAGAGCCCTTTTAGCTAAACACCCATCTGGGCATGGTTTCTGCTAGACACCAATGAAACTCTATCAACTTATTGTAGGACTATCAGGTATTTAGTCTTATAGTCAATTTTGCATTCAGTTGTGGCAAGGTGTCAAAAGGGGGAAAAATACAGTCCCTAATAAGTTAATGAAAAATGACCGCAAGCCAAGACATGTCATCTGAAAAGTCCATGTAACAGTTAGATAAGGTAATCCAAGGGATGTTGTACACTGTATAGGATTTTCTCAGACTGACATTGGAAACATGTGGCCAAGAATAAATTTAACTGAGTGCATCTAATCCTTGGCACATATCAATAAGATGCAAACCCTAAAATGAGTTTAAGTCTCTGAATACAGAAAGTGCTAAAATTTAGATACTCCATATTCTAAAATGAAAAGTACAGAATATGAACATACTTTTAAATAGCTATTTTTGTGACATATAATTACTAAACAAGGGTTTAACAAATCAAATATTTTTTGTTGACTATTACAGATATCCTCTAATTTCTCTCTCTTAATGCTTAATTAATAGTCATTAGGCGCCAAGCACTGTGCTCTGTGAAATAGTGATTGTAGGCAAATAAAGCTACTATAATGTATTAGGAAAATTTAATTATACTTAATTCCTTCAGGATTATAAGTCACTGCTGTGAATGTTACTTATACTTTCTGTGATGAATGTCTTTAAGAGTAATTATACTTTTCTATAAAAATTTGTCTAAATTCAAGAGAAGTGATGTTCAAAAAACCAGGCATGGTTTCCACTTGTCAAGCACAAAACTTTTTATCTATATATATATTAGAGGCTTGGTGCATAAAATTCTTGCACTAGGGGGGAAGGTCCCCACAGCCCAGCCTGCCCCCTCTCACAATCCAAGATCTCTCGAAGGATATCCAACTGCTGCTGCACTTGCCAGCCATGAGCCCAGCTTCTGGATGAGCAGGGTTCCTCCTGTGGGAGTACACTGACCCACAGAGGGCAGCTCCTGCATTGAGAAGAATCAGGCCAAAATCATCTCTGCAACATCCTCTGAGAGGTCCCGGATTGCCAAAGGGCACAAGCCAGGACGAGGGACCTCATCAGTGCATGATCAGGGCCAGGGAGGGATGTAGCAGGTTGCCAGCTGGGAAGGGACCACAGGAGGCCTCTAGGGTGTGTCTGGACCATTTCACTCAGTCCTGATTAGCCGGACCCCAGCAGAAAGCTAACCTACCAGTTGAGGAATCTGCTCCCTGGTGGACAGTGCATATCATAGCAAGCAGTTGAGTAACCTTAGCATATCATTAGCATATTACACCTTGATTGGTTGGACGGACAATCAGACAACCAGATACTTAGCATATTAGAGGACCAGATACTTAGCATATTAGAGGGCCTGCTCCCTCTCCAATCTCGGACCCCTACTTGGATCAGGACTAAACAGGCAGTCAGAAATCCCTCTCACAATCCAGGATTGCTGGCTCCCAACTGCTCACCTGCCTGCCTTCCTGATTTCCCCTAACCCCTTCTGCCTGCCAGCCTGATCACCCACTAACCACTCCCCTGCCAGCCTGATTGATGCTTAACTGCTCCCCTGCCAGCCTATTTGCCCCTAACTGCCCTCCCCTGTGGCCTGGTCACCCCTAACTGCCCTCCCTTGAAAACCTGCCCCCCCCAACTGCCCTTCCCTGCAGGCCCGGTCATCCCCAACTGCCCTCCTCTGCTGACCTGGTCACTCCTAACTGCCCTCACCTGTAGGTTTGATCACCTTCAACTGCCCTCCCTTGCAGGCCTGGTCCCTGCCAACTACCCTCCCCTGCTGGTTATCTTGTGGTGGCCATCTTGTGTCCACATGGGGGCAGGATCTTTTGACCACATGGGGGCAGCCATCTTGTGTGTTGGAGTGATGGTCAATATGCATCTTACTCTTTTATTAGATAGGATAGAGGCCTGCTGCATGGGTGGGGGCCAGCTGGTTTTCCCTGAAGGGTTTCCTGGATCAGGGTAGGTGTTCCCTTAGGGCATGGGGTGGCCTAGGTGAGGGGCATGTGGTGGTTTGCAGGCTGGCTACACACCCCCAGCAACCCAAGCAGAGGCCCTGGTATCTAGTATTTATCTTCTACAATTGAAACCTTGTATCCTGGAGTGGAGCCAAGCCTTCTGCTCACACAGCCATTGAAACTTTGTTGCCTTAAGTGGAGGCCAGGGTGTCTGGAAAGCTTGGCTTCCTCCATCACCAGGGGCAACCCAAGCCTTGCTCTGTGTGGCAGCAGCCATTGAAACTTTGTTGCCTTAAGCAGAGGCCTAGCCCACCCAGGGTTTGCAGAAATCTTGGCTTCTTCCATTGCCAGGGGAAACCCAAACCTCCCTCCTACTCTCTCTGTGGCAATAGCCATCTTGGTTGGGTTAATTTGCATATTTTCTCTGATTGGCTGGTGGGCGGGGCTGGAGGGCATGGCTTGTGGGTATAGTAGAGTTATGGTCAATTTGCATATTACTTTTATTAGATAGGATATATATTGATTTCAGAGAGGAAGGGAGAGGTAGAGAGAGAAAGAAACATCAATGATGAGAATCATTGATCATTGGCTGCCTGCTGCATGCCCCACACTAGGGATCGAACCCACAACCTGGGCATGTGCCCTAACCAGAATCAAATCTGGGACCCTTCAGTCCACAGGCCAACACTTTATCCACTGAGACAAACTGGCTAGGAGCCACAAAACTTTATGAAAGTGTATTTCTCCTCTATATAAAGCTAAAAGTAAAATTCCATTTTGCCCAACACAAATCTTAGTGATCAAGAATATTGTGATCAGTTAATATTCTTGCTTCTGAATTTCACAATGTTTCACAGTCCAATCCTACTGTGCAATTGTTGCTACAGCAAACTGATAATGAACCTGCAAGCTTGAACTTATAGGAAAGGCGTTTTACATAAGCCTGCATTCACAACTCCTTTCATTCCCCTAGAACAGAGGTTCCCAAACTGCAGCATACTTCAGAATCACCTGGATGATTTGTTAAACACAGATTGCTATGCACACCTCCCTTTTCAGTTTCTGATTCAACAGGTCTGAAAGAGGGCTGAAGATTCTACATTTCTAACAAGTTCCTAATCAAGGCTTATGTTACTGGTCCAGGGACCACATTTTGAAAACTATTTCCCTAAAGACTTCTCTAAAGTCAGTGGGTGCCAGGAAAAAGAAAGTAAAAGAGAAAGAACAACCTATGTGGCATCACCAAAGATTTTGCAGCAACTAGTTCTAATTCTGTATGGAGACATAAGAAATAAGGCATTCAAGCTGAACTGCTGTGATGGCTTCCCATTTATTTTCCATGGATTCAGGGCACTAATTAGGAAATTCACTTTCAAAAGCACAGACTTGCATTTATTTTCACTCATACAATGGCATTTGAGATGTGACTTTGCAAAGATTTTAATATAAGCATCTGAGGCAAGGCAAAGACATTCATTGGAAAAGGATGAGCAAATAAAAATACATAGCCAATTTGTCATTCCATATATTAAAATACCAGATAAGATTAAAGAAGGTTAACAGATACAACCCTCTTTGTTAAAAAGATTTTATTCCCATTCAAATAATTTCAACATGGATTTGTTCTCTTCTAAGGAAATGTAGTGTAACATGATAAAAAATTTCATATGATTGGAACTATATTTTTATTTGAATGCAAAGACTAAACCACATATTACCTAATTAAACAGTCTGATAAAAGTACACTTCATTGTCAATATATAGTTAGAAAACAAAGAATGAAATAAAAGGTTTCCGTTATTTACAGTAAATAATATTCATTGAACTACCTTACTTCCCTTTCTTGAAATCAGTGTTACCATTGTAAATTATTTCTTTAAATACAAAAAAATCTTGGTGCTATTCAAATTTCCCATAGAAGGCATTTTTCTAGAAAGCACTTACAATGCACGTTAAGTGGTTGTTTTTAGCTTTATACATATAACCTTGTTACCAAAAATATCATATATTCCCTAGAGAAGATAAAAGTTCAGTTGGATTTCTTATAGATCTATTCTTACTAAAAAGCTAGCCACAAGGGAAATGTAAGTACAATTTTAGGATATCTATGATTTAAATGTGTAAACTAGTACCATAAGAAACAATACTTCAGAAATAAACAGATATAGATGTTGCCAAGTGAATGATGTACTTGGGACACTACAGACATGTATTTAATTTTTATTTTAAGGAAAACCTACCTACTTTCCAACCTTGTAAGATACCAAATCTGAGCAAGTTAATAGAGATGAAATCCAATTTTTAAAATGGGCAAAAGTTTTGAAGAGACACTTTACATGAAAAGATAGAGGAATGGCCAATAAGTAACTTAAAAGATGCTCAATATCACTTGTTATCAGGAAAATATAAACTAAAACCACAATGAGATACTACTACAGATCTATCAGAATGGCTTAAAATATTCTGAACACACCAAGTGTTGACATAGATGTAGAGCAACTATATATTCTGCTGGTAAGAAAGTAAAAAGGTGCTGAAACTGGTTTGGCTCAGTGGATAGAGCGTCGGCCTGTGGACTGAAAGGTACCAGGTTCGATTCTGGTCAAGGGCATGTACCTTGGTTGCGGGCACATCCCCAGTAGGGGGCGTGCAGGAGGCAGCTGATCAATGTTCCTCTCTCATTAATGTTTCTCTCTATCCCTCTTCCTTTCTCTCTGTAAAAAAAATCAATAAAATATATTTAAAAAAAACAAAAATAAATAAAATAAGAAAGTAAAAAGGTACAACCACTTTGGAAAACAGCAGGTTCCCAAAAAGATGAAGCTGTACTTAACAGGAGAGCAATGCACTCCTGCACATTTATCTCAAAGGAAAGAAAACATTTGTCTACACAGAAATCTATACAAGGTTGATCATAAGCTTTATTCATAACAGTCAAAAAGCAGAAACAACCCAAGTGTCTATGAGTAGTTGAAAGGATATACCTGTGGGATACCCATAAAATGGAATAATATTCAGTCCTAAATATGAATGATCTAATGATATATAGATACATGGCCCTTAAAATAATTATGCTAAATGAAAGAAGACAGATAGAATGGCTATATAATGTATGCTTCTATTTAAGTAAAAGTCCAGAAAATGCAAACAAATTTATAATGACAGAAAGTAGATCTGTGGTTGCCTGAGGAAGAGCGTGAGGAAAAAATGGAGAACAAGGGGTAAAAGGAATTTTTTTGGATGATCAATGACTATTATCTTCATTGTAATAATAGTTTAACATGTACATACATGCAAAAGTTTGTCATACTGTACATTTTAAGTATATATGGTTTATTGTACTTTATTTATACCTCTATAAATTTTAGTGGATTATTCACCACCAGATAGTAAGACAGTGAGGAGACTGAAGAGTCAGACAAATTTCATAGGTGAAGCCAAGGGTCTTCAAGCTAGCAGGAGGACCTGTTCTTTTCCTTCTAGCAGAATAAAGTACATATAACATGAACAAAACAGTAGTCAAAATGTTATCTTGCGTGTAACTAAGCCATGAGGTAATCAAAGCTAATTGATGCATGGTGATCCTCCAGAGAACATATTCTTCCTAAGAACATAACAGTTGAAAGCCAAATTTAAGGCAAAACTAAGGATGAAACATCACTGAGGAGATTTAAGGAGTTAAAAGAACATTCTGTAGTTGGGGATCATGAGACTAAATTGAGTGGATCTGGTACATAGGATCAATTTAGCCCTCTATTGATGCTAATAAATTAGTATTTTTTTTAAAAAAATGAAATGAGTGCTGAATAAAATGAACTACTGTGTGTTCCCTCTGAATCTACAGATTGATCTGCAGGTGTTCATCCTAGAGAAGACAGTTATGAAAAAATTTAAAAGGTAAAGTAACAAGGATCATCCATATCAAGGTTTTTCTGCAAACTCCATTTCTGAGTTTCCGATAAACTCAAGACTTTAATTTTCTTAAAATTGAATCTATCCAGTCCTACCTAGTTTAGCTCAGTGGATAGAACATCAGACTGCAGACTGAAGTGTCTTGGGTTTGATTCCAGTCAAGGGCATGTGCCTTGGTTGCAGGCTTGATCTCCAGCCCTGGTGAGCCCAAGTGGAAGGCAACCAATCACTGTGTCTCTCTCACATCAATGTCTCTCTCCATCTCCTCACCCCTCTCTCTCCTCTCCCTGTACCTTCACTCTCTAAAAAAATCAATGGAAAAATATCCTCAGGTGAGGCTTCACAACAACAAAATTGAATCCATCCACACTTTCTTTAGAAAGGGAGCTTTAAGGCATCACATTGCAAATAAATAATTGGAAGTCAAAAGCCATGATTAATTTTAGCCATGACTTAATTGATTTGGGAAACAACTTCTAAGTGTAGTCCATTTTGAAAATAAGGAAGAGGGAATGGGAATACAATACAATTCTTAACTTTAAGTACTGTGACTCATAGGAACCTATGGATTGATTATATGCAAAAACAGATGTTATTAATTAACCATGTGGTTTTTAATAAGTCACTTAACATTTTGGGGCCTCAGTTTCTTCATTTTAAATATGCTTAGGTCCAACTTGAAATAAATCTCTAAATAATTATCATACTCTACAATTCTGTAATTATAACATGAGCCTGTTATGGCAAAATGTGAAAAGATTAAAATTTTCAAATGGGAAAAAAATAGCATTTTTTATGAATCAAAGTGCTATTCACACTCCAATTGTGAAAGATAATCATATATGTTAGCTAAGTAAGATCTTGGGTCATCGGTATAAGTCTTCCTATAATAAAGTACTGATACAGTGTCATATATATTGTGAATTATGAGATTATTGATAGAGTATCCTATCTAATAAAATTGACCGTACCTCCACTACACCCACCATCCAATCAGACTGAGTATGCAAGTTAATCCAACCAAGATGGCTACAGCTAAAGACAGAGCAGGAGGGAGGCTTGGGTTGGCCTTAGCAATGGAGTAAGCCAATCTTTCCTCACACCCTGGCCTCCACTTAAGGCAACAAAGTTTCAATAACAGTGTGAGCAGAAAGGTTGGCTCCACTCCAGGATACAAATTTTCAATTTAGAAGACAAATAAATTCCAGATACCAGGGCCTCTGCTTGGTCGCCAGGGGGCATGGCCAGCCTGCAAACCACCACAGGCCCCTCGCCCAGGCCACCCCATGTCCCAAGGGGACACCCACCCTGATCCAGGACACCTTTCAGGGCAAACTAGCTGGCCCTCACCTGTGCATCAGGCCTCTATCCTATCTAATAAAAGAGTAATACGTAGATTGACCATCACTCTAACACAAGATGGCTGCCCATATTTGGTCAAAGATCTTGCCCCCATGTGGACACAAGATGGCCACCACAAGATGGCCAGCAGGGGAGGGCAGTTGGCAGGGACCAGGTCTGCAAGGGAGTGCATTTGAGGGTGATCAAATCTGCAGGGTAGGGCAGTTAGGGGTGACCAGGCTGGCAGAGGAGGGAAGTTGGGGGTGTCTGGGCTTGCAGGGGGGGGGCAGTTGGGAGGGACTCAGGACTGCAGGGGAGGACCATTAGGGGTGACCAGGTCTGCAGGGGAGGGCAGGTAAGGGTGACCAGGCCCACAAGGGAAGGCAGTTAGGAGCAAACAGGCTGACAGAGGAGCAGTTAGGCATCAATCAAACTGGCAGGGGAGTGGTTAGGGAGTGATCAGGCTGGCAGGCAGAAGCGGTATGGGCAATCAGGAAAGCAAGCACGTGAGCAGTGGGAGCCACCAGTCCTGGATTGTAAGAGGGGTGTCTGACTGCCCTCAAGGGGTCCCAAATTGAAGAGGGAGCAGGCTGGGCTGAAGGACACCTCCCCCCATGCATGAATTTTGTGCACCAGGCCTCTAGTATAATATATATATATATATATATATATATATATATATATATATATATATAATGTAAAAAGCAACTGAGTAAATAGCTACTCATTAGACATAAAATTATATAAACATGGCTATTCCAAAAGTACTTTATAGTATAATGAATAAAATTCACACAATTAAAAATAGTACTGATCCACTAATAATTCATTATTGGCTCCAGGGAAAATGCAATGGATTGTTGCAATCTTAAGCAGCAAATACAAAAGAAATGAGCAACACTAGATAGAATACAAATGCTTTTCACTACTGGGTACCATTTGTATTTCTCAGTTTGGGGGCTTTGAAAAGCAAATGATATCAAATTGTCAAACAAGTAAGTTCATGTGTGCTTACTTAAACATAGCTCCACTGAACACCCACTCAATTTCAAGTCAAGAAAACAAAACAAAATAGACTTCTTTGATTTCTCACATTCTTAGAAAATGAGCCCATTTTAATTTCCTCTTCTTTTACTTTGTGCAAAAGCTTTATCAAATGCACAGTACCAAACCAGGCATTAAGCAGTGAGTTAACAGGACTATGTCCTGTCCTTTGGCAAGTTGCACAGAAAGCCTATTTAAAGGCCAAAATGACAACAAAGTAATAAAGGCACCACCCCAGTCCTGGCCTTTATTGTTCTATTGAGGATTCATCAGCACAGGGGTGAGAGATGTAGTTCTCCAACATGCAAAACTGGAGCCTATAGTTATCAGAGGACTTAAAGAAAATAACTAAGCTTGCTGCAATCTAATCTCCTCCTCACAGTTCCAAATGCACCCATTATCTCAGTGCTCAGGGCCTACCAATTACGCCTTATTTAATTTCTGAGATTTCACCATCTGTCAGTTTAGTGAAAAGCATGGCAAAAAATCTGGGCAGAGATAAAGCCTGAAGTAGAAACATTCATGCTTTGTGGCCAATATTGGCTAACTGGAACTGTCTCAGAACATAGTTAAAAGACCATGTTTATGTCAAAAAGGATGCTCTCAGAAGTACAATGAGTTGCAAATCTGTAAAAATGGCTCCAACCAGAGAAGGATACAGAATTACAGCATAAAGTCAAAAGGAAGGGACATGTGGTAGGAACCTTGAAAAATTTAAAAGGCACTCAAACCATATTTAGAGATAAATGACAATATCCCTCATCAATCTAAAGAGGAATGGAATTTGACATGGGGATAAGCAATTTCTATTTCCCTGAACTAATATTCACCTTAGTACAAGGCCCCATTTCCACTATACTCACCTATGATGGGAGAACATGTTCTGAAGGTAATTCAGACATCAGTTAACACTACAATTGAAAAGGTGATTCCTGCTCTATAGCCCATAACAAGGGTCTGGACAAAGAATCATGGACTAGAAAAGATGGTGGGAGGTCCAGGACTTCAACAGAAACTTAGATCAATGAGAAACTAAGTATGTTCCCTTTATTTCAACATTTCGAATGAGACAGAGACTTCCTGGCTTAAATGAGAAATTTTCAGGGCTACTGAGCACTGCAAATGCATGGTGCTCAATGGCCCTAAAAATTTCTCATTTGTTACCTTTGTTGGTCCAATTCTCTGGCTGTTCATAACACTTTGGAGCCTGAATCCTTATTGACCACTGTGGACTTCCAGGTATATTTCTATATTTTCTGTAAGTTCACTAAGCATGTAAAGCTGTTTGTTTAGTATGTGTCTGTGTGTGCATATGTGTGTATGTTAATTTTAAACTACATTAATCTGTCATACAATTCCATAAAGAGGAGAGAAACCAGTGAGCTAAACGGTCAAATGAGCACTACAAACATCTGCAAATGCTTCAAACACATACTCATAAATGCAAACAATGTGACTTCTGTAATATTCTACAGTAATCTGTAAGCATTTACTTTGTGATGAATGAGTAAAGATGCCAAGATAGAACTGTGCACCAGAATCAGTGTTCATAATGAACTAATGAATAAACTATATTGTGCTCTATTAGGGGATTATTCTCACCATCTTTCATAGGTGCCCTTTTCAGTTTTGCTCCTGTATCTTTGGCCATATTTTACTGGACACCTGGAATTACTTCCTGTGATTTTTCACTAACCTAGTTACTAAAATGAGACCATGTCAGTATTTTCACAAAGGATGTTTCAACTTTAAACTCTCCCCTCCCATTTATATTAACCCTCCCTATAGCATTTCTAATCTTTATTATATAATTTTATATAGTATTGTATATATTTTTAAATATATATATTTTTTTAATTATACCTCCAAATCTTTTGGTATATCTAAGCTTTTGGTATATCTAAGCTTTTGGTATATCCTAAGCTTTTGGTATATCTCAAAAATCAAATAAGATAATCTCTACTGTGTTCTATGATGTATGAAGGACTATGGAAATATAAAATTGTATCTCTATCTCTTCATGCCCTAGAATAATTCTAGGCAATGAATGATCATTAAGCACCAAAGTTTTAAAGTCAGCAATTAATATGAAATCATTCTCAAAAGAGTTAAATTCTTCAGTACAATTTTGACATATATAAGATGGTTTTGTTTAACATAAAACAATGCCTACCAACACAAATGGAAAAAATTGTTATTTTGGTAAACTAATTATGCATTTCAAATAATAAATTCTCTACAAATTTGGCAAGAAGAAAAAGACAACAATTGATAGCAATATTAGACTAATGGAAAACAAGTTCTCTGAAATCATCTCACGAAGAAGCTTTCCTCACTATATTTTTTGGCTTAATGAATTGGAAAATGACTTTCTATAAAAATTCTTAAAATATATCCTAGGATATAGAACTGGGAGGCTTTTATAAAAGTAGTCACAAAGCCTTGTTAAAAGGCACTTTCAGCTGGCTTGAATCAAAGCTTCTTTTGTCCTTCTCATCAGTCAGTTTCATCCCATAAACCAGACAGAAATTATCAATAAATTTGGTAAATTTGCAGAGTGACCTGGAATGAGTGGGTGGCTCCTCTGAGAGACTCTGTTTTCATGAATTCAGAGAGTTTTTGAAAAATTTTTGTATTAATTTCAGAGAGGAATGGAGAGGAAAAGAGAGATAAAAACATCAATGATGAAAGAGAATCATTGATCTGCTGCCTCCTGCACACTGGGGATGGAGCCTGCAACCCAAGCGTGTGCCCTGACCAGGAATTGAACCATGGCTTCCTGGTTCATAGGTGGACACTCAACCACTGAGCAACACCAGAGGTTTGTTTTTTGTTTGTTTGTTTTTGTTTGTTTGTTTGTTTTTTTCAGGGATAGAAAGATGAAACTCTAAGATTAATGTTCTTTAAAATTAACACATGCACATACCAGTTCCACATGATTAGCAAATATAATGAAAATAAAAGGTTGTGGAAAGAATATTTCGGACACTCATCCAGGACTTGTGAATTGGAATTCTATTTACAGAAAACATTAAATTCTGGATAAGACCTCTACTTCCAGTCAAGATAGGGTGACATGGACCAAATTTATTCTCCTGCTTGAAACAACAACAAATATATGACAGGATAGTGCTCAGATATTAGGCAATGAAGAACCAGGATCCCTGAGATGTGGGAAGCAAATGAGAAGAGCTTTATTATTGCCCCAGCTTACTGTCTGCAAAGACTTAACAGGCCTTACTACAGGAAGAAAGAACATAGTTGGAGCTTGTCAAACTTTCTGAGTTGAGATGTACCTGGTAGTATGGGAGGGCTTAGACCACTAGAGTTTGTAGTACAGAGTACCAAAGAGGAGAGGGCCACACAGAAAGAGAACATACATACAAGGAAACCTCTTATGACTAAAGAAAGAACCATATGAAAGGATTAAAGGAAAGAACTGAATCTTAAATGGGACTGGAAATAGTCCTGTTCTCAAAAGCAAGAGTGAGAAATTCTCTAATTCATGGTCACTGAGTAGAGTATGCCAAAAGGTTTTCCCTCAACCCGCCCTGCACCTTCTCCAATACGGGACTCCTCAGGGAATGTTCGACTGCCAGTTTAGGATTGGGCATAAACCGCCAGTTAGTTACCCCTTTTGCAATCTGGGACTGCTGGCTCCTAACCACTCACCTGCCTGCCAGCCCAATCCCCCTAACTGCTCTCTTTTGATGGCTCAATCCCCCTAACTGCTCTCCCCTGCTGTCCTAATCACCCCAACTGCCTTTGCCTCGGCCCTGCCACCATAGCTTTGTTTGGAAGGTCGTCTAAAAGATGTTCAGTCCAATTAGCATATTACCCTTTTATTAGTATAGACTAGAGGCCCGGTGCAGGAGATTTATGCACTGGGGGTAGGGGGTCCCTCAGCCCCACCTGTGCCCTCTCACAGCTGGGACTCCTCGGGAGATGTCTGCCTGCCAGGGATCAGGCCTAAGGCCGATCAGACATCCCTCTCGCAGTCCATGGCTCTCACAGTCTGGGATTTCTCATTCCTTACTGTCCACCTACAGTACAAGTGGGAGAGGCTCCTGCCACCACAACTGTGCTCACCAGCCATGAGCCTGCTGGTAAGCCCGGCTTCTGGCTCCACGAACCTCCCACCCCCCAATGGGAGCACACTGACCATCAGGGAGAGGCTCCTGCATTGAGCATCTGCCCCCTGGTGGTCAGTTTGCATCATAGTGTCTGGTCATTCTGACATTTCTTCGATTTGCATATTATGCTTTTATTATATGGGATTGTTCTGGTGTATGGTCAATATTTGGCAATGATTTTATCCATTTGCGTCTTGCTATTAAGCTTTGTTAGGTGGGTTCAGAGCAATATTTGCTCTAGGGATAATTAGACCTTGATATGATCTAACTATTGTACCTCTCTATATTTAACCAGGTAAGATGAAATAACAGGTCCCTATAAAGAATTGTACATGAATATTCATAGCAGCTTTATTTGTAATAAAAATTTGGAAACACTTAAAATATCCATTAATTAATAGGTGAATAAATGCAAACTCTATTATATTCATACAATAGAATCCTATCTAATAAAAGTAATATGCAAATTGAAGGTCACTCCAAGACACAAGATGGCCACCCCATCCCCATGTGGTCAAAGATTGCTGCCCCCATGTGGACACAAGATGACCACCACAAGATGGCTGGCAGGGAGGGCAGTTGAAGGGGACCAAGGCCTGCAGGGGAGGGCAGTTGGGTGGGACCAGGTCTGCAAGGGAGGGCAGTTGTGGGTGATCAGGCCAGCAGAGAGGGCAGTTAGGGGTGACTGGGCCAGCAGAGGAGGGCAAATGGGGGAGACCAGGCCTGCAGGGGAGGGCAGGTAGGGGTGACTGGGCCAGCAGGGGAGGGCAGTTAGGGGCAATCAGGAAGAGGCAGGTTAGCGGTTGGGAGCCAGCAGTCCTGGATTGTGAGAGAGATGTCCGACTGCCCAGTCAGACATCCCTCAAGGGGTCCCAGATTGGAGAGGGTGTAGGCTGGGCTGAGGGACCGCCCCCCACCATGCATGAATTTTGTGCATTGGGCCTCTAGTACTATCTGTAATAATAAAAGGGAAATATGCTAATTAGATCAGACATCATTCTGGATGTCCTTCCTGATGAA
The DNA here is from genome assembly GCA_011751065.1 of Lasiurus cinereus. Classification (NCBI taxonomy): domain Eukaryota; kingdom Metazoa; phylum Chordata; class Mammalia; order Chiroptera; family Vespertilionidae; genus Lasiurus; species Lasiurus cinereus. Next base: position 25,790,304 of record JAAGEH010000015.1, on the reverse strand, counting down.
GCCAGGGCCTGAGGGAAGCCAGTCACGGCCCTGGGTGCCTGTGGATAGCCCAAGGGAAGCAAGCCAGGTCCCAGTTGCCAGAGGAAGCTGGTGACGGCAGCTGAGGGAAGGAAGACCTATTTGGGGGAAAATTTGCATGCATCAGGCCTCTAGTTGAGACCTAAAAAGGAATGAAGTTTTGATACATATAATAATATGGATCAATATCAAACTAAGTTCAGATTTAAGAAAATAGTCAAAAAGTCTACATATGGTATGCTTTCCTATTTATATAAAACTCTAGAAAATGCAAACTAATCTATAATGACAGAAAGCAGATCAGTAGATGCCTAGAAGTAGGGTACATGGGGAGTGGAAGAGAAAAAAGCAAAATGAAAGTTTTGGGGGTGAGATATATGTTAATTATGCTGATTTTTATGATATTTTCACGGGTATATACATTTGTCAAAATTTAGCAAATTGTACACTATGAATATATAGTTTATTGCATATTAATTATACTTAATAAACAAATTTTTAGAAAACAGAGGAAGAAGACAGGAAGGTTTCTGCTGCTTACTTTAAATAAATGTCCCAGGTGAACAATGGGAACAATGAAACATTGTACAATGATTGATAAGACTTAAAAACTAATCTATGTTCACAAACTGCCATGAATGAAGGAAATGACAGATTAATTTCTCTTATTAATTGAGAGTTGTCTGCCATTTTGCCTTCAATACCCTGAAATCAGAAGGGTTTCATTTCTGGAAACCAAAATTCCTAAATGCTTAAGTAGTTATAGACTGATGCAAACATGATCAACAGTTTAGGTTTGATTCTAATGTGGCAAAAAAAATGCATGGGCCAACCTGGGCTGAAAAATAAGGTACTGTTACAGATCAGATGGAGCCAATGCCAGCAGCACATATTTGTTATTGCAACCTTAACAAGCTAGTTGTCTTTGTTTTATACTATAGATAAATATTTTTCCCATAATTCTAGCTTATCATTTTAACAGAATAGATATTATTTGTTTCAAAGAAGTCTAGATGAGAGGATATGGTTAACTCAGCACAAATACAACCCTATTATTTAAAACTAATGGCTTGGTGAATAAAATTTATGCACCCTCTCCAATCTGGGACCCTCAGGGCATGTCAGACTGCCGGTTGAGCCCTATTCCTTGTGGGATTGGGCCTAAACCAGCCTTTGGACATCCCTCTCGAAATCCAAGACTGCTGGCTCCTAACCACTCACCTGCCTGGCTGCCTGAATGCCCTTAGCCGCTCTGCCTGCTGGCCTGATTGCCCCCAACTGCCCCTACTTCCAGCTTGATCACCCCTAACTGCCTCAACCTTGCCAGCCTGAATGCCCCCAATTGCCCCTCTTGCTGGCCTGCTCGA
>JAAGEH010000015.1:25606836-25779952 GCA_011751065.1 Lasiurus cinereus | reverse complement strand
CTTTCTCTGATTCAAACAGGGGAGTGATATACTGATTGGATAATACAACACTTTGACTTTAGTTCTTTTCTCTTGGAAATTTCTAGATGATATTCCTTTGTCTTCTGGCTTCAATGTTATCAATGAGAAAACCAATACTAGTCTTATCTTTTTCTTGGTAGCTAACTTGGTTCTTGTGCCCCAAAACCTGGAAGATTTTCTCTTTATCCTTGAAGTTCAGAAACTTTATCAGTGTATGTTTAAATATAGAACAAAGAAGAACCCTCCTTCTTCTATAGATCTTTTGTAGAACTAGCTTTGTCTTTATTAGCCCACATTTAAATTTTATAATTTTAGCTTATGCCTTTATTTTTTTGGTATGACTACTTACATTTTTTTCTTTTTGTTTTCCTGGGTCAGATTATTTTATTAATATTTCTTTAAATTAATTTACAATTATAATTTTTTCTTTGTTTTGTTTTTAATATCATCTCTAGGCTTTCTATGAAATAATTTCATTTTTGTTCATTTTTAAATAATTTTATATTTCCATTTATATTTCCTCTCTGATCCAAAAATTATTTACAAAATGTATTTTATGGTTTCAAGATATTTTACTATTTCTTTTTTGTAATAATTTTATTGTTGATTTCTAGCTTTATCAACTACTCATTAGAGAATGTGACTTACCAGTCCTCTACTTGGAAATTTATTAAGTTTTTTCTAATGGCAAAGTACATGGTCAATTTTTGTAAATGCTCCAGATATGAATCTACTGGTATATTCTTTTGCTTTAGAGTATATAATTCTATGTATTTGTCAAAGTATAAGGTCAAGCTTCTTTTATGTGTGTGTGTTTTTAGTTATTAATCTTCATCAGAGGATATTTTTCTATTTTTTTTAAAGAGAAAGTGGAAGGGAGGAGGGAATAGAAAAAGAGAAACACTGATGTGAGAGAAACATATGATGGGTTGTCTCCCACACACTCCCTGACAGGGGCCAGGAATTAAACCTGCAATGGAGGTATATGCTCTTGACTGGAATCAAGCCCAGGACCCTTCAATCTTATGGATAATGCTCTATCCACTGAGCCAAACTGACTAAAGCATAAGATCAAGCTTCTTAATTATATTATTCAAATCCATTATATTGTTACTTTTATGCCTACTTAATTTTCAAAGCTTGAAAGTGTATTCTACAACTGTCATTGTAGTTTTATCAAATGCTTCGTGTATCATTCCAGTAGTTACATACAATAATTATTTGTTGAATGAATGAATACATGTAGGTTCTGTTTTGATGATTTGGCCTTCCATGCCACTTTATCTGATACTGGCATTCTTCCTTCTACTCTCTACTGAAAATCTATTTATATATTTTGTCTATTCATTTATTTTGAAACATTTTCATCATATTTAGTTTTTTTTCTTTTACATGTATATTTAAATAAAATTTATAAAACTGTGTGTTTTTGTCTGGGAATAAAAGGTGTTAACCCATTTATATTATTGTGACAACTGCAGTGTCTAGACTCAAGAGTGAATTACAGTTAATAATTCATGTTTATTATATTGGTGGAAAGCAGAATAATGGCCCCCGCTGACATCAGTGTCCTAATCCTCAGAACATATGAATAATTTACTATCAATGGCAAAGGGGAATTAAGATTGCACATAGAATTAAGGTTTCTAATTAACTGACTTTAAGACGGGGAGACATCCTGAACTAATCTGAGTGTACCAAATATATTTATAATGGTCCTTAAAAGTGTAAGAGTGAGGCAGAGAGGAGTCATAGAGAGATAGATGTTGGCATAAAGGCCAAATGTATATAACATTATTGGCTCTGAAGATGGAAGGAGAGAAGCCACGAGCCATGGAATGTGGACAGCCACTAGACACTGAAAAGGTCAGGGAAATGAATCCTCCCCCTAGAGGCTTCAGAAAGTAACACAGCCTTGATTTTTAGCCCTGTGAGACTCCTTTCAATCTTCTGTCTTCCAGAACTGGAAGACAACCAATTTGTGTTGTTTTAAGCCACTAAGTTTTTGGTAATTTATTAGAGCAGCAATGGGAAAAATATAATATTATAAAATATAGATAACAGTATGATTCTAAATTACTGGGGGCAGGTCCAGTAAATGGAAAATGAGGAAAAGTCAATTCAAAATTTAAATAAGGACATTAATATTCTTCTGTGTTATTTATCCCCCTTCCCATTTTTTATTTAACTTTTAAATTGGCTCTTTCCCTCTTATCTGCTACTTCACAGCAATTTGAAACCTCACTGCTATCTTTATTTTAAAGTATATTTCAATCTAATTAACAAAGCCTTCATTTATACTGCCCCATTCTTCCAGAACTCATTCTAATTGAAGAATTACTATCCTTTTAATTTACAACTAACAGATAACATGAGGTTTAGCCCTAGGGAAGAAGTGACAGGAAATAGGTAAAATTTAACCTTATTTCACTTTTACCTCCTCATTTTTACTGTCCTTTCCTTTTATATCCAACCAAGTACGTACTGTTTAAGGCACTCAACCTAAGAGCATCATCCCAGGCATGACCTTCCTGTTCATGGAAGGCATCCTGACACGAACTTATATTTGGACCCAAATATTCTATTTTCTGCCTTAACAGTAAACTTTTTTGTGGCATGTTCCCTCAGGGACCTACTCCATGCTCCAGGACACTTTGGCATGCAAACTAATGAATAATTTCATGCTTTTAATGAAGCCAATACTACTTATAAGTGGGACAATGGCTTAACCTTTCCTAAGTAGTTTTGCTTTCTAGAAAAGGGTAACAACTTCACTCAAAGAAATTATTCTCCAAGGTTGTGGGTCCTAGGCATTATGGCAGGCTATATAGGGAGGCTTTTGTGGCTGCAGGGAGAGAAGGGGACTCTATGTCATATTTCACCTTGCTGTATGTAAGTGGGATACTACTCCTTCTGTGTGAAATCAAACAAGTAACTACAGAGTATGAACCACCAAACAAGCTGACTATCCTAGCCTTACAGGCTATTGTGCCTTAGGGCAGCCCTAGGGCAACCACACAGGCAGATAATTGGGCCAGTAAGCTGACAAAACAACTTGTACCCACACCATTAAACAACTGTAACTCACTCTTGAGTCTAGCAGAGATTCCATTATTTACTTCTGTAAAACAAATGCTATAAAATATAAATACAGAGAGAGAAAATTTAATATAATGCTGCAATAGGGCACCTTATATCACACATTTCTAATAAAAACTTTTATATTATAGAAAGACAGTTTGATAATGCTGTGCTTAAAAATAATACTTTGAATAATTTTCATGAAAGAGATCTTTTCCCACACCCCCTTCAAGATTATCACTGGATTTTCTTTTCTAAACCATATTATCATAATAAATTATTTGGATTTTAAAGACTATAGTGACCAAGACACCAACTTCTAAACTGATTTGCATGCTTCCATGTTGGTAGAATTTAACTACTGTTATGCAGTAGTTATTATGCTTTTATATTTTATATCCATACTTCAGACTTTTACAATTTTTAGCATGTTTCACATTTTCCCTCCATAAAGATTCACTGGATCATACTTTAAAATAGAAAAACGTAGGAGTTAGTATGCAGTTTTGATTACCGCTTACTTGGTTGCTAAAACATAAAAAATAAGCAAAGTAAGAAATAGGGAAAACTAACTGAAATATAGCTATGGCTATCAAATGAATAGTTAAAAACTAAAAGAAAAAACATGAAATGTATAACTGAATTTTTTTGCATTGGATCATAACTTTAGAACTTGAAGGGGTTTCTCAAATTATGTGGTCTAGTTAATCGTAATTTTAAATACCTGTATGGACCTGGTAAGTTAATTAAGTGAGGGCAGTGGGTCAGGTATGACTATCTGGATTAGTAGGAGCTGTGGAGAACCAAAGAGTACATGCTCTACCTAAAAGAGATGCTACTGCTCAGCCTTGTGTGGCTCAGTAGGTGAGCATCCACCTGTGAACCAGGAGGCCATGGTTCAATTCCTAGACAGGGCACATACCCAGATTGAGGGTTGGATCTCCAGTGGTAGGTGTGCAGGAGGCAGCCAATCAATGATTCTCTCATCATTGATATTTCTCTCTATTTCCCTCTCTGAAATATATGTAATAAATTTTATATGTAATACTAGAGGCCCAGTGCATGAAATTCATGCACAGGAGGAGGTATTTCTCAGCCTGGCCTGCACCCTCTCCAATCTAGGACCAGCAAAGGATGTCCTACTGCCAGTTAACAGCGATCAGACCTAAACCGGCAGTTGGACATCCCTCTCACAATCCAAGACTGCTGGCTCCTAACAGCTTACCCCTGCCTGCCGGCCTGCCTGATTACCCCTAACCACTCTGCCTGCTGGCCTGCTTGCTCCCAACTGCCCCCTGCCACCAGCATGCCCACATGCCCCCCTGCCAGCCTGATCACTCCCAACTGCCCCCGGTGTCAATGTGCTTACCCCAACTGCCACCCCTGCCCACCTGCTCAACCCCAACTGACCCCCCTGCTGGCCTGCTTACCCCCATCTTCCCTCCCCACTGGTCTGCTCACCCCCAACTACCCACCAGCTGGCCTGCTCACTCCAAACTCCCCCCTTGCTGTCCTGATTCCCCCAACTGACCCACACTGATGGCCTGCTCACCCCCAACTGGCCCCCCTGCTGGTCTGCTTACCCTCCAATGGCCCACCCCCCACCAGCCTGATCACTCACAACTGCCATCCCATCCTGGCCTGATCACCCACAACTGCCCTCCTCTCTTGACCTCTAACGACCTCTACCTTGGCCCACCACCATGGCTTTGTCCAGAGGAACACCCAGAAGATCTCCTGGAAGGTCTCTCAGGCTAATAAGCATATTACCCTTTTATTAGATAGAGGCCTGGTGCACGGGTAGTGGCCAGCTGTTTTGCCCTGAAGGGTGTCCCAGATCAGGGTGTGGGTCCTGCTGGGGTGTGTGGCCAGTCTGGATGTGGAGCTGAGGGACGTTTTCAGGCTAGTCAAATCCCCAAGAGGGGACCCACACTGCATGGGAATGTGGACAGCCTGGGTGAGGGGCTGAGGGCTGTTTTCAGGCTAGCCATGCCCCCTAGTAACCCAAGCTCCCAGCTCCTCCTTTTTTTTTTTTTCAGCGCCTCCTCGAGTGGAGACCATGGTCAGCTGGAAGCAGGTATCTATGATTTATTTATCTTCTATAATTGAAACTTTATAGCCTTTAGTGGAGTCCTGGGCCAGCCAGGGAGGGCAGGAAGCTTGGCTCCATCCATAGCTGGGGCAACCCAAGTCTCTTGCTTGCTCCAGCTCTGTGACTGTTGCATCTTTGTTGAGTTAATTTGCATACTCACTACTGATTGACTGGTGGGTGTAGTGTAGTGATGGTTATTTTGCATGTTTCTCTTTTATTAGTGTAGATAACTGTATGTAATAAATAAAAAAGAGGTGCTACTGCCCTCATCCCGATACACCAAGGCTGCAGGTTCAATCTCTGGTCATTAAGCAAAGAATAAATAACTGGAACAACAAATTGGCACTTCTCTCTCTCTAAAAAAAATCAACAAAAATGAAAAAATAAAAATAGGCACTACTGCTCAGCTTCAGCTGGTATTGACAGGTAGGAATGCAGGCTCAGGCTTATCAGAGTTTAAAATATTTTAAGACAAGTTAAAAATACATTATTTTAGATGAAATCTCTTGCTTTTAACTTCTAATAATGAATTCAATTTTTAAATGTTGTCTATTTTATAGAATTGTACACCTGAAACCTATATACATTTCAGCCAACATCACCCCAATAAATATAATAAAATTTAAAAAATAGGATTAAAAATCCCCCAGATTTTTGTGTAAAAAAATAAAATAAAATTTGTTATCAAGTAAACCATTTTTGTTTTGCAGAAAGGAATATGCAAACATGGACAAACTACATTACACAAGTCTTAACCACATGTATTAGAAAGAATATAGGATTTGAAGTAGGACAATTTGAGTTCCAATTCTAACTTTGTTATATACCCACTTTGTTATCTTTGGCAAGGTTTTTAAACCCTCTGAACCTTAGTTTTCCTCTAATTAAAAGATAATCTCTGTTGCCTAGGTTACTTGTAAAGATTAAATAAAAATAATACATAGGAAGTGGGTACAGTAGATCTTGACACATAGACTGCACCACTGTCTTAGCCTTATTCTTTGCTGTTTCCCTACCTTGCTTTTTGTTTTCCCAAGAGAATTCTCTATACCTGAAAGTATATTATGCTCTGCCTCCTACTAGAAAGAAAATTTCATGAAGGCAGGGATAGCTTTATTTTTCCACTGCTCTATTCCCAACTCTAAAAGTACTGCCTGACACATAATAGGTGTTCAATAAATATATGCTGAATAGATTAATTAATATCAACAAGTGATAATACTTTGAACAAATAAAAATACATATATAGTATATGTATATTGTCGAAGATCATAAAGCCAGTTAATACTGTGCTTTAGGATTATTTCCATTGCATTATTAAAGTCTGCTATAATTATAAAATGTCCAACATGGATATAATTCTTTCAAATTTAGAGAGAATACAATCTTTGAAGAGAAAAAGCCTTCCAGAGGCAGTCTAGTCTACACATTTCTGCTGAATTTGATGGTTAAAGGCACTTATGGTATAGTGGTCTATTAATTCTTCTAGTCTTTTCATCCAGACAAAAAGTCTATTCACTAGCTTTATGAATCATAATAACAACAATTTTACATATGTCTAGCATATTATACTTAAAATACTGTCAAATCAACACTCATAACTATAAATTTCAGTTGAATATCATATCAACCTTGTATGGGCAGGAACTATTTTCCTCATTTTGCAAAGATCAAAGATATCCAGTGACAAGCAACTTAACCTAAAGTCACAGTATGAATAACTAAAATTCTAACAATAGACTACAGTTCTAAAGTGGTATCTTATATCCACAGGAACTATCTAATACTTTCCTGCAATAGCCACCACAACTATATCCTAAAATCCAGATTTCTCCTGTCCCTCACTCCTTACATAAAAATTACCTGTTCTATTACCTATTTCCAAGCCCAGTTACAACTTAACACTTCTACTTAATATTAATTTAACAAATTTTACTAAGCCCAGTGAATGATATAAAAATGAATAAATCCAGGATCTTACCTCAAAAGCATTCAATCATTAGTTTTAATCTAATTAAAATATGTGTAACTTGTGAGATATCACCTTACACCTGTTAGAATGGTTATGATAAAATATAAATAAATAAAAAGTGTTGGCAAGGATATTGAGACAAGGGGGCCTTTGTGCACTGTTGGTGGAATTTTAAATAAGTACAGCCACAATATAAAACAGCATGGAGGTTCCTCAAAAAATTAAAAATAGCCCTACCCGGTTTGGTTCAGTGGATAGAGCATTGGCCTTCAGATTGAAGGGTCCCAGGTTCGATTCTGGTCAAGGGCATGTACCTTGGTTGTGGGTACATACCCAGTAGGGAGTGTACAGGAGGCAGCTAATTGATGTCTCTCCCTCATCGATGTTTCTAACTCTCTATCTCTCGCCCTTCATCTCTTTAAAAAGTCAATAAAATATATTTTAAAAAAATAAAAATAGAATTACCTTGTAATCCATCAACCCTCTTTTGTGGATTTATCCAAAAGACACAAAACAGTCATTTGAACAGATATATGCACACCTATCTATGTTTCTTATAGTCAAGATAGAGCAGCAATCTAGATGTCTATCAATAGACCAATGAAGATGTGATATATATATATATATATATATATATATATATATATATATATTATTACTTGTCCATAAAACAAATGAAATCTCACCATTTGCAATTACAAAGATGGACTAGGTGGTATTATGCTATGTGAAATAAGTCATACAGAGAAAGACAAATACCATATGAGTTCACTTTTAAAAAATAAAACAATCAAACCAACAAAACAGAAGCAAACTTATAAATACAGACAACAAAATGATAGTTGCCAGAGAGAAGAGGAATGGAGGGATGGGCAAAAAAGGTGAAGGGTATTAATAAGTACAAACTGCCAATTATAAAATAAGTCATGGGGATATAATGTAGAGCATAGGGAATAGAGTCATTAATATGGTAATAACTTTGTGTGGTGACAGATGATTACTAGATATATTGTGTTGATCACTTTTTAAGGTATATATATATAATGAGTCATTATATTTCACACCTGAAACTAATATAATATTTTATCTCAAGTAACAATATATATACAAAAAGTGTCATGCATTAAAGGATTATATAAGTATCTTAGAGGAAAAGATGGTGGGGCTAATCGAATACAGTGCTTCTCAATTCTAGCTACCTATTAGAATCCTACAGGGAGCTTTGAAATTAACCAAATCTTGACTTAATCTAGGATGGATTCTGGGCAGTGGACTTTTTGAAAGTTCCAATAGAGATCCTAATGTACAGTCAAAGTTGAGAACTTATATGCATACATGCATAACTCATGGGCAGACAATAGTATGGTGAAGGCCTGGGGAGAGGATGGGAGCATGATGAAGAGGGTCAATGGGGGACATCTGTAATACTTTCAACAATAAAGATAAAATAAAATAAAGTTGAGAGCCATTTGTCTGAAAAAAAGAAATCGTGCTTTAGGGAAAGAACTGAGGAAAGCAAAGGACTAATAAGACACACTGGACTTTCTTTTCCTTTACACTGTCATTTAATTAACCATTCTCAATATCAATCATCTATAAAAGGTTTTCATTGAAAAAAATAGCTTTCCTGAGTCTTTATCTTTTAATTTCTCTAAAGAAAAATATTTCCTTCCCTTAAATTTAGCAATTTTCCTGTGCTGATAATATACTGTAAATCTAACCAAGTTTATACTTATGAAGTTTGATAGGAAAATCTCCAAGTGTATGAGTCAAAATTGAAATAACTAAGAGTCTCAATGTTAATTTATAAATCTGGTGAAATTTGGATTTATGTGCTGAGTTTTCTGCATTGTCCATCTTTTTTATTATACGTTGCCTTTATTTTAGATGGCACTTGTTTTCCTTATATTTTCAGCTACATTCTGGGTTTTAGGTCATCACTATTTCTTTTAACTTGCTTATATTCTCCTCATAAAATTTATTGTTTCTCCTTAAAAGTACTCCATATTTTTATATGTTTCACTTATTCTGCAACTAGAGGCCTGGTGCACTAAATTTGTGCATGCGAGGGGGGGTCCTCCCTCAGCCCAGCCTGCATCTGGGACTCCGTGGAGGATGTCTGACTGCTGGTTTAGGCTAGATTCCCAGCAGTCGAACATCCCTCTCACAAACCTGGACTGCTTGCTCCTAATCGTTCACCTGCCTGTCTCCCTGGTGACCCCTTGCTGCCCCCCTTGCCAGCCTGGTCGCCCCCAACTGCCCCCCTCTGCCTGCCTGGTTACCCCTAATTGCCCCGCTCCAAGCCTGGTTACCTCTTACCACCCCCTGCTGGCCTGATAACCCCTAACTTTCCCCCCTGCCAGCCTGGTCACCCCCAACTGTCCCTTGCCAGCCTATTTGCCTCAAACTCCCCCCTCCTGCTGGCCTGTCACTGCATGCACCCTGCTATACAGTCATTTTGTCATCCCTCACTAACCCCCCTTCCAGCCTGGTCATAGGCAGCCATCTTGTGAGGGTGTGAAGGTCAATTTGCATATTGCCTCTTTATTATAGAGCATAGGAGTTGCCAAGCTATTCCATAATCACTAGATGGAGAAAATTTGAAGTCACTCTAATAAGAAGGAATGGTAATTCCTAAAAGAACATCTGTTAGAAATCTAATCAAAATTGAGATAAAGAGATTTTTCTCCTCCAAGGCAAGTGGATGATTCCTCTAACAATGGAATATAGGACTTAATTGGGAATGGGAATGGCCTACATGACTTCTTTAAAAGATGAGGTGAGGGGGGGTGAAGGAGTGGGGAGAGATCAACCAAAGAACTTATATGCATAACACATAGACACAGACAATAGGGTGGTGAATAAGGCCTGGGATAGGGGTGAAGGTGGGTTGGAAAAAGTCAATGGGGGAAATGAAGGGACATATGTAATACTTTCAGCAATAAAAATCTTAAAAAAATAAAAATAAAATATGAACTTGAAGTCAAATAAGTACTTGTTCTTTAGCTATGTTAATATTTGTAGACCTTTCTCTCCCATCTCTAATCTGTCCTCTAATATATCCTGATCATATTCTTTTTAGAATGCTTTTATAACTATCAATGATCCTCCATTTCTCAATATATTAAATCCAAAATATTTGACCTGATTGTCAAGGTTCTTTTATTATCTTTCCCTATATACTTTATCTTCTGTTGATTTCAAACATGTCTCCCATGCTAATCAAGCTGGTCTCCTTGTTGCACTATAAAAATACCAGGTTTTTTCTTTGCCTTCCTTTGAATTAATCTCAATGTAAATGGATTTCCTTTTTTCATTCTGCCTCTTTAAATTCTACCTATGGTTTGAGTTATAGGACAAGTTCAAATTCTTTCATGAAGACTCCCAATCTATTGCTCTAATTTACTTTTTTCTCTCTTTTCTGAAATACACCACAACATGGCATTTGATTAAGTGTATCCTTGTCACTATTTTAGCTACTTTAAGTATGTCACTTCTGTTGCTCAATCTAGATTGTCAAGTATTTGAGGGGATTGTGTACGCTGCTTCTTTTTGTATCCCCCCTTGTTTCTAGCTTGATGCTAGGCACATAGTCAAGACATAATAAATATTTGCTGACTGCTAACTGATTGCTGTGTTGTATAGTAGCCTCTGCCTATATACACTGTCAGTTCTGTCAACAAAGGCTGTGAAATTTCTGCCAGAGACTATGTCTGCATAAAAATAAGCCTCTGGCATAAATTGAGATAACGGTCCCTAGAGAATTCACCTGCAGGAAAGGAATCCCAGGCATATTGCTTAGTGCTCTAGGAGGCATTTATGCCAAGTTTTCTACTGTCATAATATAACTAAACCATGTTCTAAAATGATGAAGGGAGTCTCTTAAATAATTCACTATAAATCTCTACTCACTTACTTTTCTGACATGGGTTTGGCATTCTAATTTCCAATAGGATATGCATAGAATTATGAACTACAAATATGTGGAAAATTAGACATACTCTAGAAATCAAGAATTTAACATTTAAAAGAAATTCTTTAATTTCTGTGAAAACTCTATTTTCAAATCTAAGTGAACAAAATAAATCCAAAGTTTCACTGAAAAATACATTCAGAAGGTAAAAAATTTAATTCCAAGATCTAAAACTATGAATTCTTCTCTTTTTACACATACTCTATACTCTATACCTCCCTTAACTTACTATTCACCTACACCATAAGTATTCTCTAAATTTCTCTGTTTCTCTATCTCTCTGTGTGACTCTCCCTTCCATTGCTTTCTGACTCTCACACACACATATCTGCATGCACACTCACACGCACACTCAGTTTCACTCATCTCCCTAGCTAGACTGCAACCCACACTTTAAAACATATTTCTTGCTCATTTAGTCTTCCATTAATTTTACATTGACAGAAATAAATTCAATAGATAGTACCAGTTATTATTATTGTCATGTAACTGAATCAGAAGACAAACTTGTTTTCTGCACTGTGCATTGCCTTACTGAAGAACCTGAGAACCCTCATGAGAAATGCTCTTGCACTCATATTCACTCCTCTGAGGCTCTCACTGAAGATGCCCACTTCTTTCTAACTGTGATTACACATTCATTTGATGCCCTTCTTATGTAAATAGTTGATATCCATGTTGCACTTTTTCCTCTGATGCCTTAAGAATGCCCCCAAAATTTTTATTTGTGTGTGTTTTGTCTCTCTCAATTCATCTTAAGTCCCATTCGTTGAATGTTAGAATGACATGCTTGCTTTATTTTTTTTTATCTTATCATGGGACCACTGTATGTGTCCTTACTCCATGGAGGCTCAGTAAATGTTATATTGAGAGCCAAGCACATGCCTGAATGTATCCTTTTAAACCTAACTCTAAAATACCTACAAAATGTCTAAGGGAGCCCAACTGAGGAATAAGTAGGAGTGAACAGCAAAGATTATTAAAAATGTTCCAGGCCCGTGATAAAATTTCCTTTGGACTGGATTTTTCCTTAGGCTTATGATACATGCTAATTCTCTCAGCTGCTTTAATTATGTAGATATTAAACAATGTGGGGCATCAAATAGTCCTTTAGAGTTATGAGAAGTATCTGCTATGAATAGAAACTAGGGAGGATGAAAGCCAAGCATGTGGTGACTGGCAGTCCCAGCAGCAGGTGTCTTGACTGAGGACAGACCCCAAGATCTACTGGAAAATGCAAAAATGGAGAAACTGAAAGCTTTCACAGGAGAAGGTTCCAAATCAAAGAGGATCACATACTTCCATGGATATATTTCAAGACATATTATACCTTTTTAAAAAATCAATCCAAAACACAAAAGCAAAATAAATAAATAAGTAAATAAACTATGACAACAATATGTTTCAACTGAATCTAGGGTCCAATGAGGGACCATTGACAGCCAAACGTTTTTTTAAAGTAATGGTAGCCAGGAAAGGAGATGATGGGTTGTACGAATTCACCACCTGGAAAAGGGAGTAACCTGGGGAGTGGCAGCTGCCATAGCAAAAGTAGAACAAACACACCTGCTGTCAGGCACACCTGTTCTTTTCAGGGAGAGGAACCCTGAGGCTGAAACAGCAGAAAACACCCAAGAGCATAATAGGATGCCTCTTGTGCCCCTTAAATATTATCCCTGATTCCTCTGTAGTTATTTCCTTGGTAGGAGTAACCTACAGAGTAACCAAATAAGGTTTCATGCAGTCTTCCAAATTTCATAGTCTTCCAAGTAGAATTTTTGGCAAGTAGAAGAAAATTCCTTAAAGACCTGAACAGAGGAGTGAGGCAAACATTTTCTATGGCCTATACTGGAGAAATAAGATAAATTATTATGTGCTGTATTAAGATATTACTTAAAGGTTTTGTATCTCAAATGGCAGGAAACCTACTGAGACTGGTAGGGTAGTTGTGGTAGGGTAGCCTGTCCTTCACCACTATGCCCCCAAACCCACTTGCTAAAAGTCCCTTCATCACCACAAAAAGCGCCTGCCTTTTAAGTATAGTGGTACCTCGAGATATGAGTTTAATTCGTTCCATAATGTTGCTCGTATATCAAGTTGCTCATATCTCAAAGCAAATTTCCCCATTGAAATCAATTGAAATGCCGTTAATCCGTTCCAGCCCCCAAAATGCCACCCCAGTTGTTCTTGTTATGTGTTTTTGAATAAGAAAAATGTATTTATAAATGACAAATATCGTATAAAAACATAATAAAAGAGAATGTAAAGGAATAAACTGGTTTTATAAAGTGTATTTACCTACTCATTACACTCTCAATGCTACACTGTATCCCTAAACTGAATGTAACTTAACTAATCTTCACTGAACTTAATTGCTACTGGTCTTTGCATTTTTGGCCGATTTAAAAAAAAACGTGTCCAATGAGGTTTGCCTCTTCCTCCCTTTCAGAATATTTCTGAAATGGGTGAGGCAAGTTTCATTGAACAGCTCCGATGCACGACCAGTAGCAACTTTTTCGGGGTGTTTCTTTTCCACGAAGTGTGACACCCTCTCCCACATTCCTAAGATCTCCTTTATCTCACTTGTAGAGATCTCCTCCACCTCTGGCTCCTCCTCGAAACCAATTTCTTAGAGAACCTCAGCATGTTGCCTGTGACTGCAACTCTTGTAACTCCTCCGTGGTGAGTTCCAGAGAGTGCTCCTAGACGAGCTCATTCACATCTCTCTCATCCACCTCCAGGCCCATGGATTTTCCCAAAGACACTGTCTCCTCCTCCACTGGCAACTCGGGTTCGAATTCTTCGAAGGTCCTTTGGGCTATGGCCTCAGGCCACAGCTTCTTCCATGCAGAGGCCAAAGTCCTCGTTGTAACACCCAGCCAAGCCTGATCAATAATTCTGAGGCATATCACGATGTTAAAGTGGTTCTTCCAGAACTCTCGAAGGGTGAGGTTTGTGTTCTCTGTCACCTCAAAGCAGCACCGGAACAGGTGCTTGATGTACAGCTTTTTAAAATTAGAAATCACCTCCTGATCCATGGGCTGCAGGATAGGAGTGGTGTTGGGAGGTAGGTAGACAACCTTTATAAACTTGAACTCTTCGAGGAGTTCATCTTCCAGGTTTGGTGGGTGAGCAGGAGCATTGTTGAGGACGAGGATGGCTTGCAAGGTTAGGTTGTTTTCCTGTAGATATTTCTTAACAGAAGGGCCGAAAACCAGGTTTACCCACTCCACAAAAAACTGCCTGGTGACCCATGCATTTGGGTTCTCCCTCCACATAACTTGCAGTTTATCTTTTAAAATCTTATGTGACTTAAAGACTCTGGGGTTTTCCGAATGGTATACGAGCAGAGGCTTGATCTTGCAGTTGCCACTCGCATTGGTGCACAGTGCGAGATTTAGCCTGTCCTTCATGGGTTTGTGGCCTGGCATCACCTTCTCCTCTGCTGTTATATAAGTCCTATTAGGCATCTTCTTCCAGAAAAGCCCTGTCTCGTCACAGTTGAAGACTTGCTGGGGGATATATCCTTTGGCTTCTATCATTTCGGAAAAAGTTTTGAGGTAATCCTCAGCTGCCTTCACATCCGAACTTGCTGCCTCACCATGCCTGACGATGGAGTGAATGCCGGACCTTTTCCTGAAGTTATCAAACCAGCCTCTGCTGGCTTTAAATGAGTTTTTCGATGCTTCGTCTGTGGAAGTGCGCGGGGTCTGCTCCAGCAAATCACCGTAAATCGCTCCCGCCTTCTCACATATGATGCCCTGTGTTAATGTATCTCCTTTAAGCTGCTTCTCCGTCACCCACACCATCAGTAGATTCTCCATCTTTTCATGGCGAGAGCTATGGAGCTTAGAAATTATTGTAACACCCTTAGCTGGCTTTGTACCCTTTATCGACTCCTCCTATTTAAGCACAGTGCATATCGTTGAAGTACTACGCCCGTACTGCCTTGCCAAGTCAGCCACTCGCACACCTTGCTCATATTTTTCTATGATTTCACGCTTTAATTCAACAGACATCATCCTCTTCTGAGCACTGACCTTTCCACTCGCTTTCTTCGGACCCATGGTTATAAAAAGAAATGTGATAAAGTATATAAATGCACAAAAGATGCTTCGACAACGAGGTAAACAAGCACACTGACTGAGGCGTGGGAAACTATGAGATGCTCGAGTCTCAGTAAATTGGTGGGTCATGTGCAGCGGGCCGATCTGCGAGATTACTCGTATCTCAAACGTTGCTCATATTTCAAAGCAAAATATCGTTCGCTCGATGGCTTGTATCTCAAAAATCTCATCTGTTGGGGCACTCGTATCTCGAGATACCACTGTATAGATGGTCACTTGTGAGCCTTGCCTAATTTCTGGTTGCATGATTACTACTTATCATTGATGCTTGCAAAAGTCGAATTCTGAGTGTCCACAGTAACCCAGAGAATATTGCAGCCCCATGTAAATAAATCAGACCAAAAGGGCAAGATAGCTCTATAACAGATTAGCTATACTAGCTTTGTAAACACTCACAAGGCCCTACAGGAAAGCCTGCTGCCAGCAGATAAGCCAAACTAGAGTTCAATATCAGTGGCAATATTTTGTCCTGCCTTGTAAAAATAAAATGATATAGTAAGGAATAGAACTAATTGAGGCAGTGGAAATAGTGAGATAGAAAGAATTTTAAATGTAACTCATGTACAGCCCAAAAATGGACTAGAAAAAGCTAATATTTCTGACCACATACTAGGTACTCCATGTTGAGTAGTGTAAAGCATTAGAAAGACCCCTCTATGATTATAATTAAAAGTGTTTGCAGTCCCTACCCTTAAGGAATTTACCATTTCATTGGGAAGACAATCTTTAGAACCAATGCTTAAGCCAGTAAATAGTGAACTGCAAGATTGTGAATATCAGACAGTAAAAGTCATAGAAGTTCACAGAAGTTAGTGAGCAATATATGCAGAAGTTGGGAAGGAAGACTTTATCAAAGAGGGGAAATTTAGGCCTTGAGAGATGAATAAGATTTGTAAATGCAAGGAAGAATTCCAGAAAGAATATTTGTAACTAAAACTCAAGGGAAATATGAGATTCCAAACATGACCTTCAGCATGAGTCAACAGTTACTATGTTTACTCCTGAGCATAAGAATCAGTATAGAAATTCATATTAATATGGAAATTAAAGTCCCTAGAGATTAAAGTGAAATAAATCGCCATGATTCATGCAGAGTTTTTCTAAAATGGCATATGAAATGCAAACAGAAAAATACATTTTAAATTTTTACTTTAATTAAATTTCAGGCATCTATGCATACTTAGATTTAAGATCATAATCAGTGTAAGAGTAAAAAAAATCCCAAGAGGGGCCTCTGAACTAGTTAGTTCCACAATAAAATTACTAAACTTGGTGAATGCACATTCAAATCAATCACAAATTCTATTTAAAAATAACCCCAGGAGTAATCATGAAACCAAATCCTCCAACTCTATAGTTCCAATTCTTGTTTATCCGTGTCATAGTAGTAGAGAAAATTAACCTCTGATGTTCATCTAGTTTTCCTCTCAGATTCTTATCCTGGGGGCAGGAATATGAAGCACTGTGTCTTTCACCTTCCTTTCTAATTGCCCACACACTCATGAAGGTGTAGATGTTAATGAGCACCAAAATAACCAAAGGCCAGCAAACAAAGGAAAGGCACACACCATCCACCAACTGGAAAAGTCCTCTTTCAAAAAGTTGTGAGCATTTGATTCATGAATCAAATAGGACATGCCCATGATATCAAAGAGGATAAATAAATCTAAAGACTCATTCAGGGTGATTTTAACAATATTGAGGGCTTTCTCCACTTATGGACAATATTTAATTCAGTATTTCAAAGAGTACTATAAAGAAGGGATTGGATATTATCCATTGTTAATTTTTAAAAGACATTTAAAATCTTTGTTAATGTTCTAAACATCCAGAATTTGCTAAAATTCCAACAGTCTTTGTTAGATATTTTACTATGAGTGAACAATGTATGGAAAACAACTTAAATGCAAGATTAAAATTTGGAGGGGAAAAGCTTTAGCTATGTAAAATAAACTTTTAAAAAATCATTCTTATCTCTTCATTAAAGCAGATGTCAAAAAATCTTTAGTGGGCCACATTTTATTTACCCAGCTTAAGTTCCTCTGGATTTAAAAATCATTTTGGCATCTTTTACTTTATAATTTTTATATAGCTACATAATACTACATTTATTATTTTGCCCAATATATTTTCCACAGAAATATTTTCACATGTCATCTCATACTATTTATTATAAAAAAGAATACTTGCACATAATAAACATTTCCAAAATTATTAAAAAGTAAGGTGAGGAGTGATGCTTGTCTATCCCTGATCCTAAGTGCTACTCCCCAGAGGTAATAATTAAGAATGTGTGCATATATTTTATGTATATTCACATGTTTATGTGTTAGTGTGTACATGCATGCCTTTGTATATTTGGATCAAAATGCAATGTGCTTGTATTTGTGTATATGTGTATAAAATATATTTTAAATGATATTTGAAAACTTTTGAAAGACTATCCGCTCTATATATGTCAACATCCTTTTTAATGGCTGCATAGTATTCCATTTGGAGAAATAATTTGTTTGCTTTTTAAAATCATATTTAGCTGATTCCATTTGGGGGGTCAGATATGACCATAATCACCCCCCCCAAAAAAAGATTGCATTGACTTGAATTACATGAGAGTGCCTGATTCTCTGTATTTCAGAGTAACAAACTGCATTCTTTTTTTTTTTAATATACTTTATTGATTTTTTACAGAGAGGAAGGGAGAGAGATAGAAAGTCAGAAACATCGAGGAGAGAGAGACATCGATCAGCCACCTCCTGCACGCCCCACTGTGGAGATGTGCCCGCAAGCAAGGTACATGCCCCCAGCTGGAATTGAACCTGGGACCTTTCAGTCCACAAGCCGACGCTCCATCCACTGAGCCAAACCGGTCTCGGCCAAAACTGCATTCTTGCTAATAAATTCAAACATTCAAATAAGCTCCTTCTCTAATCTAAATTAGTGAGGACCTGTAATATGATTCTTTCCTTTGATTTTGAAGACACTGCCATTATTATTGTGGCATAATTTGCCCTCTTTGCTAAAGCTCTCAGTTCATTCACCATATTTGGAATGCAGAGAAGGGTAAATGGTATTGTTCTTTGCTTTTGTATTCTTCTTGCTTACAGCCTATGGGGCTTGTGAGGGTGTGCTTTTCCTAGAGTGTACGTACAGTAGGAAAGATGGTGACAGAATAAGTAAGCCAATAAATGGCAAATGATAGGAGCAATAGAAATAAAGGGTTACGAGATAATCAAATATAACCAAACTTTGAAGGGTCAATTTTTTCAACTTCCTCCACCCTGGGGAAAAAAAAAATGTTGGTATATCCAGGAGAAGTAAATGGAGAATTAGGAATGAGTTAGAAGGTCAAAAAATGTGACCACAATGGTTACTTTGAAAGATTATATATTCAGTGTCACACTATAATGTTAAATAGGCTGTTTAATTGCAGATACCACTTACTAAAGAATTGCCTCACATCATTCTATTGTAAATTAAGAGGAAAATAATAACTGAGCAGAATCAGGGTGCAACATAATCTCTCTGGGAATAAAATACTCTCTTATAATAGGTCAGCAATTCAGAGGATGAAATCAATGCTTGGAAGCACCGTTTAGACTGCACATTCACAGTATATTTAGAATATTTGAAAACGAACAACAGTGGAATTGATTATTTGGACAGATCGCTTCTCTCTGAGTCTAATTCCATATCTGTAAAACTAGGTGACTATACTAGATGATTTCTAATAGCTCTTTCACTTTACAATTCTAATATTATGGACATATTATACAGTCATAAAAACATTCTGTGGTCAGAAAAATATTAAAATGTTCAATTGTAAACTTGTCTTAAGTACATTATTGATACAACTTTTTCTAATAAAGATAGTTTGGAATGCCTTTTGCTCCTCTGTGCCTGGGTAGAGTTTACTATTGAACTTAATTCAGATATCCTATCTTCCAGCAATCCTTCTCTGACCCTACCAACTGCCTATCTACTGTTCTTATCACATTGGAGTTTAAATTATCCATGTTTTCTTAGTCTCCTTATTATATTATAAAGTTCCATACCATCAGTGACCATGACTTTGTATTTGAGTGCTTAGCACAATACCTGCCACATAGCAGAGACTCAACAAATATTTGCTGAATTAGTTAAAGCATGACTATCAAATCATTCTTATTCGTTATGATTAGTAAATGAAACTATTTACATTCTTAGATATCTAATGAGTATCTCAAAATGAAAATGTCTAAAACAAAATGCTTGTTTCAGAGCCTGAAATTCATTTGTTTCTCAGTCTTCCCCTCATCAGTTGCTTTAGCCAGAAACAAGATTCTTTCTTGAATCTTCCTTCTAACTCTCCACTCACATATAACCCCAAACAGAAAGCCTTATAGGTTATATCTCCAAAATATATCTAATCAATTTAGTTCACTTCCCTCTAGCCTTACC
The DNA here is from genome assembly GCA_011751065.1 of Lasiurus cinereus. Classification (NCBI taxonomy): domain Eukaryota; kingdom Metazoa; phylum Chordata; class Mammalia; order Chiroptera; family Vespertilionidae; genus Lasiurus; species Lasiurus cinereus. Next base: position 25,760,249 of record JAAGEH010000015.1, on the reverse strand, counting down.
TCTTACACAGGCCTCTGTGATAACATTATAGTAGATTGCTGTTCTTTTTTGTATTCTGCATTCATTATGCAAACAACAGCCAAGGTAGTCTTTTAAATATCTAAACCCCACTCCACTGCTGATCAAAACCCATCTATGTCTTCCCATTACCTTTAAAAGAAAGACCAAAATATTTAGCATGGTTTACAGAGCCCTATGTCTGGTTTCTTTCTTTCTTCCCAGCTTAGTCAAGTAGCAGCTTTCCCACTGCATTAGAGATGCATTGGTCTCCTTAAAGTTACTGAAACATCAAATTTTTTCATGCCTTAAAGACTTTGCATATGCTGTTCCACTGCTTGGAATGCTCAGTCTCTGTCCTTTTCATGTACTTTGCTCTTTCTTATTCTTCTTATCTCAACTTTAAAATAGTTTTTTTAATACTCCTTCCTTGAACACACAAAATACATCCTTAGATTTATCTTGCTATATGTGTTTTATAATATTGTACTATACAACACTCTGTTGGTTACAATCATTTACTGACTGTCTATCTCCCATAGGAGACCATAAGCTTAATGAAGGCATAGTCTGTATTTATTTCATTTACCACAATACTCAGCATGTAGTAAGTTGCCTGGCACAGTATATTTTTTAATGGAACACTAATAAGTAAATGCATAATAGATACAGATTGAGAGTGCAAATAATGATAAAGTTGTGTTTGGTACAAAACCAAATACAGTTAATCATGGGAGAGGAGTACACTCTTAATAAATAGATCTCTAGTGGCTAGTCATGATTCTTAAAATGTAGTAAAACTATTTGGAATGTATCCACTATACGTTATCCATAAATATTGGCAAAAATCAATCATTAAAATATATTCATCCATTTATTCATTTATTCATTCAATGAAAGATATAGTAATATGAAATTAACAATAACTATGATAATCTATAGAAATAATGCCCTAATAAATGGATGGGTCCAATTAAAAATGCAACTATTGATTTATTTTTAGTTTGATTGCCTATTGTAATGCTCAGCAAATTAATGATGCTCATGTCAGAGTTTCTCCCTATATTAACAGACATCGACCATGAGCTTTCCCTATTATAAAAGAATAATAGGAAATTCCCTGAGAAAAGACAGAGAAAATATTGATACAAAAGAAAAACCCTAATGAGAACTTAGAAGTTAGTCAATGATAATGGGCACAATCACATTAGGAGAAACACTATCATGCATCATCAAATGTACATTCACATTTAATTTAGGGGTGGTACTAAGCTCAGCACCATACAAACTAAGTTTGTTTATCCCTTCTAGTACCTTACCATCCAAGATGCTGATTATACTGCAAGGCACATAAATAATTTGAAGGGCTATTATTCATGCTACCTTATATAGCAACTCAATGTGCTATGTCTATTGCAGTATATTATTTGTAATTGAACTTCCTCATTTTCATTTACTGAGCTGATTTTTATCAATACTATTACTACTTCTTTTTATTTATAGCTACTATTAATCTTTACTGTGTGTTGTTTGCATTAAAGAGTGGTCTGCAGTAATTCTATTAAAATTATTAACATTTTTCACTGAAATTTAGCCACAATATTAAAGAAAATACATTTTGATATAACTCCATATATGTTGGTACAAAGAAAAACATGATTCAATTTCAACTGTAAACCAGAACAACCCATTCTCCACAATATTATAAAACACATATACAATATAAGCCCATAAATGTTTGGGCATGGGTGCCATCTCCAAAACAATACAACGAGGTACTATTTGGCCAGAGAGAAAAAATTAAGATTAAAAAATTATCCTCCTAAAGGTAATAATATCTTTACAATTTCAACTGAAGTTCAAATTATATGGATAAATTCTGGTAATTAAAACCTTTTTTCAATAGGAAAAAAGAAATTTAGGAATGCCCTCTTTGTTTTCCTGCCTATGAGAGATCAAGTATCTGATTTATGTAAACTGTTCAACTCTCACTTGGTTGTTTCAGTATCACATAAACATTGCTTTAAAAAAGATCTTCACAATTAGCAAGCCTCTGATATATGTAGATGACTACCACAATTATACCTTTCACAATAGCCACAGGAAATGATTTGCCTCTACCAACTCCATCTATTTACACGTCAGAAGAGGACCATGGTTTAATAAATTTGAATTGGTTCTGAAATGGGCATTGCATAGGGATGACAATAGTGAGAAATATGGTAAAATGGAAGAACTAGTTTTGAAACCTCTTTTCTTCGAGCAGAAGACTACAAACTGAGAGTATGTAGAATTACTGAAAAGGATAGAGAGTACTTTTGTAGATTTCTTAGTGAACATAATCTCTCTACAGATTCTTGGCTACACTGTAAAACTGCAGCATTCTGGTAGGTAATTGTACATACATCAATGCTCAAATGAAGGCATTCTGTAGAAGTTGTATGCACAATAAATCACCATCTGTACTTGGCCCTTGGAGTCTATTTGAATGCCCATTCAGTCCAAGGCGGCTGGCTAGATATCTCATTGATTTTCTTCTTCAGTGCCATCCCTGGGAAAAAAGCCAATGTTTAATAATGGAAAAGATCACAATTTAAAAAGGGAGGAGGGGAAAGAGAAGGTATTTTGAATACACATTATCAAGTTCCTGGAAACTAGGTATATTAATATGGCATTCATGGACTCAGGTTAGATATATGTAAATATATCAAAATAATTATTCATCTGAACAAGGGAAGGCATTACAACACCTTTGACAAGGAAATCTCACTCTGACAATGATATTCTACCCTTATACCTATGGACATTATCATGGCCATAAAATCTCTTCAACCTTGGCAAATATGATAAGGCAGATGACCTCTTTCTCTGCTCCTAGTCTTTCAGTCCCATTCTAGCTTCAGCTCTTTTCCCTGACAGTCTTTAACCCAGGAACACTCATTTCAACTAGTCTTTCAGCAACACTACCTCTCTTTTCTCCTTTATCTTTCCACTTGACCTGCCCTGTCAATCCCAGAAGACATTTTACATAGGTTTCCACTGTTCCTGCACCTAGACTAATGAGAAACTGACTATTACAGTACTTAATATCTATTTCCTAGGAATATTGACCTCTATCCAAATGGTTACTAAAAGCACGGCCACTTGGGTTAAGTGGACCAACCAAATATGACATTCCTCATTGTGGCCTACAAGATTCTACAGTGATCTGGTTCCTGCCCACTTCCATGACATCATTTCACCCAACTCTACTCACTAATGTACAACCACATAAATTAACAGAAAACCTTGCACTCTGTAAATGAAATATGCCAACGTCATTCCCTGCTCAGGGCTTTTGTACTTGTTCTTCCCTCTGCCTCAAGGATCTTCACTGGCTTTTTGTGATCTAGGTATCAACTATTCAGAATTCCCTGATGACCATCCAGTCTGAAGTAGACCTCACCAGTAGTTACTCTCCATTATAAACCTGTTTTACTTTCAAAACCTGTTTTGATAGAAAATATATCAATAGCCAGAAATATCTTCCTTATATTTTACCAATCTCCCTTTACTAGAGTGACAGCTCCCCAAAGTAGTGATCATAACTTTGCTATGTCACCAACACCTAAAACAATATCTGGCACACTGTAAGCACCCAATAAATATTTGTTGAATGATATAATATATTGTCACCAATGATCAGTTCCTGTGTGAGCATCTTACTTGAGCTTTATCAATCAAGGTACATTTCACAGATCCCACTCCTGGTAAAGACTAATAGATGCAGAAGTAGACAACTGAACTAAGCAGGGATAACCAGTCTTTGCTAAGTATTTTGGGATTTGGGGCTCATAGAATTGAATCCTGCTTTCTCAGGGTGCCTAGAACTATAAGAACAGAAGCTCATGAGCCCTTACCATCCATGATTCTCACTCTGTAGAAAAAAACCTTTCATAAAATAAAATGAATCTTAAATATAAAGACCATCAATGAGAATTAGATTATAATGATAATATTTGATTCACTAGCTCTAGTTGCTTCTGATATCAGTCATACTTCTGTCCTCTATTAAGTTTGATATTCAAAACATTTTTTTCTAAAATTTCCTGAACCAATAAATTTCCGCCTCTTGCTTAAGTTAGTTTGAGTTGACTTTCTGCCACTTACAAACAAGATCCAAATTTACATATTAACCTTCCTCACAACCCTAATACCACTTAGCATATTTGTTCCTGGTTTGATCCATCTCTTAATTGTTAATTCTCTTACTCTACTCACAACTCTCTCTCATTGAATCTTGGCAAATGGCATGTCCTTCTATTTATCATAGAAAACAGATATTATGAGATGTCATGAACTACTTCAATTACCCTTCTTTTTCTCATGTTTCAGAGACTAAAATTTTCATCTGTATTTTGGATCTTATTCCCATACGCTTTCTCTAGGACATTGCTCCAACATATAGTACCTTTCTTTCCTATCACTTAAAAATGTCTTTCTTCACTAGTCCTTTTCCCTCATTCAATAAGTATTCATTCATCCATACTTCAATTTTTATTTATTGCCACTGTCAGAGGTACAGGGCTAGACCAACCTACATGTGCAAGTTGTTTTTTCTTCTACATCTGTAAAACAAACAAGACAACAAAAATTCCTTCCTAGAACCTGCATTGTCCTTAACTACTGCCTCTTTCCTTGACCATGCCATCCCTTCTCAGCTAAGCATATTAAAAGCCTATGCTTAATGTATCCAATTCTTTCTTTTCTACTCATACCTCAACCCACTGGAATCTGCCTTCTGTTTCAACTCTCTCTTTGTTAAAATCAGCAATAAACTCCTAATTGCTAAATCTGATAAAGATTTCAGTCTTTACTTGAACTTCCCACTTACATGATACTGTTTTCCCCTCTTTCTAGATTTTGTTCTTTCTTGACTTTTGTACTACTACTTTGTCTTGATTTTCCATCTGGTTCTTAGCCTTTTACTGGGCTCCTCTTTCTCCCAGTCCTTTAAATGTTAATGTGTACTATGAATTTGTCCATTCCTTTCTTTTTTCCTCTGCTCTACTCACTATATGAGCTCTTGCTGTGTGATCATATCCAATCTCATGTATTATTTATACATCAACAACTCCCAAAATCATTTTCCAGTATGACTACTCCAAATTTATATGTTTAACTTCATACTAGATATTTCTACCTGGAATACTTCAGTCCCTGCAAAGTCATATTCAAAGAGAATATTTCTAAATCTAAAACTTTGCCTTACTTGCCCTCCTACCTTGATTGCTAGCACCCCTCTTCACTGACTTACCAAAGAGGAAAACCTTCATTCCTTTCTCTTCTTCATCACATACATCTAGATGACATCTACTTAATCTAGCCAATCCTGCACTCTCTCTTATGTATGTCTCCTTTACTTTATTCAGACATTCAGTGGTAAGTTAAGCCCTTCATCATCTCCTTCTATAGGTCACTGCAATGTCTCCTTAACTGATGACTTTCAATGTATCTTTTTTCTTCTAATATGTCCACCACATTGCCAATAGAAACCACATGTTATAAAATCTTCTCCATGTAAAGGAATGTACTTAAAGTGCACCAAAGTCCACCTTCAAGATTGTACATTTCCCTAATCCTCACTGGGCTCACTATGAATAGGTCAAAAACGTATCTTTGAATTTTTAAGTTATTTTGATAAGGCTGTAATTAACTAAGTAGAAGTCTATTGATGGCAACAGGAAGTCACTGAACACTGGTAATAACATTGGACAGAGGAGTAAAAACAGAGGGGGGGAAAGAGATGGCAATGTAATTTACAGGGCAATTAAATTATTACCTGACTTTTTATTACAATTTAGATATTGTGAGAGTTCAATTACTTATTTTGAGCCATATTTACATGCAGATCAAGCCTGCTATTGTATGATTAGCATATATTAGAAGCCATTTCTGTATTCTTGTACCTCAACTCAGGCAACATAAAGAAATATCACCGGTTTTATTATTTTTATTTCAAATAGATGTCAGTCTTGTAATTTTCTAAGGTCTATTCTTCAAATGAGGGATTATAAAGAAGAATCTCAGAAATGAGTACAGTATTTCAGTTTTAGGAGACTAAGGAAGATCAGACAGGCCAGTGCCAAAAAAGAAATCATCACACAGAGATATTGTTGATTATCTTAGCAAATCTCCCTTTCCATTTTACTCTTCTTCTTTGGTTCAAATATTCTCTCTAGAGATAGAAAGAGGGCCGCGAATTTCAAATTATTTTTAGGACTTTGATTAACTGTGCCATAAGACCCCAGGTGATTATTAATACACAAGTAAAGGCAGTTAAAAGAAGAACTAAGGTCATTCAGTGAGTGAATGAAGACAAATTGAAAGCATGTGTCTTGACCCAGTGGTGTGATCTTTCTAGTAGACAATATAGTAGAGGCAATCCAAAAGTGGAAAAATGAGAATAACGGACACTATCTGCACAAAAGGTTAGAAGACAAGGCTTCACAGCATGGAATTCTGTATTAAAATGAAAGAACTTACCAAGTGAACTTTCAATGCAACCATTCTATCTCAATAAAGCGCAATCTTGTTTTAACACAGCCCACGATTATAAAGCTATAGATGTACTGTAGAGAAAATCCTGTGACTTAAGCTATAAAGGCTCAGTAAGACAAAACCAAAATTAGAAAGCTACTATTTATGCTTCCAAACATCAGCTTCACAAAAGGATACTACTGTGTTTAATTTGTGCCTGTGAGCAAAAGGAAATTCTTTGAATGCTAAATGCTCCATAAATGCTTGTCCAATTGAATTATCTAATTGGCTAATATCAATTTTGTAACATTTAAGGAACATTTGGAATTATACATTGATTAGCTAACAAGTTCTTATCCAAAGAAAACCAGAAGCTCATGCCATAGCTTATGAGGATTTCTGCAAGAGGAGACAGACATTCATAAGATTGCCTTTAATTATGTTTCCACTTCTTATGAATTGTTTACTTTTATTATTTACCTATGTCTTGAATGGTATTGAAGCAAGCCATGTAAGTCCCTTTGTCAACTGCCAGAAGTATAATTCTCCACAATTAATCAGTAAAAAGAGAATTAAGCGTTGCTTCTTTAGAATTAGAAAAAAATTGCAGCTGATAAATTGAATGCATTAAGAAATTAACATACCAGTAAATGATTGATCATTACAATTACCTAAATTTGCATTTCTAGAATTCTACTGAATTAACTCAAAATCACTCTTTTAAGATATTTTTAGCCATACTCTCCAACTAGATCAAGTGTACAAGAGATATACTATTTATTATTTTAATTAGAAGTTTAAGCATTGTTTAAAAAATGCTCACAATTGGATTTCAAACAAGTTAATCCAATATATTAAAATATAAACTTCAAAATCTTACCAGATAATTTTTAAATCTGTCCTGATGTATAAAGAAAATTCATAGGATGTCATAAATCACAAAGGATTATAAGTCATTCAACTATTAGGCATCTTGATTAAAAAGCTGGAGGAGTAAGCGGACCATTTCAATACAAATTATTTGGAAATCAGAAGCATCTCTAGGCAGGCAACCCATAAAATACCACTAAGGAGCAAAGCCACCCAAAAAACACCATTCTGAGTCAGAGCTAAATCACTCTGTTTGACAACAAATAATAATAAGCATTAATAACAATAACTAATATTCATCGAGAGCTCATTATATGCCAGACCCTGTTCTAGTGGATTTGCATGAATTCAATAAATATTTGTCGGATGTCTAATATGTTCCAGGTACTGTTTTATTTTATTTTTTTAAGATAAAGATGGTTTATTTGTAATAGTATCAGGCAAAATAGATATCAAGTAATAGGTCAAATAAAGAAAGACACTTCTTAATTGGAAAATAATTTTTTTAAGTAGCAATCTTTTTTTTCTCTCTTTTTTTATTGTGTTACATGTATACATATCTCCCCATTGCCCCCCCTCCCTCCCAGGCATACCCCAACCCCCCAGTGTCTATGTTCATTGGTTACGCTATTTTAAATACTAGGATTCAACAGAATAAAACAGACAAAAATCCTTATTCTCATAGAATTTGAATTTTGTGGGGAGGCAGAAAATAAATGAGTAAAATAAAAGCATAGTAATAAGTACAAATAAATATATATTACAAAATAGTAAGTATATATTACATATATGGTAATTATAAGTAAATATGTAAAGTCTAAATAAAAATAAGCAAAATAGATTCAGATGGTAAGATAAGCATAATGTCTCAGACAGTCAGTCCTGATTTATACCAGTGGTCCTAATGTGATTATTCCTAGTAAACCCTTTCACTCTGAAAAAGTCACATTTTGGACAATAAGTTTTACCCAAGTCACCTAAGTGATAAGAATTATGGAGCAGAAAAGGTATGTGTGGAGCAAGGATTGTAATTTTCAATAGTATGGTCAAGGAATGGCTCACTAAAAAGATGACATTTGACTAAGAATCTGTATCAGGTGAGAGACCAAACCTATTAGATATCAAAGTGAGTAACATTCCAGGCCAAGAGAATAGTAATTGCAAAGGCCCTAAGGCAGAAATACTATGTGTACTAGTTAATAATGCAAATTTTTCAATAGATAGGGTTATACATATGTTGATATACATGTGATTTGATATGTATGGTATTTTGTTGTACTGATAGCAAGCTTCAAAATTTCATATGTCAAATTTGCCCATGGTGTTAACATCATAGATATTTTTATGCTTAAAAATGTTGAATTTCATGCCAAAAAAAGAGTATTTGTGGGAAGTTTTAATGCATTACTTTTTTTTGAAGAAAAGGTTGTCAAATACTTCTGAAAGCTTATGGTGAACATGCTCCATCTCAAGATAATTGTGAACTCTGGTTTAAATGCCTTAAAAGTGATGATTTCTATGTGAAAGATAAAGAACATCCAGGTCAACTGAAAAGGTTTGAAGACCAACAATTACAAGCATTATTTGATGAAGATGCATGTCAAACTCAAAAACAACTTGCAGAAAGATTAAATGTTGTTCAAACATTGCAGAAAGATTAAATCTTTCAATCATTTACAAGCAATGGGAAAGATTTTTCAAAAAGGAAAATGGGTGTCACATCAACTGAATGGAAGACAAATGGAAAAACCAAAAAGTCACCAATAAAATATTGCTTTAGTGGCACGAAAGAAAGTCTTTTTTGCATAAAACTGTGACTGGCGATAAAAAGTGGATTTATTTTGAGAATCCCAAATGAATAAAATCATGGGTTGATTCAGGTCAACCATCAACGTCGACTGCAAGGACAAATTGCTTTGGAAAGAAGACAATGCTCTGTGTTTGGTGGTATCAGGAAGGTCTGGTGTATTAAAACCAGGTGAAACCATTAATACTGGTGGCTTCCAACAACAAATAATTTGAACCATGTTTTGATCGTGAAACGACCACCATGTGCCAGAAGACAGAGCAAAGTAACTTTGTTTCATGATAACGCACCATCACACACTTCAAAACCAGTTAAAGACATGTTAAAAGATCTTGCCTGGGAAGTATTAACCCAAACTCGGTATTCACCAGACCTTTCTCCTTCAGTTTACCACTTGTTCAGATTGATGGCACATGCATTTTCTGAGCAGCATTTCAAAACATATGAAGAAGTGGAAAATTGGGTCTCTGAATGTTTTGACTCAAAAGAAGAAAAATTCTATTGGGATGGTATCCACAAATTACCTAAAAGATAGGGGAAATATGTAGCTAGCGATGGACATTACTTTGAATAAAGCACTTTTGATGTTTCTCTTGAAATTATCATGTTTTCTTTGATTACAAAGAAATATAATGTAGTATGTCTCTGATGTCTGAGAAACAATGTGGTTTTAGCAGGACAAATGAGTTATTAGGAGAGGAGATGGGAAGCCAATGTAGGTTCTGATAGGGGTGTATGTGTGTGTGTATGAGTGGGTGTGGGGAGTGAGAATGGGGGTGATTTGCTGTAGGTTTTGAAAGTCTTATTCTGTCTATTGTATTGTGAATAAATTGTTGGGAGGGGAAGGGTAGAATCAGGAAGATAGGTTAGAAGACTACAGCAAAAATCAATGAGAAATGATGGTGGCTGGACCAGGTTAGTATTAGAGAAAGGTGGTTTATACGTGTGTCTAATTGTCAAGGTTGTTTTAAAGGTCAAAAGAGATCATGCTCAGCACAGTATCTGACATATAATAAACAGTTATTATTCTTCAAAATGGAAAGCATGAGGATAGGTTTATTTTCTGAAATATAATTGTTTACAAGGTCCCACACTGCTGTCTTTGTTAGTCTGGAAGCATTTTTCTGCACTAGCTTTCAACTTTATTTTAAATTTGGGAACTCACCAGAGACTGATTTTTGTTTTGTTTCAGCTGCTCAGAAGTCACCTATGAAGTTAAGCCTCTTATGTGGATAAAGTCAATGGCAATATTGATTTGGGCTTTCTATGAGCTACCAAATCGAGTTATCATAACCTTCTTCAAGGAAGAAAAATATCCCCTAGAAGAGTGGTTGGCAAACTCATTAGTCAACAGAGAGGCAAACCGAGGCTTGTGAGCCGCATGTGGCTTGAAAGCCACAGTTTGCCGACTACTGCCCTAGAAGATCAGAAACTCTTCCATTCTCACTCTGAAGAGACCAAATTGTAAAATAATCCAGTGGATGCTTAGTTATGAAGGCAATCAGGATATTAAAGAGCAATATTTCCATTTCTTCAAACTACAACATCAATATAATATGCCTCCTATATACTACCAATAAAGCATAGTGTTCAAATTAGTTTGTTCAATTATTAACAGTTCCTGAGCACTCCCAACATAACAGAACCATTAGTAGGCACAGAATTTTGAATAAATATGGGTATTCAATGATGGGTATGTAACTGAAATGAGATTGGATCATAAAACCTTTCAAATGTGTTTGTGTCATGAAGGCAATAGAAGGCGGTGAAGAATTAAAAAGAGTAAATCTCATCTGCTATTGAAGGGTCACTAAAACTCCATTCTTAAGGTCAATGCCATCAGCTAGTATTACTAGGAGTACATATTTAATGCTGAAAACCACTTTGGATAGAGTTTTCAAAGACCTACAATATAACAAAAGCCAATCTGCTTTTGGCAGATTACAAACTAGTAAGATTCTCCAAATCCAGTTTGGTTAATGTGCATGACTACCATCCTGAAAATGAGGGGTGTTAGAAATTTGATTTTCATCAATACTCTTTCAGGATTTAAAAGTTTTATTATCTGATATTAATCATGTCATTTTCAGTAGAGACATTCTCAAGAAGATTTTAACTTAAAACTACTCCCTGATGTTATACAGCAGTTTAATTGGAGGTCTTATACTACATTTGCTATGACAGGGCTCATCCATATAGTTAAAGATAGAGCAAGTACATGGAATCTTACGCTCTTAAATAAAATCAGATTGGCTGTGGACATGGAATGCTCTTTCATGTCCATTCATTAAGTTCTCCTTCATTTGTTTTCATGTTATTTCCAGTGACAAAATTTCCTAGATCCTAAGGATGGGCAGGAAATCACTCTCTGAAAATGGCTGTGATTGGCATTCTGTGAGTTAAAGACACCGTGAAAGGATTTGGCAATTTGGAATAATATTTGTATCCCGACAGTTTTCAGAATGATTTATGTATACAATCTCAGTTGATCCTCTGTACCACAATAAGGGAATAGTATCTTCACTTTACATAAGAGTAAACAAAACCTTGTAAAAGCTATCTTATTGAAAGAAAATAATATTTTTAAAAATATATTTTATTGATCTCAAAGAGGAAAGAAGAGAAAGAAAGAGAAACATCAGTGATGAGAGAGAATAATTGATCGGCTGCCTCCTGCACCCCCACACATATACACACACTGTAGGGATGGAGCCCACAACCAGGCATATGCCCTGACTGGAAATTGAACCACAACCTACTGGTTCATAGGTAAAAACTAAATTACAAAAAAAATTAAATCAATTTATTAATATCTGTTAAATGTCTGGCCAGCTGAGTAGAAAAAAAATATTTTTGAGCAGTTATGTGTGATAGAGTTTTAAGAGTGAAAAGAATAATTCCTGCCCTCAGGAAATTTACAGTTCAGTTGGAGAAACAAACAAAAAAATAAGTCAATTACTATTAAGGGAGATTGGTTCTGTGGTAGGAGTATCTATGCAAGCATGTCAAACTCTCGACCAGTAGGCCACATGCTAGGCCACATGCATTGTTTGACATGCTTGACAGAGTACTGAAGGAGCATATAGGAGGGGCAGCCAGTCAAGACTGCACAGGATCAGGGGAGGCTTTCCAGAGCAGGCAGTGCCTAGATAGAGACTTGCAGGGTGAGAAGGACCTAGTTAGGTGAAGAGAGAAATAGAGGTTTATTAAAAACTAAAGGCCAGGTGCACAAAATTCATGCACTGGTAGGGTCCCCAGGCCTAGCAGGCAAACAGGGTTGATCGGGGCCTTCCAGCTGCTGGCTGGGGCCTTCCTTCTTCAGCTGCTGGCTGCTGGTCAGGGCCTTCCTTCATTCCATGCCATTCCCTGGTGGTCAGCACATGTCATAGCGAATGATCGAGCTCCCAGTCTCCCAGAACTCCTGAGGGGACACTTTAGCCACAAATGAAAGCTGGCACAAATGAAACCAGGGTTATACCAACATTTGGAATCAACAGGAAAAAACTTATCAGGCACAAAACCTTTAAAGAAATGAGGGACCGTGCTTGTAGGGTTGGTAAAGTAGAGTTGTATGGTGTATCCCACAGAGGAGCAGGGTTTTTTTGGGTTTTGTTTTATTGTTATTTTTTAACACAAGGGTAAGAAGTTTTAATGCTGCATTAGGGATTGAGGTTTGTGAAATGTGGTATAGTGAAGAGTAGGCTTCGGAATAGTGTCTGATGGAGAAATAGCGGCTTCAGAGGAGTCATGCTTGAGGCAAGTTGGAAGGCGAGACAAACCTTGAGAAGGTTAGAGGAGAGTGCCAAGGCTTCATTTAATTCCATTGAATTCAACTCAAGTCATTCACTCATTCTTTCAGAAAATATTTACCAAGCACTTTTTCTGTGATGACACTGTGCTATCCTATTAAATACAGTGGCGCCTCGAGATACGAGTGCCCTAACATACGAGATTTTTGAGATACAAGCCGTCAAATGAGCGATTTTTGCTTTGAAATACGAGCAACATTTGAGATAGGAGTAATCCTGCGGATCGGCCAGCTGCACACGACCCACCAGTTTACCTCGACTCCAGCGTCTCATAGTTTCCCATGCCTCAAGGTTGCGGAACGAATGAAACTCGTATCTCGAGGTACCACTGTAAAAGAATAATTTGAACTCATTGCTGCTAGTTCAGTATTCCTTCTATTAGACCAGTGATTCTCAACCTTCCTAATGCCGCAACCCTTAAAGACAATTCCTCATGTTGTGGTGACCCCCAACCATAAAATTATTTTCTTTGCTATTTCATAACTGTAATTTCGCTACTATTATGAACTGCAATGTAAATATCTGATATGCAGGATGTATTTTCATTGTTACAAATTGAACATAATTAAAGCATAAGGATTAATCACAAAAACAACATGTAATTATATATTGTGAAATATTTATTTCTAATTACAAATAAATGAAATTTTGTCTTGAATCGTGGTGTAGCATGGGTAACAGTCTTAATATGACAACAGTAAACTACATTGCTACATTTTGCTACACCGAGGAGCGGTGTGTTGGTTCCTAAGACAATGGGAAATAGGTGTTTTCCAATAGTCTTAGGCGACCCCCAAAGGGGTCGCAACCCACAGGTTGAGAACCACTGTATTAGACCATCCAGAATAATTCACCAACAAATAACATCAATACAAAGATACAAGACATTTTATTTTATTTTTTAGTATATTTTATTGATTTTTTTATTTTTTTTTACAGAGAGGAAGGGAGAGGGAGTTAAAGACATTGATGAGATAGAGACATTGATCAGCCGCCTCCTGCACATCCCCTATTGGGGATGTGCCCGCAACCAAGATACTTGCCCTTGACCAGAATCGAACCCGGGACCTTTCAGTCTGCAGGTTGACGCTCTATCCAGTGAGCCAAACCGGTTTCGGTGATACAAGACATTTTAAATCAATGTATTAATATCTGTTAAATGCCTGGCCCACTATATGCAAAATACTGCACTATATAAAAGTGTCCGGTTACTGATTAATGGTGTCTCATAATATTTCATGATCTTCAAGGACAGGACAAGGGGTAAGAGATTTAAAGTGCTACCTGTGGAATGTTGGTAAAATTCACTTAGCAGTAAACATTGTCAAACACTAGAAAATGCTAGAAATTTATTGATGTCTTTAGAATAAATGATCAAAAATACTTATTATATGTTTATCTGGAAAACTATGATTATTGAGCTAAACTCTGGTGAATCTGAAGGGTATATGGAATGAAAACAGAATTGCTATACTAAGGTATGAGGGGAAAATGAACACATCACAATACCACCAAAGTTTGGTGACAGGAGTGAAATAGAATCAAATTTCATGTAATTTCTAGAGGGGCGGGTTTGGTGTGGTCTTGCCTATAGGCATGTTCTCTGATGGTCCTAGGCAACCTTGTTATTCAATTTTAAGTGGTTTGACCTTTGGTTTGGAACCTGAGTAATAAACACTGCTAATTGTGTTCCTTCTTAAAGCTTTTTCAAAAAATGTTATGTTAGCAAAAATTAAAGAATTTTACGAAGAAAATGAATGACTTATGAGAGTCTGTTTAGTTTGTTAAAATTGTAACTTTTAGATGGCACTCTTGCTGAATCTGATTACAAATCTGAGTACGACAGACATTCACAGTGTTCCTATGAAGGCATAATTCTAACATACATTCCAAACTTTATATTGGAACATAAATTTAAATTCCACAATACTGAATACATGCAAATAAAAGTTACAAATATACATTGTAGATCATCTTATTAGTACAGTATAACCTCCATTAACAAAAATGTAATAATATGATTTAATTTAAATATCTCCCTTTCCACTTACCACAGGCAGTTGGTATTGATAAGAATGAGATAAATACTTAAAAATACAAAGCCACCTCCAAGATTTTAGGTTTTCTACTTCTATATTGAGTCAATTCTTCAATGGAGTCTATATCTATAATCTAGTACAATAGAAGTGGAAGTAAATGATCAGAATAACATGCTCCTGCATAACACATAAAGGCTTAACTAATTCCATATCCAAACCCATTTACAAACTAATATACAAACTAAGGCATGGAATAAAAATGGACATACATCTTAACAAGCATTTCATCAATGAATTTTAGGCTAACTGTTGAATTTTTGAACTTATACTTAATTGCATAAGCATTTCATAGAAACTTATTTTTTATAGTATGGTTAAGACTAGAAGCATTCAAACAAAGCACCATGCACTAAAACTATCAAATATTTTTCTATAGAAAGTGAAAGATAAAAGGTTGACCCTTGAACAATATGGGGATTAGGTGTAGTGACACTTCACAACGTAGAAAATCCATGTAACCAAAGAATTTATATGCATAATCCATAGACATAGACAATAGTTTGGAAGGCCTGGGGCGGGAGAGGTGAGTGTGGGTTGGAGTGGGTCAATGGCAGGAAAAGGGGGCATCTATTATACTTTCAACAATAAATATAAATTAAAATCCATATATAATTTTTGACTCCTTTAAAACCTAATACTAATAACTACAGTTGATAGGAAGCCCTACCAATAACAGTCAATTAAAACGTTTATGTTATATGTATTACATACTGTATTCTCATAATAAAGTTAACTATAGAACAGAAAATATTATTAAGAAAAATCAATCATAAGAAAAAAAATACATCTACATTATTTACTGGAAAAAAAATCCATGTATAGGCAGATCCACGGATTTCAAACCTGTGTTATTAAAGGGTCAATTGTATAGCATGAAGGTGGACAATATTAAATTTGAGCCTCTTGTAAATTTAATATATGAGAAGTGAATGCTAAGGGCTATATATTCAATAAATTCATTTGTTCAATGAATATTCATTGAACACCTATTATATGGCAACTAGTGATCCAGGCTCTAAAGTTATTTCCAAAAGCATGAAAGATGGCACAGAAACTCAGCAGTATTTTAAGTCAAATTGATTAGATATGTTCCACGATCCATTAACCAGATATACTGGCCCTGCCAATCATAGTGAGGATGGAAAGAATATGCTTTCTGATGGCCTTGACTGTGTGTTACAATTACAATGCTTCTGAAATCAGTTTAATTGCTATCTATGCAAGTGTCTGAGGGGAACAATTGAGAAACACATAGCTTGCCAGCCACTGACACTTGCTGAGCATGTGTGGGGCTTAGAGCATGTGGGGTGGGAACCTATAGGAGAAAGAGGAGGCAGGAGCATTGCTGTATGAATTTTATTTTTTATTTATTTACTTATCTATTTCTTTAAATTTTTATTGTTCAGTTTAGATGTTCCTCTTCAACCCCCCCCCCCGGTAGTTCCCCTCCACCTGATCCTCCCCCCACCCCATAGCCTTACCCCCCACTACTGTCTTCATCCATAGGTGTAAGATTTTTGTACACTCTCTTCCTGCACCCTCACTCCTCCTTTCCCCCAAGAATTGTTAGTCCATTCCCTTTCTATGCCCCTATTGCTATTATATTCACCAGTTTATTCTGTTCCTCTGGGTTTTTGTTCACATGATTTTTAGATTCACTTGTTGATAGGTATGTATTTATCACTTTGTTGTTCATAATTTTTACCTTTACCTTTTTATCCTTCTTCCTCTTCTTAAAGAAAACCCTTCAGCATTTCATATAATCCTGGTTTGGTGGTAATGAACTCCTTTAGCTTTTTCTTATCTGTGAAGCTCTTTATCTGACCTTCAATACTGAATGATAGCTTTGCTGGGTACAGCACTCTTGGTTATAGGTTCTTGCTATTCATCACATTGAATATTTCCTGCCACTCCCTTCTGGCCTGCATAGTTTCTGTTGAGAAATCAGCTGTCAGTCATATCGGTACTCCTTTGTAGGTAACTAACTGTTTTTCTCTTTCTGCTTTCAAGATTCTTTCTTTGTCTTTTGCCCTAGGCATTTTAATTATGATGTGTCTTGGTGTGGTCCTCCTTGGATTTATTTGTTTAGTGTTCTGTGTGCTTCCTGGACTTGTAAATCCATTTCTTTCACAAGGTAGGAAAACTTTTCAGTCATTATTTTTACAAATAGGTTTTCAGTATCTTGCTCTCTCTCTTCTTCTGGCACTCCCATAATTCTGATGTTGGTATGCTTGAAGTTGTCCCAGAGGTTCCTTACACTATCTTCACATATTTGGACTCTTTTTCTTTTTGTTTTTCTGTTAGGGTGTTTTTTGCTTCCTCATATTTCAGATATTTGATTTGATTCTTGGGGTCCTTTACTCTGCTATTGGATTTCTGTATATTATTCTTTATTTAAGAAAGAGCATGCCTAATTTCTGACTGGACCTTTTCCATTTTTTTTGGCATTCTCATTAAGATCCTTGAAGGTGGAACAACCCACGATGGCAGCATAGGTAAACACCTAAACTGCTGCCTCGCACAACAATTTCAAAACTACAACTAAAAGACAGAACGGACATCATCTAGAACCACAGGAAAGCTGGCTGAGTGAAAATTCTATAACTAGAAGGAAAGAGAGGGGCTCACAGAGACCCATAGGAGCTGCAAAAAGCTGGGGTATGGAGATACAGGTGTGGAGAGAGCAGGTGATGAAGAACCTGGCTGACTTTCTCTGGCAGGAGGGAGATGGAGACTCTCAAAGGCATTGAACCGCTTATCCTAGGACACTAAACCTTAGATCCAGCCAAAACTCATACGGGTGGGGGGAGGGGAGTTTGGACTGTGAAAAGGGAGAAGTGCACGGAAATTTAGGGGAGTCGCAGAAGATCAGAAGTCTGGTGACGCACATGGCACTGCGCACAAAGGACCCACTGCTGATTGTGCCTCTGGCTTTCATGAGTGGGTGGGACACAGACCCTCCCAACTGTGCCACTTCTAACTCCACTAAACCCCAGTTTTGGGCAAAACCCTGGGGACCCAGACTCATATGGTCCCAGAACGCAGGGGAGCCGGAAAGGCAGCAGTCTAGAGGCACTGTGAGAGAACATGTATGTGCATGCACACATGCACAGGGACCACTCCAGGGATTACCCGGTCACGTGAGACTCAGGGGCCATGGAGGGGGGGGCGACTGGAAGGCAAGGTGGTCCCTTAAGCTCTGAGACTCCACCCATCCCAAGCTCAACAGAGAGGCTTTTGCAGTTTTGCAACTCTTGTATCATAAGGCTGAATCCAACACAGAAGTTCTCTCGACATAGTGAAAATGCTAAGACAAGGGAAGGAATCACAAACAAAAGAAATGGAGGAAAACAAACAGTTAGATATAAAGTTCAAAACCACGCTTATAAGGTTTTTCAAGAATATCCTAGAAAAGTTGGATAAAGTTAGTGAGACCCAAGAGGAGATGAAAAAGGACCAACTAGAGATGAAAAAGGACCAACTAGAAATTAAACATGCACTGACTGAAATAAAAAATATTATACAGAGTCCTAACAGCAGACTAGAGAAAGGCAAGAACCAAGTCAAAAATTTGAAATATAAAGAATCAGAAAACACTCAACTGGAAAAGCAAAAAGAGAAAAGAATACAAAAATGTGAAGATAATATAAGGAGCCTCTGGGACAGCTTCAAGTGTACCAACATCAGAATTGTGGGGGTGCCAGAAGAAGAGAGAGAGCAAGATACTGAAAACCTATTTAAAGAAATAATGACTGAAAACTTCCCACATCTGGTAAGAGAAATAGACTTACAAGCCCAGGAAGCACACAGCACCCTATATAAAAGGAATCCAAAGAGTACTACACCAAGACACATCATAGTTAAAGTACCAAGGGCAAAAGACAAAGAGAGAATATTAAAAGCCACAAGAGAAAAATAGTTCATTACCTACAAGGGAGCACCCATACGATTGTCAGCTGATTTCTCAACAGAAACGATGCAGGCCAAACGGGTGTGGCAAGATATATTCAAAGTGATGAATAGCAAGAACCTACAACCAAGAATACTCTATCCAGCAAAGCTAACATTCAAAATTGAAGGGCAGATAAAGAGCTTCACAGATAAGAAAAAGCTAAAGGAGTTCATCAACTCCAAACCAGTATTATATGAAATGCTGAAAGTACTCTTTTAGAAGAGGAAGAATAAAAAGTTAAAAGACAAAAATTATGAACAACATATACATATCTATCAACAAGTAAAACTAAAAATTAAGTGAATTAAAAATTTGATCAACAGAATAAACTGGTGAATATAATAGAATCAGAAGCACAGAAAGGGAGTGGACTGATAATTCTCAGGGAGAAAGGGGTGAGGGCTGTACAGGGAGAGAGTGGACAAAAATCATACACCTATGGATGAGGTCAATGGGAGGGAGGTAAGGATAGAGGGAAGGGTGGGAGTTGGGTGGAGGGGAGCTATGGAGGGGAAAAAAGAGAAATAAATGTAATAATCTGAATAATAAAGATTTAATTTAAAAAAAAGAAATCCTATACTTATTAGCAGTCACACAGGTTGCCCCCTAGCAACTACTAAACTACTTTGTTTTGAGATTTGCCTATTGTGGACATTTCATACAAATATAATTGTAAATGTAAAAAAAAAGATTCTTGAAGATCTCACTATGTTTCTCAGAGGTCTCAATAAGTTTGTCAGTGGTTTGTAGAAGATTCTTGAGTATCCTTATAAATGTGGTTTTGAACTCTATGTCCAGTTGTTTGCTTTCCTCCATTTATTTCATTCGTGACATGTTTCTTGGTCTCCGCATTTTGGCTGCTTCCTGGTGTTGATTGAGTGGCTTTGTATGCTAGCTGTCTTTAGGGTCCAGTAGCTCCGCCTCCCCAATCACCTGAGGTTGACACTCTTGGTGGACCCCTTTTTGGGCTGGGTTCACATTCTTGTTGTAGTTAAGCCTTGATTGCTATTGGTACACTGGGAGGAATTGACCTCCACACCAACTGACGGTGAGGATTAGCTGTGTCTATTAATGGAAGAACTGCAGTGCTGGAGACACCCCCATGGGTCAGAACTTGCTTCAGTGGTGCTTGGTGCTCACCGAGTCTGCCTCTTGAGTGTGTCACTTATGTATGTGAGGAGTTGAAATCTGGTGTCCTCTCACACTGACCTCTAGGTATACTGGTTCCTGGATCTCCAAGAAGGTGCAAGTCAGATAGTGTCTGAGGCAACCCAGCAGGAGCTACAGAGAGCTCTGCAGATTTATCCTCTTTGCTTGGAGTTTGGAAGTTTTGGAGTTGCCTGACCCAGTTGCAATTTGTTAGGTTAAGCTGCCAGAGGGCAGGCCATTCATATACAAAAGTTGCCTCCTAGCTAGGTGGGTTTGTAAATTGGGCGGGGTCTCAGGGAGTTTCTAGGCTAGGGTATGCCAAACAGCAATGGCTGCCAGTCAGCCCTCTCTGCCACGTTCTGTTCAGTGTCCTGCATCCTGTGCCCTAGCACAGTAAACAATGATTCCAGTGCACAACTCTGTGAGAGAGACACCCTCCCTTTTCGACCCAAAGGCACATAGTCCAGTTTCTCCCTGTATGAGTCTGGGTCACCAGAACCTCGCCAGAAACTGGAGTTCAGAGAGTTGGGAACTTGTAACTCCCTCCCATTTGAAAAACAACAGCACATGCCAGTGCGCGCCTGGGTACTTCTGCCTTTCTGAGCCTCTGCACATCCTACCAGGTTTCAATGCACTTTTTTCTTTCCTTCTAGTTGTAGAACTTCCACTCTGCCAGCTTTCTCATGGTTCTGGGGGATAGTTGTTTTGTCTTTTAGTTGTAGTATTGGTGTGGTTGCGAGAGACAGCACGTACAGATGTATATCTTATGCTGCCATCTTGGTTCTCTCCCCCTGTATGAATTTTAGATGATGCTCCATATAAATTCTCTTCTGTAGTGCCTCTCCGTTATTATATACAAGTGTGTCTTGTTTAAGAAAATGCAATCAATAGGAAAAAATTTACAGAGCTATTCCATTAAACATTGATCTATCATTGTTTCTTTAAAGTAGTTATATATATGTATAAATTATAAATATAAAATTATAAAATATAAATTATATACATAAGTGATGGTGAGCACAAAATATGCAAATTAAAATGTATATGTATGCATATAAACATACAATGAAAGCTTGCATTTCTTGTGACTCTCCTATTTTTCAAAACCACAGATTACTTTTTTCCAATTTACAAGGGTGATTTGGGGCCATATTTATTGATTAATTTGCACCATGTTAGCATTCAGCCTGGTTGTATATCAGTGTGATAATTTTTTAAATTGTTTAAAGTCTGGGCTTGAACCATTGATGAGAAGACATAATTGGACTTTAGTAGGGGAGCCATATAAATGTTTCAGTTGAAAATAGAGAAATGGCTATTTACTCAAACCTTTAAATTCTATAAAAGGTTTGGGCATGTCCTGATTAATTTTTTTCTTTTTGTCTTTGAGACCCTTTCCAACTGCTTTCTTACATGACATAAAAGACACTAGAGGTCATTTTCTCAGACAGTTAAAAACCCAAGAGAAATAAAATTAAATACTTCATGTGTTACAGGAATGATTGGCACCAAAATAGCACTGCATATGGTTCAGTTTATGCTGACAAGATGGCAGGATCCTTAGCTTTTGGTATAAAGGCTTCAAATGAGAATATTTCCAAGGTTCCAGGGGATTCAAGATTTATCTTCTGTCACCTCTAGACCCTTGCAGAATTATAATGAGAAAGAAGAGTGCTGAAAATAAATAGATCTTATTTGTATATGTAGCTAGTTCTGCATCACAGGTGACCAAAAAAGCAGGAGAGTAGTTTCCTGACAGGACATGTTGGCAATACCTCATAGTCATGTCTTTGCACATATTTCAAACTGCTTTTGACTGCTCACATGAATATAAAGCTACATTTTCAAATGCCAAATAAGACTCTTGCTCAAATCTTGGTAATAAAACCGAATCAACATGTAACATGGATGTAGTCTCAATCAACTGTATGAACTAAAACACTTCAATATGTCACAGAGTCTACTGAACCAAATCCATGCCACTTCACTAACTTTTTAGGTGTAACAGCTGCTTTCTTCTATATTTCACCAACCACCCATTTTCATCAGTCTTCAGTAGTTTCTCTGTTTCAGTCACATTGTCTTTTTTTGCCATTCAAAGTATCTGACATAGCCTTGTCCAGCTTTTGTGTTAACCACAAAATAAATGGGCCCTAAAGAGTTAAAAGGAAAACAATGATACTTCCCCCCAACCTTCCCCACCTAATCTTCCCAGTCCCAGACTTATATACTCCCTTTGATGCTGCCCTGTATTTGAGGAAATGTAAAGAGAGGAATCAAATCATATAATGAACAGAGGATAGCTGCTTTGTTTCCTAAGACACAGTCATCTGTGACACTTAGCCAGGAGCCATGTCTTTTCATTCTGAAATTATGTAGATCCTCAAAGGAAAATGTGAAACTCCATTGAATGCAGAGCTATTTAAGAAGATAACACTAAAATTGTTCCCCATACTATGGTGCAGGTTTTAATCTAGATTTTGGAAGAAGTGTTAAAGGGTTAAACATTGTATGAAGCAAAATGGGCTCAGGGATTCATAGTGGAAATGGGATGGATACAGAGGAAAGATATATTTTCAGACTGAGAACAGAAGGCCATGTAGCCTCAGAAGGAGTGCAGTAAAAGAACTGAAAAAGTGACCTAGCTATTCTGGGATAAAGAATATCCATCAATAACAGAGAAAGGGTCAAAGGTAAAACCACACTTTTGTAATATGTCTGCAATTAGTGGCAGGCATGTATTTTTTTCCAAAGTTAATTTTAAGAATCTATTTCCTAAATTATCCACCACATTTTAGTAAATCCTATCATTGGATAATGAATTGGCATCTAACAAGTGACAAATTGTGACCTTCTGTGGCTAACTGAAGAAAAGGAAAAGGGATGCAGAAGAACTTCAAGGGCTTCCAGAATCCCTTGAAATGTATGACCAATGTTGTCATATGTGCATTTTTTGCCTTGAAGAAAAGATTAAGAGCTTTTATCAGATTCTCAAAACATTTAGTAGGTCCCCTCCTCTGCACCCCACTGTGAAGAACCATTTGTCTGAGCATTAGGAGACATTGAAAGATTTTCAGAAGACTGGTATGATCTGATTTGTGTTTTAGAACGAACATGGGTAACAATAAGGAGGACAGATGGGAGTTCCTTTTACATTAGAAGAATACCTTTCAACACACAAAGAACATATCCTATCTCCATTAAATCTGTTACAGACTGGCACCCCCAAAATATAGAATTTCCAATCTCAGTTTGGCATCCAGCTGTGATTGGAAACCACATTTTCCAAATGAGAATTAATATTTAAAGTTCATAGCACAAGGTGGACATTATCCACTAAAGCTGCAACTAATCATGTAGGAGAAAGAATACAGGCATTAGTTAGAGAGTCATGGATTTATAAGTTAGCTCTGCTATTTACTCGAGCTGTATAACATTATAAAATAGGGGTCATGATTATTATCTTTCCATCCTAGAGTTATGGTACTGACTAAATAAAAACTTTCTGTAGCTATCAAGCCGAGTACTTGACAAATAATGGGCAATCATATTTACTGTCATTAATATCTCCATATCTTCACTGTGAGCTCCAGATATATAATATATATATATATATATATATATATATATATATATATATATATATATCTTGATCCAATAAAAAAAACCTCTCTCCTTACTCATCTGAAGCTCTTGATTTGATCCACACTTCCAGAAGGTAACCTTGTCTTTTCTTTATCCAAGAAAATTGAGATCACTAAGACAAGAACTTCAGCTCTTGCCATTCTATTCAGGAACTTACTTTCTGTCTCAGAGGAAGCAATGAACCCCTCAAAGCCTTTCCTTCTACATGAAATCCTGAAACATTTGCCAACAGAGCCTTATTCCAGTCATTATATTCACTTGTATTAATTCTTCAAATCTTTGTGATTTGGCTTCTTTCTCTAAGGCAGTGAATCTCCACCTTCTATGCACATTGGAATCCCCTGAGAAGATTTTTAAAATGGCTTGGACCCACCTTTGTAAATTCTGATTTACTTGGTCTGAGGAGCAGTTTGGCATTGGAATTTGTAAAACACCCCAGACAATTTTAATGTCCAACTGAAGTGGAAAATCGCTAGTCTAAAGTCAGCAATGACCTTCTAAACTGCCTATTTTACTGACTTTTGTCAATTTTCATTCTACATGTTGATTCTGAATTGTTTGACAATATTAGTCACACCTTCCAGCTGGAAAGTCTCTTCTTTTGGCTTATATGATACCCTAACCTTTGGATTCTTCTCTGCTATCTCGATACCACCTCTGTTCTTCTACTTACTATTTCCTTATTCATTTAAATTCCATTGTGTCTCAGGGTACCATATTTGGCTCTCTTTATATCAAACTGTACATATTCTCATTGGATGATCTCTTCTACTACCTGCTTCAGGAACCATCTACAGAGGAGTCCAACTATACTAACACACACACACACACACACACACACACACACACACACACACAGACATACACACCATTTTCTTGAACTCGAGACCTGGATTCAGAGCTATGCATCTCTGCACAGTAGTTCTGGCAGTGGGCTCTAAAGTCAGACTTTCTGGGTTCCAATACCACTCCTGTTATTTACAAATTCTGTAATACTGGGCAAGTTATTTAGTATCTCTTTGCCTCACTTTGCTCATATGTAAAATAGAGATAATAATGATTCCAACCCCATAGCATTATCAGAAAGATTAAATAACATTATCCATCTAAAGTGCCTTACTCAGTGCCTGTCCTTAATAAATGTTGGGTGTTTCTCTTATAACCATTACTAGAGGCCCGGTGCATGAATTAGTGCATGGGGGAGAGGGGGAAAGAACCACAGAGGGTTGGCTGGCCTGGGGGAAGGGATCACAGGAGGTTGGCAACCAGCCACGAGGAGGGAGTCCACCACCACCTACCCCCGGTTCCCCATTCCAGCCTGGGTCCATAAGCCCCAGCAGGGTTGGGAGAGGAGGTGACAGTTGCTGGGCCAGACATGGAAGGAATGGATGCTGCAGCCACAATTCGTTCCCCACAACCACATGGTTCCCTGCCTCCCTCCTGCTCCTTCCCTCACCACTAAAGTGAGCGTGTGGCCCCTGGAAAAGAGAGAGGATGGGAGCAAGACAAACCCTTGTGTTGAGGGCTGACTTTCAATAGATTGCAGCCAGGGAGCTGCTCTGCTATGTATGAAACCCCAACCCAGAACCAGGTTGTCTATGAATAGTTTAGCACCAGGGGCCAATGAGGGCTGACCAGCCAGGGGGAGGAGTCATGGAAAGTTGGCTGTGGGAGCACCCTGACCACAAGGGAGGAAGCTCCTGCATTGAGCATCTGCCCTCTGGTGGTCAGTGCACATCATAGCAACTGGTCAACTGGTCATTCTAGTCATTCTGGTCATTCGATCATAATAGTTGCTTAGGCTTTTATATATATACTAAAGGCCAAGTGCATGAAATTCATGCACAGGGCAGGGGGAGTCCCCTCAGCCCAGCCTGCACCCTCTCCAATCCAGGACATCCCTCTCACAATCATAGACTGCTGGCTCCTAATTTGCTCACCTGCTGCCTGACTAGTCACCCCTTACTGCCTCCCCACTGCTGTCCTGATCATTCCTCACTGCCTCTGCATGCCAGCCTGATTGCCTCTGTCTCTGCATGCTGGCCTGGTCGCCCCCAACTGCCACCTCCCTGCCAGCCTGGTTACTCCTGCTTTCCAGTACCAGCCTGGTCACCCCTTACTGTTCCCCTGCCGGCCTGGTCACCCCCAATTGCCCTCCTCTGCTGGCCTGGTGTCCCTCAACTGCCCCCCACCAGCCTACTCAACCCTCACTGCCCTCTCACCATTCTAATTATCCCCAAATGCTCCCCCCTGCTGGCCTGGTCACCCCCAACTGCACCTTCTCTGCCAGCCTAGTAGTTCCTAACTGCTCCACCCTCAACTGGCATGGTCACCCCATATAGCTTGCTATTCAGTCGTTTGGCCATCCCTCACTAACCTCCCTGCTAGCCTGGTCATAGGCAGCCATCTTGTGAGGGTGTGAAGGTTAATTTGCATATTACCTCTTTATCATATAGGACTAGAAGCCTGGTGCACAAATTTATGCACCAGCAGGGTCCCTCAGCCTGGCCTCCACTCTTTTGCAATCTGACATCCCCTAAGGGATGTAGTAGTGCGTGAAGTGACAAATGGCCTGGGAGGAGCCCAAGCTCAGGCCAGGTGCAGCACCACTCCCGCTCATCCTGAACCTGCTATGCCTGTTGCCAATGCCACGGAGGCAGGAGAAGCTCATGTCGCCACAGCTGCATTTGCCAGCCATGAGCCCTGCATCTGGTGCCCATCGATCAGCTGAGTGGCACTCCCACTATGAGAGCGCACTGACCACCAGGGGGCAGCTCCTGCATTTATCATCTGCCCCCCCTGATGGTCAGTGCACATCATAGCGACCAGTCAACCATTCATTTGGTCATTCAGTTGTTTAGGTTTTTATATAGATAGATAGATTATCATTCCTTAATCAGGGTGTATGGTTCTAGCTTCTAAACACCCATAATACTTTATAGATATTGCGATCATAACACCAATTATATTGTACCACTATTGTTGCATTAAATCTGCCTTTCCAAATGTACACTGAATACATTGAGGGCAAAAAGTGCTTCCTATTCATCTCTATATCTTTAGATTTTAATGCAGAACTTGGCAAAGATAAGCAGGACATAGATAGGAAATAGATTCCATCTCTTTTGCCAACTCTAAATGATTGACGATGCTTGTATGGAATGCTGTGTTGATAAGAGTGAGGCTAAATTTGGCTCAATAAGAAAGAGTACAATGATTTGATTAAGGATGTCTCCCATGTGACAGGTAAAGAGAGCAGTGGCACAAATGCCATAGATATTCCATCCCAGTTTTAGATACTATATAAGTTTTCATGAACAAATTATATTGGCTAAAAGACATGCATCTTTTGGAGTTGGTGCTAAATAACTTCATTTTCCCTTATAGTCTAAGTTCTTTCTGGACAGTCATTATAGCTTTTTATGTTAGTAACTTGTGACAACTGGAAGTATAAGATGCTCACAGTAGAAAATGCATCACAGATGATCAAACACTATTGAAATTTTCATTTTAAAAGCCATACTACATTATATTACACCTGCCATCTGTGATCTTTACCACATAAACACAGACCTTGAGGTTAAGAGTTTTTTTTTCAAGATTTTTGTAAAAATTTTATTTAAACTGTTTAGATATAAGCAAATAATAGTTTATACTATACTACAAGCTTGAAATAAGAATCAAGAAATGTACTTTTTGAATTTGGTCTTCTGTCTACTCCTTGAGCCTCCAAGTGATAATGCTGTATGAGCACCTTTGGAATGAAGTCTGAGGCAATGAGGGAGGAAATAGTAGTCACGTGTATCTATTTCAAGATGAATTTCATTCCCCTAGCAAAGTATCTAGAACATAGTTGACATTAAATGAATGTTTGATACATAAATGAGAACATTAAAAAAGGATGGATGGATGACTTTAAGTGAACACTTGATGCATAAATGAGTGAATAAAAAACTGGATGTAAGACAGGATAAGCTTTCCTTCCAAGTAATTTTGGTAAACACAGATTGGCAATTTTAAATTTCTTCCACCAGATGGCGATAATGGGAGATTTAGGCTTAGGTTGTAATAATGAAAAACAATCAACCAAACAAAACCCATATTAGGAGAAAGAGAAGCACAAAAGAACAGTTTAAGAAGGGAGAAATGAAAAGTTTGTATCAGCTGTAGTATCTCAGGAGTCTATGATCTGGTGGGACTGCAATAGATCCTCACCATACATCTTTTTATGCATGGGTGACTTTTCATTCATAATTACTTTTCAGTAAAATAGCTATGTTCAAAACTAATCTGTTATAAAAATGATAGGGTAATTCTCATAGCTAAAATTATTATTCTGTGTTTATATATATATATATATATATATATATATATATACACACACACACAGTATTTATATTTGTCTTACACTAATTTCTTAGTTAATGGATGCCTTCTTTGGAAGTGAGGCTGCTTGGGAACAATTGGCTAGCCTGTGTGCCTCCAGGAAATTCACCCCTGCTATTAGACACCTGCCAAAAAGCATATGAAATAAGCTTGCCTAAGGATCATTCACCCTGTTAGGAAAGAATTGTGAATAATATTAGATTAGTGTCCATCTCTTAATTTGAAAGCTTTTGAAAATTAAGGAAATCAATTTTAAAATCCAACACTATATATATACATGGGGTGCCTCTTTCTTGGCCAGTGATTGGCAAACTCATTAGTCAAGAGAGCCAAATATCAACAGTACAACAATTGAAATTTATTTGGAGAGCCAAATTTGTTTAAACTTAAAGTTCTTCTAATGCCACTTCTTCAAAATAATGGTATTTTGTAGAAGTGTCACACTCAAGGGGCCAAAGAGCCGCATGTGGCTTGCAAGCTGCGGTTTGCTGACCACTGTTCTTGGCAAATAATGATAAGAATATAAAGATATTTTCAGATGGAATCAAGCAAGAATTTTCTCTTTTTAATATTGCCCCCAAACAAGCCCTGAATTGATGACACAGTAACTCCCCCTGCAAAAGTGGAAACTAACAACCAGACTCAGGAATCTTTCATTATAAATTATATAGGATATCATCTGCCCTTTTATAAAGATAATCAGAAAGGAAAGGCTTTTAAACCTCCTTGTGAACCCTGGCTCACTGGAACATCAGAGACTAGCAAGGTTGTTCAGGAAGAAAATGAAGGGAAACTAACATTTATTGCGTTCCTAAACACTTCCACACTTATGATCACAATTAAGCCTTATTACAACCTCATAATGTAAGTATGGAAGGCAGTGTAGCACAGCAAACTACGGGAACTTTGGAACTATAAAATTATCTTCAATCCCAATTCTTACCACTTCTTAGCTGTAGATACTCTGACAAGTTCTTTCTCCGCAGTTTTCAGTTACCTCAACTGTAAACTGGGTATAATATCCCATACCTCATAAGGTTTTTATGAAGAAAAATGTAAAACACTTAGCAGAGTCCTGGAACGGAATAGGTACTATGCAAGATTATTTATTTATTTATTTATTTATTTATTTATTTACTTACTTACTTACTTACTTACTTACTTACTATTGTGATTATGGTATGATGATGATGACGATGTCAATTTTGCAGATGAGATACAAGCCCAGAGAGCTATAGTAACTTGCTTCAGGCTGCACAGCTAGTAAGATTGAAAGGCATCTAGCACAGTGTTTGGCACTACAGTAGGTGCCCAATCAACATGTTTGTTCTCTTCCTTCCTGACTTAAAACTCAACAGTATTTTGAGTGAGGCTCAACTCTAGCTAGACTGATTTAAAATGTTACCACTGACATATATTTGTGAAAATTAAGAACATTGTCTTTTACTTACAGGTAGTAAATATGTGGAATAAAACATCAAAGAGGATTCTGGGCCTTACAACAAAAAGGATCATTAGGCCCAAAGTTTTATCTGATGTAGGATAATTCACTTCTCTCACAAAGAGGTCATATTTCCTTCTTAGGTCTCTATAAAAAAATCAGCAAATCACTAGCACATAAGATTCTGAGTGTCTAGACTTTGACCTAGATCTTTATACTTTAGTTTACGTTACATGTCAGTGCACTAAAAAACGGTGCTAGTTAAAAATTTAAATAGTTTGAAAACGTATTTATATCAGTACATGACTGACAGATTCAGATTTTTGTCCATGGCTTTTTTCTAGTCTCACTCTACACATTTTCTGTGTAATCTTATTCATCCCTAGGCATTTCCTACTATAAGATACTAATAAACTCAAATTTACTTCTATCAGCAGTCCAGATTTTTGCTGAACTCTAGACAAACATTTCTAATTGCTTGATGGCAAAATCCATCTGGATGTCACCCAATCATTTTAATCTTTACATGTCCAGAAAAAAACCTGTTCTCTACTCTTCATACTCCCTCTCCCATGTTCCTAATATTGATAAATGGATTGCCATCCTCCCAGTTTCCAAAACTTGGAAATTTAGAGTTATCCTTCACTCTATTATCTCCTTCAACCTTGACAAGTGATCAATTACTAAGTCCTATCAATGCCACCACACTAATATCTCTTGAATATTTTTCTCCACCTGCACTGATATAGACAGAGTTGAGACCTTCTGAGCCTGGACTGATTCAGTAGCTTCACAGATTGTCTCCCTTTATCACATTTTCCCCAATTGCAATCAATCTTCTATACCTACCACTGCTTATACATCTAAAATTCTTTTCTACACTTCTCATCCTAAAAGTTAGAATTCACCAAGAAATTTCCTGACACTTAAAAGCCTTTTTTAATGCTTAAAGAAAAAAAACTCTTAAATTGGGCATGCAAGACTTTTCGTGATCTGGCTCCAATCTTACTCTAGCCATAATGAAATGTTCACCATTCCAGGCCTTTATGTTTTTGTACCTGCTAATCTACTCTCTTGGAATGTTCTTTTTCTAGTAAGCTCTTCTTCACATTTTAAAACCTATATCAAATATCACCTATCCATAGAAACCAATTCCCATGTTCTTCCACTGGACTTTTAATTGCAATGATTTGTTTGATGTCTATTTTCTCCACCGTATTATGAGTTTCAAGCAGAAACTATCATAGTTATCTCCATCACCAGCATCTGACTCAAGGCCTGACACATAGCAAGAGCTAAATAAAGCTAATTGAGTAATAATAGGTTATTTGAAAGGAAGTTAGGGTGGTATCACAGAAGATAAAATTCTCTCTTCCCCAAATTCATTTTGATCACAATGCATACACACACAACACACACAAAAAAAGCTGAGGCTGGCTAACTCATACTGACTCAGTAAAATTTGCTTATACTTTTAGAAATATCACTAGAAGTATATTCTTAAACTCACAACATATTAGTTCAAGCACTGTACTCCAGTCTCATAACCTATAACTCACAACTGTAAATTCATATTATTTAAAGACAAACTTACAGGGAAATATTTTAATGGGAACTACACATTTTTTAAAGCATAATAGAGCCAAAAAATTCCCATAGGAAAACATTTCCCAATTGCCATGTAGGCAGAGGAATACAATTATTTTGTAACAAATTTACACTGTCTGTAGCTTAATCAATAGGGAAGATTAAAATGAATTACTTGAAAAAAACAGATATAAAACTTTTACCAATTATGTTAAGAACTTAAAATGAGCAATATAGTTAATATTAAAAAAACATTTAATGTATATTTAAATGTTACAATGAATCTCTTAAATCTTTAAATCAATTTAAAGTTCCTCTAGTATTAAATCCCAATAATCATTAGAACACAGTTGTTTTAATTTGTAATTACTACATTTTACAGGATCTGGGGTAGTACCTAAGAAGTTGCATTTCTAACAAGGTTGTGGGTGATGCTGCTGCTGCTGGCCCAGATTACACACTTTGATAATGACTGATCTAGATAATCAAATCTTTTTTTTTCATCTTAGCACTGATTTATTCTTTAAAAGAAAAAAGGTAACATATGTCAATGTCATATTTTTCTATGTAGTTAAAAGCGTGTCTAAAACTGCTTGTCTAGCCATTAAAAAAATAAGAAACTCATATTTCTAGCTACCTGTTTTCTATTATAAACTTTCTTGTCAATCCATAATTGACAAACCAAGGCTGTCTAAAGGATATGCTCCACAGTATGGCTGTGGCAGGACGTATTCAACAAAGTCTTACTTTCTCTTAAGACTGTGATGCATAACTTTTCAGCACTGTGTGGAAAGACTTCTTGCATGCATATCTGTTTGGTGCTCTCCACAAATCTTTTTGAAGCTCCTTTGGAAGCCAAATAACTATTTGAGAATTTCTTTCCATATAACCAATGGCTTGAAAAGCACTTGGCTGTTTACTTTTCATCTTACTACAAATTATTTATTCTTCAGTTTGTAAATTGCTATTTGTAGGATTAGACAAATTTTGCATGCTCTGATAAGAGGATTGTTGCATCCAAATTTATGCATAATCTGTAAAAAGCATATGTGACCTACAATCTCAGCTGGGCTGACATATGAAAAAGATTCACTAAGCATGTGCAAGCAGTGCAGATTATTAACCAGTTAACATCAGCAAATTTGTTTTTTGAAACATAAGTTTGCTCATACAAGCATCTTCCAATGAGAAATAATATTGGTCACAAAAATCCAATAAAAACATACCTTGAGTAGATTTCTCTACTTCTTTCCTCTTTCTATT
This sequence comes from Lasiurus cinereus, assembly GCA_011751065.1. NCBI lineage: Eukaryota > Metazoa > Chordata > Mammalia > Chiroptera > Vespertilionidae > Lasiurus > Lasiurus cinereus. Next base: position 25,727,725 of record JAAGEH010000015.1, on the reverse strand, counting down.
CTGGCTATTGTAATTCATCCTCAGCTCTTGGTTATACTCATGCAGAGTTTCTCTGGAGTTGTATGACTGCCTTGGTTTTCTTCCATCTTCACTCTCATCAGAAGAACTGGTATAAGCTAAATCCATTTCATGCTTGACTTTAGACAGAGGCTGGTAGGGTTTGCAGTCTGTTTGCTCCATCTTTGATTAAGCAAGCTCAGTTTCATAAAAAAAAGAAGAGGAACTCCTTTAATGTGAGCAGCTCTGAAAGACAGAGAAAAACACAAGCTGTCTTAGATTTGTCCTTTTGTGAGGAAATACATCTGGCAGATTCACAATTGGTCCTGATCATACTATCAAAGGAGAGGAGCAAAAGACAAACTAGATGACATGAAACTAGCCGGAGGCAATAATAACACTGAGTTACATGCATACATTTTCAAGCATTTAGGAATAAGCTGGAAGTTGCAGTAACAGAAAATACTCAAAGGTAAAAGAGAGACCAACTTCAAAAATATTTGTATTGGAATGCAAATAAAAGATAACATTGTTGTGTGCTGTGTACATGTTTTTAAAGTCAGTAGTTTGATTTAAAAACATTATAAAATTTGAAAGTGGCCAGGAGTACAAATATTAACCCAGCACATCCTATATTTGAAATGAAAGCCAAGAGGAGAACTATATTCTGGGGGGGAAAAATACACTTTCTTGCCTCTGGTTTAATATTGCACTTAAGACAGAGGCTCTGAGGAAGGGAAAGATTCTGAGAGGAGCTCATGAAATAGTGTCCTTGAGGGGCAATGAGCTCTTTGTGCTCATATTGTGGCTTTTGAGCCTCAGGCTTGCAGAGCATTTTTAATGAGTTAGGTGGTGGCAAACTTTTGTTCTTCATCGCAGCAAGAGGATGTAAACAATGCTTCTGGTGAGTACACTAGATCTAAATTTGGTTTAGAAATAAAAATTTTAAACTTCATAATAAATCACTGAAAGAACCCTGCTCCCCACAGAATGCAGGGCTAGGAGCCACTGAGGCTCTGAGGACAAGTTAAGGCACTATCTGCCTTATTCAGACCTAAGAGGGTCAAGAAGATCAAATGCCATCTGAGATGTCAAAGTCATCTGAAAAGTTTAAAGCTCTGGGGGGAAAATGTGCTTCTTTTCATTCTTTACATTATTTGACCATGATATTCATCCACTGCTGCAATTTTTGCAAATTTGGTTCTTTCATACAATGTTAAAAAAATAACCCTAGTTTGAAAACAAATAACTTCATTTTTTAGTTTGCAGTGAAATGGACTTCTTTCTTCTTCAAATTTTCACCAGATGTATTTTTCAAAGAAATCTATGGACATCTAGGTGGTGGTACCTCTATTATGGAGAGTACCTCACTTTTTCAAATTCCTATTGAATGTGTAGTAAACACGTACAGGCAAAAACACTCAATGAAGCTCATGGATTGACTGATAATGCATTCAGTGATACAAAATGTTTTGTGGTAAGAATAAAGTTTCACAAGTCAAAGTCTTATTACCCTAATGAAATATTAAGGTCCTTGAAGGCAGAATTTGAATATCATACTTCTTTATGTCCCCCCCATCCCCCGCCCCATAGCACTAAGCACTACTCTAGGCATATACATGGCAGAAGTCATTCAACTCCAGAAATTACGGATTCTATAAATGGTCTACAGAGAAACCTACTTTGGTTTGAAATAATATCAATGATGAGCATACTTAGAGGAAAAATAGATAATGTACTATAAATTACTATATACTGATGATTCAATAGCAATCTAATCTCATGCTAATTCATGGCTCCATATTTGTCTAAACACTAATAACTCCCCAATTTCTACCTCCAGCATAGATCTTACCCATGAGCCACAGACTTGAATATCCATCTCAGTATCTATTTGGGTATTTAAAAGGCATCTCAAACATAGTATATTCAAAACTGAGCTCCTGATTCCCACCCACTCCCAAACTTACTATTCACCCAGTCTTCTCAATCTTGGTAAGTGGAAACTCCATTCTTCTGTTTGTTCAGGCCACAGAATGTCAAGTCATCCTGCATTCCCCCCTTTCACATCCCATATAAAATCCATTATTAAAGCCTATTGGAACTACCTATGAAATATATCCAGAATCCAATAATACCTGTCCACTGCTCTACTAAGACATTTGTTCAAGCCATAATATCTTACCTGGATTAATGTAATAGCCTCCTAATTGATCTGCTGCTTATACCATTAGTCACTTTAGCATATCCCCCATACTACAGACAGAATGAAGCTTTAAAAATTGAAGTCATGTTGTCCGGTTTCTTTCTAAATAAAAGCCAAAATGACCTAGAAGGCCCCCTAGAAGGTCCACTTCAACCTAATCTAACCTGACCTAACCTTTCCAAATGCATCCCCTGGTAATTTGCCTATCTCATTCACTCTAGATGCACTAGCCTTCTTGCTGCTTCTGAAAATAGGCATGTTTCCACCTTAGGGCCTTTGTAACTTCCCATTGTAAACAAGCAAAAAATGTCACTTCTCATGCTCCTTCCTGTCTTTCATAGCACTTATCATGAGATGACACTATATATTTTGGTTAATTATTTATTGTCTGCTCCATAATGGTACATTTGTTTGTTCCATTCACTGCTACAGCCTCAGAATAAGCACAGTGTTTGGCATATACTAGTAGAATTATTATTATATACTAGTAGAATTATTATATTATTGAATGAGTTGAATAAAAATTGCCAAGCCCTCATAATAGGGGAATAGAAAGAATGTAAAAATGAATAGGCCATATTCTCTGCTCACAACTTATGCAAGTAATAAACAATTCTACTACAAAGCAAAATGCAATGACTCTGACAAAGAAAGACAAAGTAATGATTGAGCACCAAAGATGAAGATATTGGGAAAGGGCTGTATTTGATTTGCTTATTTGTTCATCACTAATGCTATTGCCACAACCACTGAAATTCCATTCAGCAGCTAACTTATAAGACCAGTTTAAATTGTTTTACTTATAGATTCTCATTGCATGTTGCTCAGAAGGTACACATTTATGTGGGGGTCTGGACCAAGAGTTCCTAAAATGTGTCACCCTGGCAAGCACATTATTTTGAACTAAAATTAATTAAAGTTCAACAAGCTCCAAAACAGTTTTTTTAGTTCCCTTTTTTTTCTTAAGAGATTCAGATAGAAAATCCTGTTTTAAGAAGAGAGCCTTGACTTATACTCCAAGTCTGTTACACCCCACACCTTGTGTCTCATTGTTTCTGAGTTGCCTAGAAAAATGTTTTCCTGCCATGTGTTCCACTTCTCCTCAAACACCTGTAAATCACCCACTCTCACTTCCAAAACCCAGTTTCCTATTCCCCATTTTATCCTTTGTCCAAAAATGTCTTATATACTTAATATCGCGTTGCTGTCTTTGGGATTCTCATGCTTATGTGAATTCCCCATGCACACTTATTAAAATGTTGATTGTCTCTTGTTAATCTTCCGTAAGTGGTTTCAGTTATTCAACCAGATGGAAGAACTAAAGGGGTAAGGGGAACCTTTTCTTGATTATAGGCATTGACTTTGCTACAAGCAGTTCAATGTGAGAAATGTATCAATAGCAACTTCCAGAGATGCATTTTTGCAGCTCAGGATTATACTTTCATCCTTTAATCAATAAAATTCATCTAAGTTCATTTCAGCTAACACATACATAGAGTTCTTTGTTCATTAAAAAATGAAAGTTTACCAAGTTGGAGTGGAGAGTTATTTTCCACATAAGGACATTGATAATACAAAAATGTCAGTCAAGGGTCTTATATTTTAAAATAACTTAAAATGCTTTCTGTTATAATATAGAGATAAATAGATATAATTTTATTTTCTAAAACATATTTCTCATTTCTCATCTGCTTTTTCAATCAAGCCTTTGGTTCACTCTGACTGGGATTAATATGGCAGAGATATAGCCAAAATAACACTTGCTCTTAAGCCTCAATTGGTTATGAATTTATACTTCTTTAAACTGTATTCAAAACTAACAAGTTAAATTTAAAAATGAAAAACATATCAATTCTAATCACTAATGTTACTTTTGGCATCTATGATTTTTCATGTTCAAATCACCCTTATTTTTTTATGTATGGAAATCTAGAAATTTTCTTTTCCTTCAGAGTGTTTATTTGGGAAAGAAAGAGAAAGAGAGAGAGAGAGAGAGAGAGAGAGAGAGAGATTCCTACAGCCATTTCAAATCATTCTTGAAGATTTAAACACAGCTAATTGCAGCTATACATCAGCCAGGAAAGATCTCTTCAAGGTTACCGAGTGTCCTTAGAAGAAATCTTCCTTTAGACCACAACATTGGTATAAATCAAGAAAAAATAAGCCTTCCTTATTCCCAGACCTTCAACCACAACTTCTTGTCTTAAAATTTATTTCAGCAGACCTAGAAGGCAGAGGCTACCTCCCAGATCTCTTTAGGTACATGATATGAAGGTACACCCAACTCTGCAGTCCTGTAAAAGTATAGAACTGTAATTATTTACCAAAATTTTCAGAGGCAGAGCTTGAATTCACTTACACATAGTTCACTTTCTGAAAATCAGAAAATGGGAAAACAGTAAGAAAAATATTAATATTTTAAATCTAACAAAGTTTAAGTTCAAATCTAATTCTAAAAAGATGTTGTTCCAAATACTCTCAGATCAAATATAGGCTCATATTGCTTAATTGTCTTTTTTTTTGCATTCAGTGCCCAACCTGGCATACTGGAGGTCCACTGACAAGCAAATGTTATTTAGTTATGGTAATGATACGGTCAACTCACAGAAAAACCTGTTCTATATACAGTGTATTCACATCAAAACAACTTTTTATTTATCTATACATTGATAATAATAAATTTTTAAAAAACAATTTTATTTTATTTTTTAATTACAGTTTATATTCAATATTATTTTATATTAGTTTCAAGTGTATAGCATGATGGTTAGAAAATTACATACTTTACAAAGTGTTCCTCCCAATATTTCTAGTATCCACCTGACACCATACATAGTTATTTCAATATTATTGTCTATAATCCTTACACTATGCTTTATACCCCCATGACTATTTTTGTTACTACTAATCTTTACTTCCTCATCTTTTCACCTTTTCACACAGTCGCCCAAACCTCCTACCCTCTGGCAACCATTAGTCTATTCTCTGTATCTATGAGTCTGTTTCTGTTTCATTTCTTTGTTTATAGTGGGTGTTTAGATTCCATATGTAAGTGAAATCATGTGGTATTTGTTTTTCTCCTATTGACTTATTTCACTTAGCATAATGCCCTCTAGGTCCATCCATGCTGTCACAAATGGCATAAGATTTTATTCTTTTTCTGGCTGAGAATATTAGCCATGGCCCTCTCTTAATGGTTTTAGGTACATAAGGTTCCATCTCCCAGGGCCTCTAATTTCTATAAATGTAATAAGGAGATTATATGTCCCAAAGAGATTTTCCAGCTCTAAAATCCCACAATTGCACATGAAATTGAAGTAAGTATAGGTTGACAAAACCAAAACAAAACACGGTGAGTATATTCAAGGCCAGTTTACATTATTTATCATTCCCCGTCCCCACCAGTCCTTTCACTTCCTTTCCTCTTCCTCTTCCCATCCCTGTTATACACATTCCAATCTATTATAGGATAGCTTCACTAAAATGTTACTTTTGAGTCCATTCACAGGTCTGTGTATATATTGCATCCAAGCATTAGAACTAACCTCTGTTCCTCTACTTCTATGCTTTAATTTTTTTTCCATTTCTCATTCTTAATCAGATATAACTAGAGGCCCAGTGCATGAAATTCATGCATGGGAGAGAGGGTCCCTCAGCTCAGGATGAACCGCCTCACAATCTGGGATCCCTCTCGCATTCCAGGACACTGTCTCCTAACCACTTTCCTGTCTGCCTGCCTAATCACCCCTAACCACTCTGCCTACCTGGCTGATCACCCCTAACTTCTTGCCTTCCTGCCTGATTGCCCCTACCTGGCTCTGCCCTGGCCCCTGCTGCTTTGGCTTCATCCAGAAGGACATCCAGAATGATGTCTGGAAGTTTGTTTAGCTGTCCAGTCTAATTAGCATATTATGCTTTTATTATTATTGATGTTCCTCCAAATGAAAAATGTTCCTGGTTCATCCTCAGCATAGACAGACCTGTCCTACTGATAGCAGCTATTTATTAATTGAGGTCTTCACCAAAAAGGCTCACTCCACTCCAGAAAAAAAATTAAAGGGTCATAGGACATTGCCCAAGGAGAGCAGACATTCATAGCATAACAGAGGAAAGGATGCCACCAATTACCAGGAGAATACCTACCAAAGGAGTTAGAACTCTGCAAATATTACAAAAACTTTTCCTCAACAGGACCTTTAACATGAATTCAGACTGAATGATTCAGAAAACTCTGGATTTAGGGAGAACTTAAAAGAACTGTGAGCTCTTGGCTGATTCTTTTCTCGCCCTTCTTTGTTTTACTTAAGGAATCACTTAAATGATTATTTATTGTGGGCAAGAGAAAAAGCTATAAAAGTAACATAATCATTTGAATCTTTACAAAACTGAGGAAGAAATCTCCACCATAGCCCTACACTAGCCTGTAAGTGTGACTACTGTCACTCTGGTCCATTTCCTTCTAGTCATAATATACACATACATTTTTGTCATGTTGCTTCTTTCACTCTATATGTTTTCTGCATGTTTCTACACCATTCCTATAACTGTGATTTTTAAGAGCTAGTGCAGAGTAGATGTATTATAATTTACATGTCCATTCCCTATTATTGAGTATTTTCATTCTCCCCCTCATTTAAACTCTTAAACTGAATTAATATTGAAACAGGAATTTTAAGGGGATATAGACAGGTTTAGGAAATTTTTAGAATTGGGGTCCATGAAAAAAAAAAACATAGGGCCACAGATTGGGAGAAGGTACATCTCCATAACACAAGGAAGTCAGGTGCAGGGAGCAGCAACAGTTGAATTTACAAAAAAGAAGGGACCTGAAAGTAGCCAAAAAGATCTATATTTACAAAATAAAGAAGAAGGAAGGAAATCCAGAAACAAAAGAACAATGAGGGAGGAGGGCATCACATATCCCATGTGGTGTTTGACCTTTGAGTTCAGGAATCACTAATAGTAACCAATTGGAAAGGGAATATTGACCAATCAGAGGGGATATCAGAACACAAGAACTACAACCCTTATAAACCACGGAAACAGAAAGTTGGTGGGACCCTTTCCCCCTCCCCACGTGGGAATCCATTCTGTGGGACTCTTCCCCTCTCCCCATGTGGGAGTCTGTACTTGTTCAATAAATCTCCACCTTTGCTCTATTACTCTCTGTCCGTGGATTCATTCTTCGACTCCAGAGGACAAAGAATCTGGGTTCCAGTCCAAAAATTTCTATCAATATGAATATAACATGAACACCTTCAATATTTAATTATTTATTTAGGATGGACTCCAAAAAGTTGAATTAATGAACCAATAGGTTTGAACATTTGGGGTCTTTGGGATAGATTTTAACTATCATGACAATGTGCAGGAACAATCTTCTCTCACTGTACTTTTTAATGTCTATTTGAAATAATTAAATTAAAGGTATCTTTAGTTTGCACTTCTTGCTTATCAGCAAGGCTGAATATTTCCCTACATGTGTTGCTAGTGCTATTTCCTTTCCTGTGCACAATGTATTTATGGCTCTTATGAATTTAACCACTGGGGATCTTAGTAAGTTTTTAAAAAGTAAACTATACTGGTGCAATATAACAAACAAATCGATTTTTTATAGTATTTGCTGACAGTATCTATGATAGCTTATTTTTTTCACTTTTTATTTTTGCTCAATTTAGATTAAATAACATTATACTAAGAGGAAAGCATGATCACTATCCAGATATAGATCAGTTGCTTTAGAAACATATGACAAACTTGGTATAATTGGGAATTTTTTTTAAAAATAACTTGTTAGTTTCTCATTACTCAACAGCTGTTTGATGGACTTCATTTAAGTTATTCATCAAATAAGCTGTAGTTTGACTGAATTCTAATGTTTAAAAAAATCAATTGTTATGTGATAAGAGCCTAGATAGTTACATTAAGTCTAAGGCACTAAAGCAGTGGCCAGCAAACTCATTAATCAACAGAGCCAAATATCAACAATACAACGATTAAAATTTCTTTTGAGAGCCAAATTTTATAAACTTAAACTTCTTCTAACGCCACTTCTTCAAAAGTGACTCAGCCAGGCCTTGATGTTTTGTGGAAGAGCCACACTCAAGGCGCCAAAGAGCCGCATGGAGCTTGCGAGCCACATGGAGCTTGTGAGCCACATGGAGCTTGTGAGCCGCAGTTTGCCAACCACAGCTAAAGTTTGACTTTGTCATGGAAATTGCCAGTTACTTGGTCTCATGAATACAACCATGACATTTCAGTAAATCAAAAGAGAAATATAGCATCATGTTTTAGGAGAGAGGTTGAGAATTTTATGTACTGCATATGAAACTGGTTATCTAGGAAATGATGGCTTTCCAAGTAGACTACTTTTGTGGTACAAGGATATTCTATTATATGGAAGAGATAACACTCAAGAGTTGAAATTACGCTTACCACTTTGGTTCACATGGATTTGTTTGCACTAATAGTTCTATTAGCATTTTAAAAATCTTACAGTGGGAGAATAAAAGGTCCTTCCAGGAAAAATAGTTTTTCAAAACTGGTATGACTCAATTCTGAGAACAGCTGGAGAGGATGTCCTCCTGGTGCCTAGGCAGGCTCTCTAGGCCATTTTGAAAGAGAAACATAGAAGTCACTTAATTTCACAACTAAAGAGTGATGCTTAATTAATCTCATACATCTTTTTGTAGATGCTCTGTTGTTTTTTGACTGGTTGTGTTCTTTTTTTCCTTATTATTTTTGGATAAAAACTCAAACATTTTTTATAAATATTGATATTGGGGCACATGAGGCAAATGGAGAGAGAGAGAAAAGAAGTGAATAGAAAAGTTGGTGGTGTCACTAGATTCCACAAAAAAAACTCTAACCTGGAAGATGTTTTTAAAAGAAAAATCAACAGCCAGAACTCTAGACCAATTACTCTGGTCTTTTACTCTAATTTAGTGTTCTAATTTAGTGCTGCTTAGTGATCTGGACTCCAAAGCACCTCCTTCAACACACACACAAGTTTGACAAACTTCTTGGGGACTGGAACTATATATACCATAAATTTATTTTATTTTGTTTTGCTGATAATGACTATTCTAACAGGTGTAAGTTGGTATCTTGTGACACACACACACACACACACACACACACACACACACACTAGAGACCCAGTGCACAAATTCATGCATGGGTGGGGTCTCCTGGCCTGGCCAGTGATCAGGGCTGATCAGGGCCATCACAACCAGTCCTGATCAGGGCCAGCCAGCTTGGGCAAGGGACGGCAGGAGGTTGGCCTGCAGGGCGGGGAGCGGGGTGGGGGGGGAGGTGGAGACATGGGAGGTTGGCCAGCCATAGAAAGTTGGCTGTGGGAGCACACTGACCACCAGGGGGCAGCTCCTACATTGAGCGCCTGCCCCCTGGTGGTCAGTGCACATCATCATGACTGGTTATTCAGTTGTAATGGTCGCTTAGGCATATATATATATATACTAAAGGCCCAGTGAACGAAATTCATTTACTCGAGGGTGTCCCTCAGCCCAGCCTGTGCCCCCTTGCAGTCTGGAAACCCCCAGGGGATTTCTAATTGATGGCTTAGGCCCACTCCCCATCAGTTGGACATACTTAGAACTGCCATAAAGGCAGTACAGGCTCCTGACACCACCATTGCACTCACCAGCCATAAGCCCAGCTCAGGGCTTCTGACTAAGCAGAGCTTCCCCTATTGGGAGTACATGGAGTGCTCGGACCACCAGGGGTTAGCTCCTGCATTGAGCATCTGTCCCTTGGTGGTCAGTGCGCATCATAGCGACCAGTCATTCCACCATTCAGTCGATTTGCTTATTAGCCTTTTATTATATAGGATATATATATATATAAATTTACATGTATACATATATAAATTTATATGTATATATATAAATTTTAAAGGTTTACTGATCATTTATTAATATCCAATAGATAAATGGCAACAGTTTAGTGCATGCCAAAATCAGGGTCCAGAATCTGATTTATATTTCAAATCACTGAGACAGGGATTTTTTTAAAATGTGTAAGTACATACATCTCTATCTTTTAGTAATTTGAAAATAATAATACATCCCTAAGTTGCAGTGACAACTACCTTTATCACACCATCGCTTTTGGAACTGAAACAACTTTCTAAAGTAATTTCAAATTATCTTTCTCTTATAACTTCTCAATATCCTTTGTGATGGATTATGTAAATGAGTTAAACTGTTCATATGGGGAACAATTTTCAAGAAAATTGAAGGTAGCTCAATGTATGAAAAGCTTTTTTACTCTTTTGAAAAGAACAATAGCTGCTTATTTTCCCAAGTAAACAATCACATTCAATTCACTTTTTTACAATGAATCCACTGGGGTTTTGTACATTTCATAGTAATTTTAGCATTAACATACTTATCCAAAATGTAGCATCAAATTTAATATGCTATCTTGAAACGTTATAAGCTTTAAATATGGTATTGAACAACCAAAGATATCACTTTCTTCTAGTTTGCAAATAACGAGCATTAGCATAGCTTTCTATTGCCATCCATCTTCTCCATTAGTTCAGTCAAATCTGCATTTTACCTATAACCCTCTCAAGTTTCCTGCATAACAGCTGAGAGCAGAAATATTTTTATTGCTTACCACTTGAATTTCATTTTCAATTATCTTAAATATGAGACAGAAAAGTAGCTAACCAAATTAACTTAACTTATGATACAAAGAAGTAGACCCTTAAGTAACTTGATTGTAGAGGTGGAAACAGGTTAATAATTGCTTGCAGAGGTTTGCACTAAGTATTTTGCTTTACTTGGTAAAACCTAACTAGAGAAAAGGCAGCAGTTTATATTACAAAAGAGCCCTATGAGAGAATCCTAAAATGTAAGTTCTAGACCAGGCTTTATGACAAAGTAGTGTGTTACTATTGTCTTATCTATAAATTTGGTGGGGGGGGGGAAGGTAACATCATTAATCCTATGAACCTCATAGGATTCCTATGGCTAGCACATGAAAATAATATGATTGAGAGAAACCAAGATGATGGCATAGGTAAACACCTAAACTGCTGTCTCGCATGACAATTTCAAAACTACAACTAAAAGAACAGACATCATCCAGAACCACAGAAAGGTTGGCTGAGTGGAAAGTCTACAACTAGAAGGAAAGAGAAAAGCATAGTAAGATTCAGAAGAGCTACAGGAGGCAGAGGTACTGAGATGCACGCCTGGAGAGGACTGGCACCTGAGTGTGCTGCAGGCTTTCTCAAGCAGGAGGGATACAAAAGCTCCTGACTGCACTGAACCCCAGTTCTGGGTGAGACTCTGGGGACTCAGACTCATTTGGGGAGAAACTGGACTGTCTGGCAGCGGGCAAAACTCAAGGGCAGCTTTCTCTCAGAAGTGCTTGCAGTGATTACCACGGCACACTGGGACACAGGGGCCTAGTAGGGCAGGGCTGACTGGAAACCAATGCTGTCTGCTATGCCCTGATACTCCTCCCCATCCAAGCTGAGCACAAAGGCTTTTGCAAGTCTTCTCCTATAAAGTTGTCTCCAGCATAGAAATTCTCCAAGCATAGACACAGCTGATCCTCACAGCCAATTGGCCTGGAGGTCAATTCCTCTCAGTGATACCAACAACAATCAAGGCTTAACTACAAGACTGTACACACAGCCCACAAAAGGGTGCATTAAGAGTGTCCACCTCAGGTAACTGGGGAGGCTGAGTCACTGGTCGCTATAGGACACCTAGCACACAAAGCTACTCTATCAACTCAGGGAAGCAGCCAAAATGTGAAGACAAAGAAACAGATCACAAATGAAAGAAATGGAAGAAAGCAAATGACTGGATATAGAGTTCAAAATCACAGTTACAAGGTTTTTCAAGAATTTTCTAGAAAAGGCCAATAAATTTAGTGAGACTCTTGATGAAATAAAAAAGGACCAACTAGAAATTAAGCATACACTGACTGAAATAAAAAATATTATACAGAAACTTAACAGCAGACTAGAGGATCACAAGAATCAAGTCAAAGATTTGAAATACAAAGAAGCAAAAAACACCCAACCAAAAAATCAAAAGAAAAAATAATCCAAAAATATGAAGATAGTGTAAGCAGCCTCTGGGACAACTTCAAGCATACCAATATCAGAATTATGGGGGTGCCAGAAGAAGAGAGAGATCAAGATGCTAAAAACTTATTTGAAGAAATAATGACAAAAAACTTCCCCCACATGGTGAAAGAAATAGCGTTACAATTACAGGAAGGGTAGAGAACCCCAAACAAAAGGAATCCAAAGAGGACTACACCAAGACACATCACAATTAAAAATGCCAAGAGAAAAAGACAAAGAAAGAATATTAAAAGCAGCAAGAGAAAAACAGTTAATTACCTACAAGGAAGTACCCATAGGATTGTCAGTGGATTTCTCAACAGAAACTATGCAAGCCAGAAGGGAGTGGCTAGAAATATTCAAAGTGATGAATAGCAAGAACCTACAACCAAGAATACTCTACCCAACAAAACTATCATTCAGAATTGAAGGGCAGATAAAGAGCTTCACAGGTAAGATAAAGTTAAGGAGTTCATCACCACCAAACTAGTATTATATGAAATACTGAAAGGTATTCTTTAAGAAGAAAAAGGTAAAGATAAAAATTATGAACAACAAATACATGTCTATCAACTGAATCTAAAAATCAAGTGAATAAAAAAAATCTGATGAACAGAATAAACTAATGAATATAATAGAATCAGGGGCATAGAAAGGGAGTGGACTGACAATTCTTCAGAGGAAGAAGTGAGGGGGTGCAGGGAGAGACTGGACAAAAATCATACACCTATGGATGAGGACAATGGTGGGGAGTAAGGGCAGAGGGAGGGATAGAAACTAGGTAGAGGGGAGCTATGGGGGAAAAAGAGGAACAATTGTAATAGTCTGAACAATAAAGATTTATTACATTTAAAAAAAGAAAATAATATGATTGAAAGTTTTAAACATACAAGTACCATAGGAAAGCTCCCAGTATAAGTTCAATTGTCAACTTGCTTAATTAAAATGACTAGAAAGAAGATTGAAGCAGTCTTTAAGAAAGTTATATCCATAATTGCATTTAATCCTTGAAAATTTCAATAATTAGGTATTTCCCTCATTTTACAAATGAAAAAACAAACAAACAGAGGCATAGAGTAGTTGGGTAATTTCACCAAAATCACACAGCTGATGGAGCGAGAATTCAAATAAAAAAGGCCCAGCTCCAGAGCTAATATGCTTAATCTCTTTCCATAGAAGGGTCACAGATTCTCTGATATAAGATTCAAAAGAAGTACATGGAACCAGAGTGGAAAACTCAGGCAAGACTTTAGGTTGCAGTTAAGAAGGAAATCAAGTAGCCTCTAGATCTTACACAGCATCTAAAAGGTATTTTGCCTTGCTTATGTAACAAAATAAGCTTCCTGAGCAAAGATGGCATAAAGATGCCCAGAAAAGAGGGAATTAAAACCTAAGTGAAAGGCTCCCAAGATGCCATGAGTGAAACCAATGAAACAATAAAGTCATGACTGTTCTGCAAGGTTATCACGTGTGGGACTGCAACACAATTTCCCTTGTCTACCACAATTTGCATTTACTGGACACCGCACATGAAAAGAAATTTGAATTGACTTGGTGTTGCTGGGTCAATGTGTGATCAGTCTGATACAGATGTCTGCATCATTCCAGGACACAAGCAGGAAATTTACTAGACTTCCTCAGCTTCCTACCAACAAATACACAGTAAGAACACACAGCACAGATCGCACTGTAATTTTCACCTTTGTGATTCCCTCTTCTAATATCTTAAGTTTCCATATTCCCCTACAGGGAGTAATACAACATAATTACAACTGGGTTGCCTCCATAGAGAATCAAGGTTGGCATAATGTAGTAGGAAGGTCACGGAACTTGAAGTCAGTAAGTCTGAGATTGGACCCATCTTGTGCCACTTACTGTATGACATTGAATAAATCAGCTAACCTCTCTTTCTTTGCATAATGAAGGCCAAATGGCCTTCTCTCTCAGAGTGCTGGCAGAAATATTCCCACTAAAATAATACATATGAAAATACTATGTAAATGGTAAAGTATTTTATAATTACTATTGTAAATTAATGAATTTTGCAATTATAAATGTATCAATTCTAGGTTATCTATTGTTTTGAAAAATGTTACTCAGAGAGTCAATGTTACTGATACTTTCGTTTTATTCTTGTTGTTGATTTATTTGCTATTTCTTTATTAAACAGTTTTTTTGAAGTATAATTTACATAATATACAAGTCACTTATTTTAAATGTAAAATTCAAAGATATGAGGTACATTTATAGACTTATGAAACTATGACCACCATCCAGTTTTAAAAAATTCTTTCACCCTAAAAATAATTCCCACATACGTTAAGCAGTCACTCCCAATTTAACCTCCTTCAAGGCCTTGGCAACTACTAATATACTTTCTGTCTCTGTGGATTTGCCTATTCTGAACATTTCTGCAAGTGGAATCATACAATATGTGGTGTTTTGCATCTGAGTTCTTTCATAACACTTTCATAATGTTCTTGTTCATCCATGTAGTGGCATATATCAGTATTTCACATCCTCTTTACTTCTGAATATAATCCTTTTTTAAATGCTGTTGTGTTAAATTTGCAAATATTTTTGCTAAGGATGTTCTGCTTTTTCTTTTTCACCTCTCCTTCTGGGAGTCATATTATTATGCATATGTTGGTATTTTTGATGCCACCCACATGTACCTGAGGCTCTTGTTTATTCTTCTTCAATTTTTCTTCTGTATGTTATTCACAATGGACAATTTCTATAGATAAGCATTCAAGTTCCCAAACCCTTTCTCCCAACCTGAATCTCCTGTTGAGTTCCTGTAGTGAACATTTCAATTATTGTGCTTTCCAGTTATAGAATTTCCATTTTATTCTTTCTATAATTTCTACTTTCTTCTTCAAAACCACTACTTTGTTCATTTTTGTCATACTTTCCATTAAGTCTTCATTCATGATTTCCTGTCCTTCTTTGAACATAATAATAGTTGCTTTGAAGACCTGTTGGCTAATTGCTACATCAGGAGACAGAGACAGTTCAAATTGACTTTTTTTTTTTTTTACTGAGTGTATGTCATGCTCTCCTATTTTATTTTTTATATAATTCATTTTCTATTGAAAATGGGACATTTTGGATTATATGCCAGGATTTTTGTTATATTCTTTTATTTTAAGCCTGGCTTACTAAGAATGAACTTTGTCTTTGTAGTTTTGTGGTCAATGATTGTAGAGAGGTTGTGTTAAACCATCTCAAGCATATAAGGATTTTATCTTCTGCCAATAGATCTGTATGTGAAAAAGGGAGCACATTCAAAGTTCATAACATTTTTAAGTTTGCCACAACTTTTCTTTTCCATTGAGCCTTTATATATCTCCTCTGTGCACTGCCACAGAGTTGACAGTGTGTGGCTGGCTTGAGCCCTCTCAAGTCTCCACTGTTTGCTGCACATGTGCACAGTCTTAGATAGGAATATGTTTTCACAACCTCACATTAGCAGAACTGTTGGCCCTTCTTATTGGCACAACTTCACCAAGGTGGTCACTTCTACCAACTGTGTCACTAGACAAGGGCATCATGCACCTCTCCATGTGAAGTGAACCACCTACCATGATAGTTCAGCTATAGTTCTTAATCCTATCCCACCATGAGAATTGATCAATCTGAGGGAATGGGGTATGAGCAAGTGCAGGCAAAAATATCATAGATTCCATTTTTATTACCCAATGTAAAACAGTTTATTCAAGTATAACTGATTGTTGGATTTTTGTAGGCCTTTGGTTGATTTCCAGGGTGTTTAAAGGGTTGTTTTTGTCAATTTGTCAAGTTTTATAATTCATAGATGATTTTTAAGAAATGGATACTTAGCAGGACACATTAGAAATTCTGCCTAAATTATTCTTTTAATTTATAGTAAGGTTATATATTAGGATTTATGAGGTTTTGCTTAATATTTGAAAGACTTAATATAAGAAAAGCAATGTAAAAAGTCTTGTTAATAATTTTATATTGATTACATATTAACAGAATAACATTTTGATATATTAAGTTAATAAAATATATTATTAAAATTAATTTCACCTGTTTATTATTTTTTATTTTTTATGGCTTCCAAAATTTAAAAAATACCTATGTGTCCTGCATTGTATAACTATTAAGCAACAATATCTAGATCTAACATCCAGTTTATAGCAAGTACTAGAACAAATAAATGACTCAAATAATACAATAGGGATGCAAATGGTATAGGAAAAAATATTTAGATTGAACAAATAAATTGCAAAAAATAGTGGAAAGGAAAATACACAGACTAAAAGAGATGTAATGAGTATATCTCCAAATTATAAAATGTATACCTTTCTAGGATTCTCATTCGGACAAAGATATGAAAAAAAAAAACAACAACTATACCTACATTATGTGATAGTCTGGGAAATTTGGAAGAGTATAGCATATTTGATGACATTAAAATGTATTGTTTATGTTTAAGGTGAAATATGGTATTATAGTTAGGCTAAAGAGAGTTGTCACATCTTATAATCAGATACTGAAGTTTTATGAATAAAATTACATGATATCTTGAACTTATTTCAAAAAATCTTGGGAGGTAAGAGAGGGAATTGAGTGGGGAGGTAGATGAAGTAAAATTCCCCATGCATTGAAAATTTTTGAAGTTATATTATGGGTGAGTGTTGGGGTTCATTCAATCATGCTCTCTTCTTTTATGTTTAAAATTTTAGATAATAAATAGTTAAAAAAAACAGTTTTTAAAAATTGTTGATAATTTGATATATTAAGTTAAGTTCCTATCCCAGTGTAGGGCACACAGGATACAATATTACATAAAAGTAAGATATAAAACTGAATTAATAATGAAAAATTGTTATAATTAGTTTCATGGGAACAAAGGGTGATTACAAAGAACTTCAACTTTCTATTAAATTCTCTTTAATTAGCTTTTATTAATTTTTAAGCAGAAAAACAGTACACCTCATACATAAAAGTTTATTACCAATTATTTGAACAAAATTTAAACACTGAAAGGAAATACATCAAAATATAGGTTGGAGTAAAAGTGGGTTTACAGTTGTTTGTATGGAAAATAATACAATAATTAGTAACTAATAATATAAGAATAAAGTCTGAGTTTCACATACTCACAACTGTAAACCCATTTTTGCCCCCACCCTGTTGTGGGGTGTTGTGTGATTATGAAGTATAGTAGGGGCCTAGTGCATGAATTTTTGCACCTTGAAAGGAACTGTGGGTGGCAAGGCTATGGTAGGCACAGGGGCGGGTCTCGGCCCATCCTCTGTGTCCTCACCCAGGCCTCTTGCCATGGCCCCCCATCCTCTATCTGCTGGCAGCCTCGCTCCTACCACTGATACTCCCACACACTGACAGCACCAGCCCTGATCACACCCACTGACGGCACAGAGCAATTGGGGCCACTGCCAGCAGCAGGTACAAGTGGGCCTGGCATCCTCAGCAGGTGTGAGTGGAGGCTGCTGTCCCGATCATGACTCAGGAGCAAGGGGAGGTGAAGAAGCCCTCAGGGGCAATCAGGGCTGACAGCCACTGCTTGCACCCTCTGATGATGCTGAGTGATTGGGACCAGCACTGGGCACTGGCAGCGGGTACAAGTGGTGGCTCTGGTGCTGGCAGCAGGTGCAAATGGGGCCAGTGCTGGCAGCAGGTGCAAGCACCGGGTGGGGCCAAGGTGTAGGGAACAAAGAATTTTCAGTAACCACCAGAGACTCGCCCCAATGACAGCAACTGCTACTCTCCCTTGGTCTGGCACCCTCACTCACCTCTTCCACCATCCCGCCACGACCATCATCCATCATGTTCTGCACATACCCACGGTGGTCAGCGCATGTCATAACAACCAATTGCTTGGTTGTTCCAGTTATTCTGCTGTTCAGTCTATTTTCATATTAGCCTTTTGTTATATAGGATTTTTATTTGTTTGTATTTTGTATGCATCGTTTCTATTTCCTTTATATTTTCCTTATTTCTTACTTTGAGGATATGTTATTTTTTTCACCAGAAAAATAGGAATGACAACTTTTGTATAGAAAACTTCAATTCTGGACTTTGCTTTCTGCTCTATGTTCATACAGATGTGTGGTTATTCAGCCATCTATTAGATTGTATATATTAATAGTTCATAGTTTGCAAATCATTTGTAGATATTTTCAAATGTTTAAATTTCACATACAGTATTGAAGTTTATATGCATACACTCCCCTCTGACATAGCACATTGGAAGGATATTATTAATCCAACTTCCAGATAGGAAAACAGAACCTCAAAATATTTGTAAAAATAGCAAGGCAGTAATAGACCTTGGATAAGAACCCAGGTTTCATTACTCCTAATCTAGTGCTCTTTTCAATATAACATGTTGCCTCCCATAAAGAATATCAAACTTAGAATATAATTAATTTAGTAATAATTAAAATAACTTAGGCCCAATTGAATTAAAGTTATTTACATCAATTGACTGTAGTATCAATTTTGCTTAACTGCAACCAAAGCGATGTGCAGGAAAGAGGCACTGAAAATGAAATAACAAGGAGGAAGCAGTAGAATTCTGTGACATATGGCATGCTTGCTGATGAAGTCAAAGATATGTTTCATGCCAGCTTTTTGTCGGCAAAGTGTCGTTCATTTCACTAAGAGGCATGCCACATGCCAGGAAATGCACAACCTCCTAGCCCTTTCTTTTAAAATCTAAACCCATGAGAGCATGGACTTGGCATGACTTGATAGAACATTAAATGCAATATGCTTGACCCATTTGTGGGTATATACTATCCAGATTATCCACTATAGAGAAGGACTCTAGGTTGTCATCTGGATTCCCTATCAGCTCAGAAAAACTGGGAATACAACTGAGACTTAGGATTTTTTTCTGGCAATGGAATAAAGATTTATAATTTCAGATAATGAAAATAATGCCAAGAAAAGTTAAACCAGTAAGTGGATGAAGAATACTAAGAATGTAGGGCAGAAGTAGCTAAGTGCTCTTATCCTATATAGTAAAGAGGTAATATGCAAATTGACCATCACACCCTCACAAGATGGCTGCCTATGACTAGGTCGGCAAAGGGGTTAGTGCAGGAATGACCAAACAACTGAACAAGCAGGCTATGTGGAGAACCAGGTCAGCAGGGGCATTAGTGAGGGACGATCAAATGACTGAACAAACAAGCTGCATGGGGCAACTAGGCTGGCAGGATGGGAGGGAGTTTGTCATGACCATGTTGACAGGGTGCCAGAGGGAATCAGTTGTGGGTGACCAAGCTGGTGGGGGGAGACAGTAAGGGGTGACCAGGCCAGTGGGGGGGGGCAGTTAGGAGTGACCAGGCTGGCATGGAGGGGACAGTTAGGGATGATCAGGCTAGCACACAGAGGCAGTGAGGGGTGATCAGGCAGGCAGGCAGGTGAATAATTAGGTGTCAGTGGTCCAGGATTGGGCTTAAACCACCAGTCGGACATCCCCTGAGGGGTCCTGGATTGGAGAGGGTACAGGCTGAGCTGAGGGTCCCCACTCCATGCATGAATTCTGTGCCTCTTGTACAGAATAATATTTTGCCCCTTTTTTGCCATGAGTTTTTTTTTTTGCCCACTTGTACCCGCTGCCAGTGCCTAGTGCCAATCCTGATCACTCAGCAGGGAAAGAAGATAGGACAAGAAAGGTACCATGGGCTATTTAAAGAAGATATCTCTGTAAGATTTTTTAAAAAATTTATTAAGTTGATTGGAGTGACATTGACCAGCACAAACAAGGTTTTAGGTATGGATTTCTATGTTACATGATCTGTATTTTGCACCATATGCCCATCACCCAAGTCAAATCTTCTCTTGTCACCTTATATTAGGACCCCCTTCTCCACCCCACCCCCTTTCCTCTGGCAACCACCATTCTGCTGTTTGTGTCCAGGAGATTCAGTTTTATAACCCACATATGAGTGAAATTATATGGCTCTCAGCTTTTTCCATCTGACTTATTTCACTTTTCATAATGTCCTCAAGGTCCATCTATATTGTTGTAAATGGTATTATTTCATCTTATATAGATATTTAAGAACAAGAAATTTTTGCTTTGCAACAGGAACCTTTACTAACAGTTCAGTAGATACTATCAGGGAAAATACCAATTTAGAAACGAGACCATATGTTTAAGAAGAGGAGTTCACTCTGTGACATGGGCATCTTTACAAAAGATTTAATCATTGAGAAAAATATCACTGTCACTATAGTTGACTTGTTCCTCCAGTTGGTATGGCCAATTTTCCCCATTTGACACAGCTTGTCTCACATGCAGATGACTCCATACTGGAAGTTAGTTTGTACAGGGGAAGAGTTTGTTTGGAATATAGAAGTATGCATCCTTGATACTTCTATTACAAAAGAATGAGAATCAAAATATGAGGCAGACTATTTGAGTCAGACTAGCTCTTCCATTCACTTAACTTCCTATAAAATTATAAGGACAATATCTACTTACAACATTGATGTAAGAATTAACAGAAGATTTATTGGTGTACTTTATAGCAAAAAGTATAAGGTATATACTAGTATAGCATCAAGGTATCAATAATTGTTAAATAGTATAATCCTTTGGTTGATTATTAGATGGTGGCACTAAATGTAACTTTTTACTGTTTTCTTTTTCTTGTCCTCGTTTTCTTTTACAACGAACATATTCTAATACTATAATGAGGAAGAGAATCATCACATACTATCTATATGTATAAAAGCCTAAGTGACCAAACAACCAAATGACTGGTTGCTATGGATGTGCACTGACCACCAGGGGGAAGATGCTAAATGAAGGAACTGCCTCCTGGTGGTCAGTGTACTCCCACAGTGGGAGCACTCCTCAGCTGACTGAAGGGCGCCAGACACTGGGCTCACTGCTGGTGAGCACAGTTATGACAGAGCTACTGAGTAGCAGTGGAGGCAGGTGCAGTGGGGCCAGGTTGAGTGGGAACAGGAGTGGTGCAGCACAGCCCCTGGCCCAGGCTATGGCTCCTCACAACCTGCCTGCCACTTTGGGCACTACTACATCTCTTGGGGAATACATCCTTTGGGGGATATCAGACTGTCGGTTTTGGTCTGATCCCTGCAGGCCAGGGGATCAGGCCGAAACTTGCAGTCCCACATAGCCCGAGGGGTCCCAGATTGCAGGCCAGGCCAAAGGATCCTCTCGTTTTAAAATAATATATAAAGTTCCTATTCTAGTGAGGGGCACATAGGAAGCACTAACTTCCTCAATGCTGACTGCATCTTTGTTGTCATTAACTCATTAACATCTTACTGTTCCTTTTATCGGTGTGAAAAGAGAGGCTTAAATAGGTTTGGTAACTTATTCGACTGCATATATTTCAGAAGCAAGTAAAATACCTAACATACTACTTGAAATACATACATATATAAATACATCTCATTTAATGAGTCATGAATAAGTAGATTAGGTTGAGAAAGTCACCAGCCCAAACTTGAGCAATAATATACAATAGTGTCTCAGTGAATCAGACTGCTTGAAATGGAGCAAAATTTTGACAAGGGGATAGTGCATACAAGAAATGATGAGAAAATTTGACATAGAGACATGAAAAGCACCAAAAAATGAAAGGATTTCAAGTAATAAAATTTTCAAGATAGCAATGCTCTTGAATAATAATTTACCAATTCTCATAGATTACAAATGGTCGGTGCAGTTTTTCTTTAACATCACCACATTCTCTCTCAATCATGTACACACACACAGAGGAAATCTATTCCCCTTACTTCAGAATCCCAGGATCTTTTTGCAGCTTCCAAGCTGAATAAAAATCCTACTATAGCACCTTTCCTTCATCCCTACTCTAAATCTATCCCTCTTTCCTCTCCTTCATCAAAGGTTACTTGAATCCATATGTCTCTTTCTCTCACGTCTTTTCCAGATGTCTACTTGTCAACAGCTTATTCAAAGTGATTAATGACTAATCAGAACAAAATGAGTTATTCCTCTCAGAAGAAGTTCATTTTTCTGAGGTCTTTTGAAAATTAAGCATCTTTGACTAAAGGTATTCATTTTCAGTTTTGAAACTTAGGCCCCACCGGAGACTGCTAAAGACAATATTTTGTGTGGAATAGGCTTTCCTTTCAGTCTCCAAAGCCAAAGTATTCCAGCAACCCCTGGTTTTATGAAGTAGAGTTCTAGCTGGACCTTATAATTCAAGCCTCAGGGTAGAGACAGGATGGGCCTAAATCCTCACAGAATATATTCTATGGATTTGATATTAAGTAAAGAGAATTGAGCTCATCCCTAGATAGAAACTTACACATGAATTTTTTCCCTTCTACAAGCCTCAGAGGGACTGAGTGTCACATCATCAGTTGCTTGAACATATGAATTAACACTACTGTGTAGGTTGAGAATTTGGTATTTCTTATGAATTGTAGTATTTATGTGTTTATTTGCAATTCCTCTAGTCGGATTTAATTATACAAAGCTAGGACTCTTTCTCCCTCTACCAATGCTGGAGTAGTTCTGAAAAGCTATTGGTTTCAAGTGTCCTGGTCAAGACACCCAATCAATGTGTTTCTCTCACATTATTATTTCTCTGTCTTTCCCTCTTTTCCATTCTCCAAAAATCAATGGTATTATATAATTGATTAAAGATTAAAAAATAGTTGCTAAAAAGAAATAGATATTTCTAGATCTTTATTTTCCACTGAGTCTTACTTGGTATTTGTTTCAAATATATATGTTAAAAATGCCCACAGTAATGGACTCTGACTCTTCTTCAACAAAGCGTTTAAATTAGTCAACATTCTGGGTTCTAGCACACTGTCACCAAGAAATTTCTACTGATTGGAGCTTCAGACAGTAGCATCATAGACATCCCTCATGATGACCCTGAAGAACAGCATAAACTGGATATTCAAAGACTAAACTCCATTCATTATAGTTTTACATTTAAATATAGTTTACTGAATTCTCATTCCCTGGAATTTGTACAAAGCATATTAGATTAAGTGAGGCATCTGATTCTTTAATCCTGCTGAATTTATAAAAACATCACCATCAAAATATGGACCTCTGAATCACCCTCTAGGCCCAGTATGACTTTCTGTGATGCAGTGTCACCTTAAAACACTTAGTCATGAGCAAGTGTGACTAACACATGGGTGACACCACTATGCTTAGAGATAAGTAGTCATTTATATCTCTAAGGTATCTTGACATCAGAATACACACAGGTTGACAAATGTGGCATGAGCAGTAATCATTTACCAACTACTTGTCACAGAAAATGAACTGGGTGTGGGCTATCTTTTGGCAATGCTGTCAGTGTTTCAAATACTACATAGCCTGGACCTCCAACTGTGTTTAATTAAGAGAATATTATAAACACTAATTAGCTGCATTTAATTTTTAAAGCAATTTACCGTTCATAGTTAAAAAGGAAAAAAAAATACAAAAAACGAAAAACAATAGACATGGTCTCTGTGCAATGTAATTAATGTTTGGGAAGCAGTCACTGGAGCACAGCATAATGAGGTTGACAAGTCAGTAGCCCTGATATTTCTATACAACATCATAACTCAAATATTTAAAAAAAAACTGAAAATTAAATGTGGCATATCAAATATACTGAGCTGCAGTGCCAGTTGTGTGTGTGGGGGGTGGGGGGGGGGCAGGAATCTACTCATTAAGTTTGCAGTCTCTAATCATAATCAGAATATAAGTTAGAAAGAATGGTATACAAGCTGACACAGGAGAAAACATAAAAAGATGTAATCACTGCTCATTTTTACAATAATAATATTAATAATAGCTCGACTCAATATGCAATATTTGTTAAATAAGAAGTTCTTTCATGTTTATTTCTTATATCCCTTTTTCCTTGTAAATGAAAATGAAATATTAAAGTACGTAATTTACATGAAAAAGGCTAGTCCAATGGTATAGCACTATTGACTTTTTTCATGAATCTTTCTGAGCATGATGCTCAGGGTGACCTTTTTCCTCTTAATTAAGAAATGAAATAGAGTTGTCACTATCATATAATAACTAAACCTTATGCTGAGGAAAAATTTGAAAGCCTTGATTCTTTCAAGCGTGGAGGCTACTGTACTAGGATTTACTTGATTATACAACATTCTCTTTGAGGCATTTTCCTATGAAATACTTGAATTATTCTATCTGAATAAAAGCCAATTTAATGCTCAACAACCTTAGAAGCAACCATATTGTTTGCAGGTTTGAATTCTTACAGAATATTTAAATGACTTTTCTATGAAACAAGGAACCTCCCAATAGATGTGTCTCAGATCTCTCAGTAATGCAACTTCTTAAGCTATTACATGTCTTCTCACACTTCAATGAAATTAACAGCATATGCAGCCTCACCATGCTTTCATCACATTCTTCTTCTAGACTTGGGTTTCTTATAAATCCATGACCTTGAAAGGTCTAACATTTTTTTTATTTAATAAATATTTATTTTTCAGATTATTACAATTGTTCCTCTTCCCCCCCATAGCTCCATTCCACCCAGTTCCCACCCCATCCTCTGCCCTTACCACCCCCTGCCACTGTCCTCATTCATAAGTGTACGATTTTTGTCTAGTTTCTTCCCAAAGCTCCCACACTCCTTTCCCCTGAGAATTGTCAGTCCACTCCCTTTCTATGCCCCTGATTCTATTATATACACCAGTTTATTCTCTTCATCAGATTTTTTATTTACTTGATTTTTAGATTCACTTGTTGATAGATATGTATTTGTTCTTCATACTTTTTATCTTTACCCTTTTCTTCTTCCTCTTCTCAAAGAACACCATTCAGCATTTCATATAATACCTGTTTGGTGTTAATGAACTTCTTTCGCTTTTTCTTATCGGTGAAGCTCTTTAGCTTTGTTGGGTAGAGTACTCTTGACTGTAGATTCTTGTTATTCATCACTTTGAGTATTTCTTGCCACTCCCTTCTGGCCTGGATAGTTTCTGTTGAGAAAACAGCTGACAATCATATGGGTGTTCCCTTGTAAATAACTGTTTTTCTCTTGCTGCTTTTAATAGTCCCTCTTTATCTTTTGTTCTTGACATTTTAATTATGATGTGTCTAGGTGTGATCCTCTTTGGATTCATTTTGTTAGGGATTCTCTGCACTTCCTATAGTTGTAAGGCTATTTCTTTCACCATGTGGGGTAAGTTTTTTGTCATTATTTCTTCAAATAGGTTTTCAGTATCTTGCTCTCTCTCTTCTTCTGGCACCCCCATAATTTGAATGTTGTTATGCTTGAAGTTGTCTCAGAGGCTCCTTACACTATCTTCATATTTTTGGATAATTTTTTTTCTTTTGCTTTTCTGATTGGGTGTTTTTGCTTCTTTGTATTTCCAATTTTTGACTTAACTCTTGCGATCCTCTTGGATCTCTGTTAGATCTCTGTATGTTATTTTTTATTTCAGTCAGTGTATGCTTAATTTCTAGTTGGTCCTGTTTCATATCCTCAAGGGTCTCACTAAATTTATTGGCCTTTTCTAGAAAATTCTTGAAAAACCTTATAACTGTGGTTTTGAACTCTATATCCAGTCATTCGTTTTCCTGGATTTCTTTCATTTGTGGCCTGTTTCTTTGTCTTTGCATTTTGGCTGCTTCCCTGAGGTGATAGAGTAGCTTTGTGTGCTAGGTGTCCTATAGGGACCAGTGGCTCAGCCTCTTCAGTTACCTGTGGTATATACTCTTGAGGCACCCTTTTGTGGGCTGTGTGCACAGTCTTGTTGTAGTTAAGCCTTGATTGTTGTTGGTATCACTGGGCGGAATTGACTGTGAAGATCAGCTGTGTCTATGCTGGAAGAACTTCTGTGCT
This sequence comes from Lasiurus cinereus, assembly GCA_011751065.1. Classification (NCBI taxonomy): domain Eukaryota; kingdom Metazoa; phylum Chordata; class Mammalia; order Chiroptera; family Vespertilionidae; genus Lasiurus; species Lasiurus cinereus. Next base: position 25,701,564 of record JAAGEH010000015.1, on the reverse strand, counting down.
GGAGACAACCTTATAGGAGAAGACTTGCAAAATTGCAAAAGTCTATGTTCGCAATTTGGATGGGGCGGAGTCTCAGGGCAAAGCAGACAGCATTGCCTTCCCATCAGCCCTGCCCTAATAGGCCCCTGTGTCCCAGTGTGCCATGGTAATCACTGCAAGCACCTCTGAGAAAAAGCCATCCTCAAATTCTGCCCGCTGCCAGACAGTCCAGTTTCTCCCTGGATGAGTCTGGGTCCCCAGAGTCTTGCCTGGAACTGGAGTTCCATGCAGTCCAGAGCTTTTGTCTCCCTCTCGCTTAAAAAAGGCAGCCAGGTACTCAGTTGCCAGTCCTCTTCGTGTGCGCATCTCTGTACCTCTGCCTTCTGCAGCTCCTCTGAGTCTCAATGTGCTTTTCTCTTTCCTTCTAGTTGTACAATTTCCACTCAGCCAGTCTGTTTTGTCTTTTAGTTGCAGTTTTGAAATTAAATTATTGTGTGAGGCAGCAGTTTAGATGTTTACATATGCCACCATCTTAGTTTTTTTGAAAAATCTAATATTTGCCTAAGTTACTGGTACACTCTGCCTTACCTGTTGATCAAGATATTTTTGTATGCAAAATTGAGATCTCATGATAACAATATTTAATGCCATCTTCAACATATAAGAAATTCCAACAGGAAGTTCATGATCTCAAAATCTCTACAGCTAACCAATGTTTTTAAAAAATCCAGTAGCTTTCCTATTTAACTTCTGATTATAACCTCGCCTATATTAACCTACCCTAATTAAAGAATCTATAATAATAAAAGCATAATATGCTAATTAGACTAGACATCATTCCGGACAACCTTCCAAACAAAGCTAGAGCTACAAGGGAAGCCTGGGTCACTGGTGCCAGAGGGAAGCCAATGCTGGAAGCTAGGGTAAGGAAAGTTTACTCTTGCATTAATTTCATACACACCTCTTCCACCCCCTAATGAGTGTGGGAGGGTCTCAGACTGCCTGTGTTTGACAGCAGTTCCAGAGACTGAGCAGGTCATGATGACTTCCTGATTCTTAAATCCCTCCTCAAAGGTCCTTTTTCTAACAGGAGTTAGGTTGCCAAGATGTAACACTTATTCGGATTAGGATTCACCCATTAGGACATAACATATTTGCATGGAACGGCTTTTGTGTGGAGGATACCTGCGAGGAGGGGAATCAGCTGTGAAAGGAACCTATGGCAGATTTGGAACCCCCAGACAGGGAATCTTTTCACTCCCAACATGTCTCCCCACTACACTCCCTGCATGTCTTCCTCAGCGGCAGGCCTGGGCTCTGTGACTCTGACCGATGCTGCCATATTTGTGGCTATGGGTGCTGCCATCTTTTATCACTGGGTGACGGTTAATTTGAATATTACTCTTTTATTAGGTAGGGTATATGCTGAGTGGCCAGATTATTATGCATTCAGAGATTATAATAATCTGGCCAGTTAGTGTATATCAACATATTGATTCTCTCCCAATTACCTTCCTGATTAAACTAACAGAGGGTCTTTTAATAGAAATTGACAAGTTGATTCTAAAATTTAGGTAGAAAAACAAAGGACTCAGAATAGATAAAAGTGTCGAAAAGAAATAATATTGGAGGTGGATGTCTGCGGCGGTCGGAAGCCTGCAGCTGAGGCACCCATCGAGCAGCTGGGGACCCGGGGACCCAGAACTCTGCACTCCAATTGGCGCAAACACGCAGCGGAATCAGAGATCCACAGAGCACACGGAAAGGTCAGATTTCGCCTGGGATAAGAGGAAGGTGGATATCTGTGGAGGTCTGAAAGCTGCCACTGGCGAAGGCACCCATCGAACAGCCGGGGACCTAGAACAGGGCTCTCCAAACAGCGCAGACATGCGAGCGGCGGACTCAGAGATCCACATGGCACATGGAAAGGAGAGAAAACTACATAACCAGACACCTGGAGAAGAAAGACCATGGGCAGAAAAAGAAACAGCCCACATAAGACAGAAAGGCAGGTTTCACCAGTAAAGGAAGTAAATGAAATAGAAGCAGAAATAAGCCTGCCAGAGAAAGAGTTCAGAGAAATGATCATAAGGTGGATGAAAAGAATGGAAGACAAAATCGACAATCTGAGTAAGAGCCAAGAGGAAATGAAGAAGACCCAAGAGGAGATGAAGAAGCAGCAAGAAGAAATGCAGAAGAACCTAGAGGAGGTGCAGAATAAACAAGAAGAAATGAAAAATGACATAACGGCTATAAAGAACTCAATAGAAAGCATCAAAAGTACACTAGAAGAAGCAGAGGACCGCATCAGTGAGCTAGAAGACAGGGTAGGAAAAAATACCCAAGTACAGCAGCTTCTAGAAAAAAAAGTTAAAAAGCAAGAGGAGAGCCTAAGGGAACTTTGGGATAACATGAGACAAAACAACATCCGCATAATTGGGGTTCCAGAAAGAGTAGAAACTTAACAAGGATTAGAGAACGTGTTTGAAGAAATAATGACAGAAAATTTCCCCAATATAGGAAAGAAAAAACCCACACAAATCCAAGAAACAAACAGAGTCCCAAGCAAAATGAACCCCAACAAACCGACACTGAGGCACATTATAATTAAATTGGCAAACACCGACCACAAAGTAAGAATCTTAAAAGCAGCCAGAGAGAAACAGAAAGTTACCTACAAAGGAACCCCCTATAAGACTACCTACTGAGTTCACAACAGAAACTCGTCAGGCCAGAAGGGAATGGAATGAAATATACAAAGTCATGCAAAGGAAGGGTCTGAATCCAAGAATACTGTACCCTGCAAGACTCTCAATCAAAATTGAAGGTGAAATCAAAAGCTTCACAGACAAAAAAGGACTAAGGGAATATAATACCACCAAACCAGCAATGCAAGAAATGTTAAAGGGTCTGCAGTAATAAAAAAGAAAAAGGAAGCAAAGAAGGAACTCGAGGGTAAGGACTAAAAATGGCAACAGATAAGTACTTATCAATAATAACTTTAAATTTAAAAGGATTAAATGCTCCAATCAAAAGACATAGGGTAACCGATTGGATAAGAAAACATGATCCATATATCTGCTGTCTGCAAGAAACCAACCTCAAGAAAAGAGATGCACACAGATTGAGGGTGAAGGGATGGAAGATGGTATTTCAGGCAAATGGAAATGAAAAAAAAAAACCTGGGGTTGCAATACTTATATCTGACAAATTAGATCTCAAAGTAAAGGACATAATAAGATATAAAGAAGGCCACTTCATAATACTAAAGGGAACAATCCAACAAGAAGAAATAACTCTGGTAAACATATATGAACCCAATATAAGAGCACCTAAATACATAAAAAAAACCTCTTGGAGGATATTAAGGGAGAGATTGACAGCAATACAATCATAGTAGGAGATTTTAATACCCCACTGTCACCATTGGACAAATCCTCTAAACAAAAAATCAGCAAAGAAACATCAATCCTAAATGACTCACTAGACCAGATGGAATTAATTGACATCTTCAGAACATTTCACCCCAAAGCCACAGAATATACATTCTTCTCCAGTGCACATGGGTCATTTTCAAAGATAGATCATATGTTGGGTCATAAGAAAAGTCTCTTGAATTCAAGAAGATAGAAATCATATCAAGCATTTTCTCAAACCACAGTGGCATAAAACTGGAAATCAACTATAATAAAAATGATAGAAAGAAATCAAACACATGGAGACTAAACAGCATGCTATTAAACAACTACTGGGTAACCAGAGAGATCAAGAAAGAAATAAAAAACATCATGGCAACAAATGACAATGACAACACAACAATCCAAAATTTATGGGACACAGTGAAAGCAGCCTTGAGAGGGAAGTTCATAGCCCTACAAGTCTACTGCAAAAAACAGGAAACAATGGTAATAAACTACCTAAATCTACAACTCAAAGAGCTAGAACGAGAGCAACAAGAAAAGCCCAGTGTACTCAGAAGGAAGGAAATAGTGAAGATCAGAGCAGAGATAAACAACTTGGAGACCAAAGAAATAATTCAAAAGATCAACAAAACAAAGAGCTGGTTCTTTGAAAGGATAAACAAGATTGATGGACCTCTAGTCAGGCTCACCAAGAAGCAAAGAGAGAAGACCCAAATAAACAAAATCAGAAATGAAAGAGGAGAAATAACAACAGACCCTGTGGAAATACAAAGGATTGTTAAAAAATACTATGAACAACTCTATTCCAACAAATTGGGCAACCTGCAAGAAATAGACATTTTCCTAGAAAAAATATAACCTTCCAAAACTCAATGAGGAGGAAGTCAAACATCTAAATAGTCTAATAACTATGAAAGAAATTGAAGCACCAATCAAAAAGCTTCCAGCAAAGAAAAGCCCGAGACCAGATGGCTACACAGGAGAGTTTTACCAAACATTCAAGGAAGAATTAAAACCTATCCTCCTCAGACTATTCAAAAACATGCAAGAAGAAGGAACACTTCCAAACGCCTTCTATGGAGCCAGCATTACCCTAATACCAAAACCAGATAAAGACAACACAATGTAAGAGAATTATAGGCCAATATCTCTCATGATCATAGATGCCAAAATCCTCAACAAAATTCTAGCAAACTGTATCCAGCAGTACATCAGAAAGATCATACACCATGACGAAGCAGGATTCATCCCAGGAATGCAGGGATGGTAAAATATCCGCAAATCAATAAATGTGATACATCACATAAACAAATTAAGAGATAAAAATCATATACTCATATCAATTGATGCAGAAAAAGCATTTGAAAAAATCCAACATCCTTTCTTGATAAAAACTCTCAGTAAAGTGGGGATAGAAAGAGCATACCTCAACATCATAAAAGCCATATATGATAAACCCACAGCTAACATCATACTCAATGGGCAAAAATTAAAACCATTTCCCCTAAGAATAGGAACAAGACAGGGATGCCCACTCTCACCTCTCCTGTTCGACATAGTACTGGAAGTATTAGCCATTGCAATTAGACAGGAAAAAGAAATAAAAGGCATCCAAATTGGAAAAGAAGAAGTAAAGTTGTCCTTATTTGCAGATGACATGATACTGTACATAAAAAACCAGAAGGACTCCATCCCAAACTAATTGACTTAATAAATGAATTTGGCAATGTAGCAGGATACAAAGTTAATGCCATGAAATCTGTGGCATTTCTGTACACTAACAGTGAAATTACAGAAAGAGAAACTACAAAAGCAATCCCACTTACCATCGCACCAAAAAAATTAAGATACCTAGGAATAAACCTAACTAAAGAGGTAAAAGACCTATATGCAGAAAACTACAGGACACTGAAAAAAGAGATAGAGGAAGATGTTAACAGATGGAAGACCATACCATGCTCATGGATTGGGAGAATCAACATCATTAAAATGTCCATACTACCCAAAGCAATCTACAGATTCAATGCACTACCCATTAAATTACCAACGACATATTTCACATATCTAGAAAGAATTCTTCATAGATTCATGTGGAACAAAAAAAGACCATGAATAGCTACAGCAATTCTGAGAAAGAAGAATAAAGTTGTTGGGATCTCAATACCATATTTCAAGTTATACTACAAAGCAACTGTTCTCAAAACAGCCTGGTACTGGCAAAAGAACAGACATATAGAACAATGAAATAGAATAGAGAACCCAGATATCCACCCAAACCACTATGCTCAATTAATATTTGACAAAGGAGGCATGAACATACAATGGAGCCAAGACAGCCTCTTCAATAAATGGTGTTGGGAAAATTGGACAGATACATGCAAAAAAATGAAACTGGACCACCAACTTACACCAAATACAAAAATAAACTCAAAATGGATACAGGACTTAAACATTAGAAGGGAAACCATAAAAATACTAGAGGAATCCACAGGCAGCACAATCTCAGACATATGCCGAAAGAACTTCTTCACTGATACTGCTCCAAAGGCAATGGAAGCTAAAGAAAAAATAAACAAATGGGACTACATCAAAATAAAAAGCTTTTGTACAGCAAAAGAAACCATCAACAAAACAACAAGAAAGATCACTGTATGGGAGAACATATTTGCAAATGTTATCACTGATAAAGGTTTAATCTCCAAATTCTACAGCCAACTTATACAACTTAATAAAAGGAAGATAAACGATCCAATAAAAAAATGGGCAATGGACCTAAATAGAACCTTTTTGAAAGATGACAGAAGGAAGGCCAAGAGACACATGAAAACATGTTCAAAGTCATTAATCATCCGAGAGATGCAAATCAAAATGACAATGCGATACCATCTTTCACCTGTCAGAATGGCAATCATCAACAAATCAACAAAGGACAAGTGTTGGCGAGGATGCCGAGAAAAAGGAACCCTTGTGCACTGTTGGTGGGAATGCAGACTGGTGCAGCCACTGTGGAGAACAGTATGGAGTTTCCTCAAAAAACTAAAAATTTGACCCTGTAATCCCACTCTTAGGAATTTATCCTAAGAAATTACAAACACCAATCAGAAAGGATTTATGCACCCCTATGTTCATAGCAGCACAATTTATAATAGCTACTATTTGGAAACAGCCTAGGTGCCCGTCAGCAGATGAGTGGATCAGAAAACTGTGCTACATCTACACAATGGAATTCTATGCTGCCATTTAAAAGAAGGAATTCTTACCATTTGCAGCAACCTGGTTGGAAATGGGGAGCCTTATGCTTAGTGAAATAAGCCAGTCAATGAAGGAGAAGCATCTCATGATCTCACTCATTTGTGGATAATAAAGAATATTATAAACTGATGAACAAAAGGATAGATACAGAGATAGTAAAGCTTCAAACAGACTGTGAAATTACAGCAGGAAGATTAAAGTTAGGTGAGGTAGATAAGATATCAATCAAAGGACTTGTATGCATGCATATAAGCATAACCAATGAACATAGACACTGGGGGGTTGGGGTATGCCTGGGAGGGAGGGGGGCAATGGGGAGATATGTATAAAAAGTTAATAAAAATTAATAAAAAAGAAACAATATTGAAGGAATTATGCTACCTGATTATAAAACTTATTACAAAATGACAGTAATCAAGAAAGTATGATATTAGTATAAGATCAATAGATCAATGAAACTAAATAGAAGCAATTTCTAAAATTCAACTCTTCTTCAGGGAAAAAAAGTCTGAAACCTCATATCTGATTTGAGGATATATGAAATATATTTATTTACTAATAATCTACATTCCCATTGTGCCTTTCACAGTTTTCAGTATATAGTTTGTGTTCATCAAACATTTGTTGAATAAATGACCATCTAAGCATTCACGCTAGGGTAATAAGCCATTGACAGAGATTTAATTAATTCTCTGTAGTAAATGACATCATCCTGTTATTTAGAAATCATCTAGCTCCATCAAACTCAAAATAAACCATATATATATAAAAGTTGACTATGTGCATATGTCTTAGAAAGATGACATTGTTAAAAGTTTTAAAAATCCCATGTAATATACTTCTTATAGGACTCTTAAAATACAATTAAATAAAATGTAGTATAGCCTTCTGGATAAGAGAAGGGTATAGACTATAATATTTTTTCTCCTGATATGTCCCACTACATGATCCCTTTCCCAGTATCAAGAGAATTACATTCAATGTGGCTACTATACTTGCTGCAAACAAACATTTCAGAAGAATACATTGTGGACAAATTTTTTCTCAAAAACAATTTCAATTCAAATCCTAGTTAATTAATCGAATTTCACAGCACCAGGCATCTCATTAGGCTTAGCCATTCGTCTTAGCCCAAAAGAGCTTGAGGTTTTGCTCTAAGGGATAACAAAGTTAATATAAAACTAAGAAAAGACAGTAATAGATCATAATTCTTACTTTTAACAATTATTCGTCAAAGCTGACACAACACATAGGTGGAGTAGGCAGCTATCTGTATGTTGTCAGTGCTGAGATGTGTATATCACCACCTTCCATTTCACTCCCACACTGCAGATTGCCTTGATACAGATTGGCTTTCTCATCCTCAAGATTCATGCCTTTGCCTTAAGGGAATATCTCCAGAATTGCTCCATTAACATGCAAATAAGCTATGTAGGAGGGGTGACACATTAACATACTCACAGTAATTATCTGCTGCTATAATCTTATCAGGATTAATTTATCAACTGTCCAGCAAAAATAAAAGCCCTGAGGATACCAAATGTAAGAAAGATACTATTGTGGGTGGAGCCAGGGTTGAACTCAGTTGCCTAAGCCTAGGTAGCACACTATGGTTGGAGGGTTTGACCAACAAAGGGAAAGTATTAACTCACTCAACCAGCAGTCTTCTACTGACTGCCTATAACCTGACAGCCACTAAGGTTAAGAACAAGAATAAATTCATTTTTAACCTTCCTCACAGACACGGAAAATAATTTGGTGCCTGGAGAGAAAGGGAATGTGCCTCCCTCATAGCATTGTATTAAGGACTGCATGTAACTGCATGTGAAGTGCTTAATATAATACCTGGCACAAATTGGTTCTGGTACCAATTCCGATGTGTTTTGGGGGGAGGGTTCCCCACCCTAGCAAGTACATCTCAGGACAACAACTAGGTATCCTATAATTCAATTCAAGTATGGTTATTTACCTGGAGAAATCACCAAATTCCACAGCTTAAGGGTTAAGTCCTACAAGACTGTCCTACTGGAGGGGCCCTTCCCCCGCCCACTCCACTTCATATGCCACTCTCAAGTCCAGGTTGTTACCACCGCTTCTAAGGGATTGGCAGGTTCCAAGGACCCACTCCTCAGATTTACTATATGGCTAAATTTACTTAATTTACTATAATGGCTCATAAAGCTCAGAGAAATATTTTACTTACTATATCACCAGTTTGTTATTATAAAAGGTGAGATGGGAGGGAGGCAAATATATATTTCACCCCCACATAGGAATTTTGTATAGGACTAGCCCTGGATAAAGAGTCATTTCTTACCCCTTCTGTGTCTTCCCTAAAATATCTGGAATATATTTTCCTCAAAGCAACTAGGCAGCAGCCATCTTTTGTTCTTCCCATAGGAGTGAACAGGAGAGGGATTTCAGGCCAGTCATAGTGGGAGGTGGCTAGGGTTGGAGAAGAGCATTTCACCACAGGGAAGGCTATGTACACTTAAGGTTGGCTCAGCTCTCTTCTTGTGGATCCGCATTTTTGTGAGAGTGTGAGTAGTGTGGTATGTGTGTGGTGTGGTGTGTGTGTGTGTGTGTGTGTAAGAGAGAGAATTCAAATTCATGTAGCAAAGTAATTCTTATGATTATTTCTATCATAATTTTCACATTTTCAGTCAAATGATAGATTGAAAGCATGGATTTTATTCCACTTATCATCCTGCATCCACCCTCATCCTCATCCCTGAATCTGGGACCAATCACAAAGTAGGCAAGCAGAATAATTAAAAGGTTCTAAGTGACTCAAATGTGTGGTATCAAATTAGCTTTGCTGCTGAACTTGCTCTAACCCTATGAATCCTTTTAGTGTTTCAGCATTGCTCCTTTATAATTAAGCCCTATCCTTGACCCTAATTCCAGGAACTTAGAATTGCTTCCTTATAATACTACTAGAGGCCTGGTGCATGAAATTCGTGCACAGGGGGAGGAGTCCTGCAGCAGGTCTGCACCCTCTTGCAATCCGGGACTAGTTGGGAGATGTCTGACTACCAGTTTAGGCCCAATCCCGCCTAAACTGGTAAATGGACATCCCTCTTGCAATCTGGGACCAATGGATCCTAATTGCTTGCCTACCTGCCTGACTGATCACCTGTAACCACTCTTTCTACCTGCCTCATCACCCCTAACCACTCACCTGCTTGCCTGATTGCCCCTAACTACCTCTGCCTCAGCCCGTTGCCCTAGCTTCATCTGGAATGACATCCTAAATGACGTCCGGAAGGTCATTCAGCTCTTTGGTCTATTTAGCATATTATACTTTTATTATTATAGGTTGACTAAAGCTACAGTTTCCCCAGGGTGTGCCTACTATCTACACTACAGTCCTTCTGATGAATAAAAACCTGATTCTGAATCTTAGACCCTATCATCTCCTGGTAGAGCTAGACTTAGCACTTAGTGTCTACCAGAATACCTCAATATCTCCCATAGACCTTCTCTGGTGCATGTTAAACTTGCTTGCTATTTTTGTGTTTACCGTATTGCTCTGCTTTTCTGAAGACAGTTACCTTCTTTTGTAGACTTTCTCATATTCACTCCCCACTGCCAAGACCTTTCTAGATCTTTATAATGCTTTATAGGCCCTCTCCCATAACAATACGCAGAGCTAGTGGTTTTGATTCAATGCTACTGAAAACTTTTGGTTATAATTGGTGTAAACTAAGACTTGACAAACTCTCTTCTTTTCCCCCTCCAACCATCTCAGGCTACAATGTTCAATAAATTAAAAAATAATAATAATATAGCATGGAGAAAAGTTATCTCATTAAATAAATCATGGAAATGTCAACCTACCTGTCTCAAATCGAAAGAATTTTATGAAAAACATCTTTGGCTGTAGACTTAGCTTTTTTATATCCATTCATAACAAACTGTAAAGAATGCAAATGAACTAGTATTTCATAAGGATGAATTATAGATATGATTCAATTAAAATTTTACTTTTTCCCTGACACAGTCAATTATTCACCCAATTGCCATAGTCCATATACTTGGAAACCTCATTTTGCATATCTATTATACTAGTATAAGTCATGTTCAACATGCCTAACCTTTGATCATCCCTATTAATGGTAATGAGCAGAAAAATATTTCATCAACAATAGTATTTCAGCCAAAATCTAGATTTCTTGAGCTTTGGGAGTGCAATATTTGATGCTTCTACCCCACTTCCACACAAACATTTATTGAGTTGCAGCTGTAGACAAATTATATACCAACCTAGGATGAGAAAAAACTATTTCCAAAAAATTTGAGTGTCAAGGACAAAGTGAAATGAGAATTAAATACAGATAATTCATGCCCAACTTGTGCTGTTCAGTGTTTGAACATCAACCCATGAACCAAGAGACCCTGGTTGGATTCCCAGTGTGGGCAAGTAACAGTCTCTTAATCCCTAGTGCGGAGGGGGGTGGCGGGGGGGCGTGCAAGAGACATTCTCTCATTGATGCTTCTATCTCTCTATGCCTCTCCCTTCCTCTCTCTTTAAAATCAATAAAAACATATTTTAAAAAACTACAGACAATTAACAAAGTTTGAATAAGCATATTTACAATAAAATGAACAAATGTCCAAAAATATTAATTAAGCAAAAAATCAAATTACAATATAATATAATATTAATATGATTTTATTTGTCTAAATGTGTGTGTGTGCGCGCATACATGGGCGCGTGTACACACACGCACGCACGCACACACACACACACAGCATCTCTGTGGTTGGGCTGGCCCATTAGTCATACCTGAGGCTCCAAGACAGAGGCAGTATCAACACCCATGACAACAGGAAGCAACATCAGCTAAAACAGTAACTTCTATTCAGACAAAAAGTGCCTAGTATAGCCTTCATTTCACAATGATTGTTCTGATTTGCTTTGTTTAGGTTTTGCATTGGTAGGTACTCACTCCATACCCTCCTGATTGTCACCCCTTGGATTAATGGCAGGATCTGTTATATTTATAATTCATATAGTTATGTCTATTCAAGTCTACTGCCTCAACTAATTTTATTTATTTGACTCATTAACAACACAATAAGTTCTTCATTGAAATTCACTGATTATTCTTTGCAATTAACCAAATCAGTTGGCAGGTTTGTATTGACATGGTGTAAGGATTATTATACCTGATAACTGAGATACAATGGTTTAATTCAGCTACAACAGCTGAGTGGAGTAGTTACAACAGAGACAGCATGTTGTCTGGTCCTTTATAGAAGAAATTTGCTGACCCCTGCTCTAGAGGAGACCTCAATGATTCATGGCCCTTATATTAAAGATTATGAAATTGAAGCCCAAACAGGTTAAATGACTCAAACTCAATATATCTGATTTTTTAAAAATGCAGTCTTTGTTACCCTCCTGGCCCCCCAACAAAATAATCACAGTTCTTCTATAGAGCTGCTCATTTCAAGGAATGACACCATCTATCTAATCTTACAAGTCTGCAATCTGTGAGTCATCCCTGAGAGCCCCTATTCATTATCCCAGCTTAGATCCAGTCTGAGCTTTTTCAATTTTATCCTCCATATTGAATCTTGCCACTTCACTCCATTGCCACCATCCTAGTCTAAACGGGCATGACCATTCTCCTATACTACTCATAGCAACCATCTCCTAAATAGTCTCCCTGCTTCTCCTCTGGCCACAGTCTGATTTTTTCTTCATGCTATAGTCAGTGTGATTTTTTCAAAATGCAAATCTGAGCACAACCTATCTCTGCCTAAAACTCCAAACCTCGCACTGATCTTAGGATAAAAAACAAAGTATTTAACATGACCTCCAAAGCCTTATAGAGGCTTAATAAGAAGGAACAACAACAGCCTGTAATTATTGGAATCGAGAGTCTAGGTCAGTGGTGGGCAAACTCATTAGTCAACAGAGCGGCAAAGCGCGGCTCATGAGCCTCATGTGGCTCATGAGCAGTAGTTTGCCAACTACTGCCCTATGCTATCTAGCCCCTGCTAATCTCTGCAGTCTCATCTTGCCCAACCTGCATTATCACTACCTCTGTTCTATCCACTCTAACTTGCTTTACTCTTGCTAACCTCCATCACACCACAGGAACTTTGCATATACTTTTCTTATGTCTGGAATGATCTTCCCCCACTCCCCTTTGCCTAGTTTGTGCCTTCAGAATTAATCAATGCTTCCTTGGGGAAGCAAGTTCTGACTTTTCGGACTATTTCAAATGCTTCCATGTTGTGCTCTCATATAACACTGTATCTTTCCTTCCATGTACTTATTATCACAGGCACAGTTTTACAGTTTATTTTTACATTTTTTATCATAACAGATTTGTTTTTCCCCAATACTTTCAATTTGTTTCTGAATTTCATTTTTCTTTAATGTGTCTAATGTTTTTATAGAAATTCTACAAACAACCTTTCACAGAATAAGTTGAAAGGGGAAAAAACACACACAGATCAGATCACTGCACTTTCTTAAACAATATAAGCATATATATATATATATATATATATATATATATATGTACATATATATATATATATATATATATATATATATATATATATACACACACATACACACACACACACTTTTAAAGCTATGTGGAATATTAAAGAAAATTTCTAAAATGCTTTGCCTGAAAAAGTACTTATAGAACCTTTTTATTTTAAACTAATAAGTAGACATTAATAGTGGAATCTGAGAACTATGCATATTCTTTAGAAAATGAAAGTTATAATCCTAAAGTACTATAATCATCTAATAGGCACCTGATCTTTCAAATTCTTTAATCCTTCTCCATGTTAACTTTTTGACCTAGCTTTTTACAAACACTTTTAAGTCCTTGAAAATAATTTAGTGACATAAAACCTAATTTATTCAGGCTGCCCTATGTTAACAACTATCTTACAGATGTAGTTGGGTTCTGAGTAGTCCATATGAAAACACAGGTCTAATACAGCACTCCTAAAATAGAAATGCCAGTTGAAAGTCCAATTTTATTTTCTGTATTTCAGGATTACAAACCTAACAGCCTCTTACCAACATATTCCATGTTAAATCAGGAGGGGATTTACTGATTCTATTACAGCTAAAAGGCAAATAACATTTTAAAAAATCAACAATTTTCATAATTCCAGTATAATATAATTGTACTTTCAAATAAAATTCAACCCCAAATTTCATTAATCAAATAAACTGTTTCAAAATTACAACAGGCCAATCAATCATGTGATCAGCTTGGCGCTGACCATGGCATTTTAGAGAATATGTAAGGGTATAAGGTGTGACCCTTAGCCATTTGGCCATAATAATATTGATGAAAAAGATCTGCCTATGTGAAACATTTATCAACTGACTTACAGCATCTGGCACCTAGCCCCAAATTGAAGAATAAAAAGAGTAGTGAAAAATGATACAAGGAAAACTTTTCAGAAAGGGTGGGATTTCGATGGACTTTAAAGGATGGATGGTTTGAAATGCAGGTAAGTATGGAGACACCAGCTTGATTAAAACACAAAGAAAGCTGCAGAGAAGGAAGAACATAACTGAATTATTAAGCAACTACCATCCATGTCCAGGAAATGTAGAAGGGATTTTATGACAAAATAAGGTAAATTTGGGGAAAATTATAGAAGGCTTCAAATGCTAGATTAAGGAGTTTGAACTTGAGCCACCAGAAATTACAACTGTATTCCAAAACCTCTCCAAAGCATAGATTTAGCTGAGAGTGTCATTTGTCTATGGCCCTGAGATATGGTTAATTCGAAATTTTCAATGTGAATGAGCTAAATAATGGAGCAGGATATGGTAAGTATAATTAATTAAAGGAAGAAGTCCTCTTAATTTTATATTGGGACAACTGGATGCTTCAACTATAGAAATGAAATCCAAATGGCAGGAAATAAATTGGATCACAGAAGAGTACAACCCAGATTAAATAAGGGTCCTCCTAAATCTCACTTCAGAAACAAATGTCAAGTATCAACAAACACAGATGTACATAATGATTTGGCTGTTTCATTACTTTGTGTAATGATAAATCTCAAAATAGAACATTATCCTATAGAGACAAAAGGTCTCAATTTAATGTGCTTTAATATTATTAATGTGTTCCTATCATGAATGCTTCCATTAATTTGGGTCAAGTGAATGATAAGAACTTTGAAACTGTGCTCTGTCAAATGCCAAAGTCTTATATTCCTTGGTATATTTAGTGCCAGGTGTGAGGCAGTGACTCTGGACACCAAAAGAGGACACAGAGGAGACCAGAACACAAATTGTGCTGTAATTTTCTACTTTAGATCTGATTATTCCCTTGTCCCATTTTCAACATAGATAGTAAGGTTGGTCAAGTAGAACAACCTTTGACCATTTTTTAAGCCACTCTGGAAAACCTCCATCTCCCAAAATACACTGCTTTCATCTATGTACAAGGTCAAGGCAGTGATCCCTGAGTTTATTTATTAACAGTATCAGTTGTCCATGTTCTTTTAGAAGGGGTGAGTTTTTCTATTGCTTCTTGTATGATTCTGAATTATGGCCAATCACTGGTGATTTCAAACTGGAGATTTTCATTTTTGAAAAAAATAAGAATTCTCACTGGGGAAAAAAAATGGTGGCAGAATAGACGGACTCATCCCAAATATTGTCCCTGAGCAGAGAGAACAGCTGAGGGTTACACTGGAAGTGTTTGTTGGTGAGTTAAGGGACAGCTATACACCAGGAGAAGGTGGGGACTGCTGGACAGGGCTTCCTGACCAAGCAGCCCCCACTGGTGCTGGGTTTTTCTCCCAGAGCCACCGGCTCAGAAGCCAAGACTGTACCATTTTGAAAGGGAAAGGGGATGTTATTGGAAGCCTGAAAATCTACAGCTGTGGCACATACCAAACAGCTCTGAACCCCAGAACACCAGTCCCCAGGTGGTGCAAACACTCAGATTCAGAGGAGCTCTACACTCCACATAGAAAGGTCAGATTTTGCCTGGGATAAGGTGAGGTTTCTGGTCCCACAGAACAGAGAGGCATGCACACTGTGGGAGCTAGAGGACCAGGGAAAGTGTGCATCTAGAGAAATCCATGGCTATTGGGCCTAGTGTGATCTGTGAATGTGGAAGGGGGTCCTCAGAGCTGCTGACAAGAGGGAATATCTAGAAAGCAATGCATTTACTTCTGACACAGACAGAAAGCCTGGGAGTTATTAAAGTGTGCTGGCTGCTTGGACAGGAGCGAGGAAGGGGGACTGTGCAGACTTGCATTCTTTCCTCTTCAGATCCTTGTTTCAGATAGCTAAGCCCAATACATAGGATCACCTAGTTGGGGACACCCTGGGAGAATGCAGGGGAAAGTTATTTTTATGGAATCTGGGGATTAGAGCGGTGAGTGACTGTCAGAGAACCAGCTCTGGGGAAGCCCACTCCCACAAACTGGTATTGAGTGTCACAGAGAAAGCAAGATCTAAGCACAGGCTAGAGAGGACCTATAGTGTCAGAGGTGAATTCAGAAACACTGCCACCCAGGGGCTGATTCACTAATTGACTCTTGTTTTTTAATTTTTTCATCTTTTACTTAAGAAACTATTTTTTCTATTTTGCTCACTTGATTTTACCTTTTTAATCATTACATTTTTATTTTCAATCAGTATTATTACTACTACTATTTTACCTTTTGTATTTTAAAAGGTATTTAATTTTTTCTTTATTTTTCGTTGGGATTAGAGTTCTACATTCTATTTTCACCTTTCTTTAGCATCATTTTATTCTATCTTAACTCTACCTTTATGCCATCACTCTCTTCCAAACTTTACCCCTTTTGTTGTCCTGCTTCTCTTACACATTTCTTACTTTAGATTTCCCCTATTATTTCTTTTCACCATGTTAAAATTTCACTGTACTTATATACATAATTTCCAATCCCCTGCTCCAAATCCATAAACACCTCTCTCTTATGCATCTTCATTATCCCAAAAATTGTTTTTTCTATATCCTTTTGCTATTGTTTGCTTGAATGTTGATTATATCAATTTTTTATACTTTTTTGTGAGATCATTTTGCTTACTCTTTTATTTGTATTGTTTTTGTTTGGTTTTTACTTCTGTTTCCCCTCACCTCACTTGATATTAGTTGTTGTTTGCAGATTGTATCAACTTCCAGGTACTTATTGCTGGCATTTGTTGGGATTAGTAGCTGTTCTATTGGATTTTCTCCATATATATATATATATATATATATATATATATATATATATAAAGTTTATATATATATAAAGTTTATATATATATAAAGTTTATATATATATATATATATATATAAAGTTGGTGCCCTTTCTCATTTTTATTCTATATCTTTTCCCTCACACATTTTTTTCTTTTCTTTTTTTCTCTTTTTCTTTTTCCTCTCTTCTCCCAATTTCCCAATTTCACCAGGCACTATTTTCATTTCTTTTCTTTTTCTTCTTTTCTTTCTTCTTCTTTCTCTCCTGTCCCCTAATTTGTGTCTTTCTGGTGGTCACCTTTATTTGTGGCTATTAATATTGTGAATATATTCCTGTTCATTGCCTTGTGCATTATAAGTAGTTGTGTTGTATTTTGTGACTTTAAATCAATGCAGGAGAGAGAACTACATAACAAGACACCAAGAAAAGAGAGACCATGGGGAGACAAAGAAACACCCACATATATAAGAAAAGCAGGCATCACCAGAAAAGAAAGTAAACAAAATGGAGGCATACAACCTACAAGAGAAATAATTCAGAGAAATGGACATAAGATGGCTGAAAAGAATGGGTGACATATTCAACAATATAAGTAAAACCAAAAGGAAATGAAGAACAAAGAAGAAATGAAAAATGACATCACTGCTATAAAGAACTCAATAGAAAGCATCAAGAGTAGACTAGAAGAAGCAGAGGACTGTATCAGTGAACTAGACTACAGATAGGAAAAACTGACCAAGAAGAGCAACTTCTAGAAAAAATAAAATAAAAAGCAGGAGGAGAGCCTAAGGGAACTTTGGGATAACAACAAACAAAACAACATCCGCATAATAGGATTCCACAAGAAGAGGAAACTGAGCAAGGGATAGAAAATCTGTTTGAAGAAATAATGATAGAAAACTTCCCTGATATAGAAAAGAAAAAACCCACAAAAGTCCAAGAAGCTCATAGAGTCCCAAGCAAAATGAACCCCAATAAATCGACACCAAGGCACATTATAATTAAACACCAACAAAAAAGTAAGAATCTTAAAAGCAGCCAGAGAGAGTAGAAAGTTACCTACAAAGGAACCCCCATCAGACTAGCGACTAATTTCTCAACAGAAACCCATCAGTCTAGAAGGGAATGGAATGAAATATACAAAATCCAGCAAAGGAAGGGGCTGAATCTAAGAATACTGTACCCAGCAAGGCTATCAATCAAAATTGAAAGTGAAATCAGGAGCTTCACAGACAAAAAAAGGATTAAGGGCATTTATTACCACCAAACCTGTAATACAAAGAATGCTAAAGTGTTTGTTGTAAAGAAAAAAGAAATAGGAAGTGAAGAAGGAACACAGGGGTAAATGATAAGAATTGTGACAAATAAGTACCTATCAATAATAATTTTAAATATAAATGGATTAAATGCTACAATAAAAAGACATAGGGTAATGGATTGGATAAGAAAACATGACCCATATATCTGCTGTCTAAAAGAAACCCACTTCCGAAAGAAAGATGAACACAAACTGAGGGTGAAGGGATGAAAAATGTATTTTCAGGCAAATGGAAATGAAAAAAAAAAAGCTGGAGTAGCAATACTTATATCTGACTAATTAGATCTCAAATTAAAGGACATAACAAGAGATAAGGAAGTTCAATTCATAATACTAAAGTGAGCAATACCATAAAAAAAATAACTCTGGTAAACATATATTGACCCAATACAAGAGAACATCAATACATAAAAAAAAATTCCAGGAGGATATCAAGGCAGAGATTGACAACAATACAATCATAGTAGGAGAATTTAATACCCCACTATAAGCATTGGACAAAACCTCTAAACAAAAAATCAACAAAGAATCAACAATCCTAATTGATTCACTAAACCAGATGGAATTGACATCTTCAGAACATTTAACCCCAAAACCACAAAATATACATTATTCTCAAGTGCACATGGGTCATTTTCAAAGATAGACCATATGTTGTGTCATAGGTACAGTCTTTTCAAATTCAGGAAGATAGAAATCATATCAAGCATCTTCTCAGATCACAGTGGCATAAAACTGGAAATCAACTACAATAAAAACAATACAAAGAAATCAAACACATGGAGACTAAACAGCATGCTATTAAACAACGACTGGGTAACCAGAGAGATCAAAGAAGAAATAAAAAACATCATGGCAACAAATGACAATGAAAACATAACAATCCAAAATCTGTGGGACACAGTGAAAGCATCCTTGAGAGGGAAGTTCATAGCTCTACAAGCCTACTGAAATAATAATAATAATAATAATAATAATAATAATAATAATAATAAAAACCACAAGATGCCGAAACCAGTTTGGCTCAGTTGATAGAGCATTGGCCTGCAGACTGAAAGGTCTCAGGTTCAGTTTCAGTCAAGGCATGTATCCTGGTATCCTGGTTGCTGGCACCTCCCCAGTAGAGGCTGTGCAAGAGGTAGCTGATCAATGTCTCTCTCTCATCGATGTTTCTAACTCGCTATCCCTCTCCCTTCCTCTCTGTAAAAAATCAATAAAATATATTTAAAAAACAAAACAAATAAGAAACAATGGTAAAAAATTACCTAACCCTATAACTCAAAGAGCTGGAAAGAGAGCAATAAGAAAAGGCCAGTGTAAGCAGAAGGAAGGAAATAGTAAAGATCAGGGCTGAGATAAAAGACATAGAGCCCAAAGAAACAATACAAAATATCAAGAAAACCAAGAACTGGTTCTTTGAAAGGATAAACAACATTGATGAACCTCTAGCTAGACTCACCAAGAAGCAGAGAGAGAGGATACAAATAAACAAAATCAGAAATGAAAGAGGTGAAATAATAACAGACCCCACTGAAATAGAAAGCAATATTAAAATAATACTATGAATAACTCTATTCTAACAAACTGGAGAACCTGGACAAAATGTACATATGTCTAGAAAAATATAATTTTCCAAAACTCAATCAGGAAGAATCTAAACATCTCAATAGGCCAATAACTATGGAAAAAACTGAAGCAGTCATCAAAAGCTTCCAGCAAACAAAAGCCCAGGGTCATATGGATTCACAGGGGAGTTTTACCAAACATTCAAGGAAGAATTAAAACCCATCCTCCACAGACTATTCCAAAAAATTCAAGAAGAAGGAACATTTCCAAGCTCCTTCTCTGAAGGCAGCATCACCCTAATACCAAAACCAGACAAAGTCAAAACAATGAAAGAGAGTTGCAGGCCAAAATCCCTCATGAACATAGATGCCAAAATCCTCTACAAAATTCTAGCAAATTGGATCCAGCAGTACATCAGAAAGATCATACACCATGACCAAGTAGGATTCATCCCAGAAATGCAGGGATGGTACAATATCCACAAATCAATAAACGTGATACATCACATAAACAAATTAAGAGATAAAAAACACATAGTCATATCAATTGATGCAGAAAAAGCATTTGACAAAATCCAACATCCTTTCTTGATAAAATTCTCAACAAGATGGGAATAGAAGAATCATGCCTCAACATAATAAAAGTCATATATTATAAACAAACAGCTAACATCATAATAAATGGGCAAAAATTAAAACCAATTCCCCTAAGAACAGGAACAAGACAGGGATGCCCACTCTCATCACTTCTGTTCGACAGAGTACTGAAAGTATTAGCCATTGCAATTAGACAACAAGAAGAAACAAAAGGCATCCAAATTGGAAATGACGAAGTACAGCCGTCGTTATTTGCCGATGACATGATATTGTACATAAAAAAAACTGAAAGACTCCATAGAAAAACTAATAGACTTAATAAATGAATCTGGCAATGTAGCAATATATAAAATTAATGCCAAGAAATCTATGGCATTTCTATACACTAATAGTGAACTTACATAAATAGAGACTAAAAAGCAATCTCATATACCATCAGACCAAAAAAAAGAAAAAATAAGTATACCTAGGAATAAACTTAACAAAGGAAGTAAAAGACCTATTGCAGAAAACTTCAGGTCACTGAAAAAAAAGAGATAAAGGGAGACATAAACAGATGGAAGAGCATACCATGCTCATGAATGGGAGAATCAACATAATTAAAATGTCCATACTACCCAAAGCAATATATAGGTTCAATGCACTACCCATTAAAATACCAATAGTATATTTCACAGAACTGGAAAGAACTCTCCAAAGATTAATTCAGAA
Source organism: Lasiurus cinereus (assembly GCA_011751065.1). Lineage (NCBI taxonomy): Eukaryota > Metazoa > Chordata > Mammalia > Chiroptera > Vespertilionidae > Lasiurus > Lasiurus cinereus. The sequence goes on along the minus strand of JAAGEH010000015.1, from coordinate 25,680,493 downwards.
CAAAAACAACAACAAAGATACCTTAAATATCCACAGCAATTCTGAGAAAGAAGAATACAGATTTTAAGCTGTATTACAAAGTCACTGTTCTGAAAACAACCTGTTACTGGCACAAGAACAGACATATAGACCAATGAAATAGAATAGAGAATCCAGATATGTACCCAAACCACTATGCTCAATTAATATTTCACAAAGGAGGCACGAACATACAATGGAATCAAGACTGTCTCCTCAATAAATTATGTTGGGAAAATTGGACAGATACATGCAAAAAAATGAAACTAGACCATCATACACAAAAATAAACTCAAAATTGATACAAGACTTAAACTTAAGATGCAAAACTATAAAAATACTGGAGGAATCCACAGGCAGCAAAATCTCAGACATATGCCAAAGAAACTTCTTCACTGATCCTGCTTTTAGAGCAATAAAAGCTAAAGAAAAAATAAACAAATGGGACTACACCAAAATAAGAAGCTTTTGCACAGCAAAAGAAACCATCAACAAAACAAGAAAACCCAATGCATGGGAGAACATATTTGAAAATGTTATCACTGATAAAGTTTTAATCTCCAACATCTACAGGCATCTTATACAACTTAATAAAAGGAAGATAAATCATTCAATTAAAAAAAATGGGCAATGGACTTAAATATAATCTTTTGGAAAGAAGTCAGAAGGAATGCCAAGAGACACATGAAAACATGCTCAAAGTCACTAATTATCCAAGAGATGCAAATCAAAACGACAATGTGATACCAACTCACACCTGTCAGAATTGCAATCATCAATAAATGAACAAATGACAAGTGTTGGAGAGGATGGGGCGTAAAAGGAACCCTCATGAACTGCTGGTGGGAATGAAGACTGGTGCAGCCACTGTGGAGAACAGTATGGAGTTTCCTCAAAAAACTAAAAATGGAACTCCCATTTGAGCCAGCAATCCCACTCCTAGGACTATATCCTAAGAAACTAGAAACACCAGTCAGAAAGATTTATGCACCCCTATGTTAATAGCAGCACAATTTACAATAGCTATAATTTGGAAACAGCCTAGATGTAGAAACGTCAGCAGATGACTGGATCAGAAAACAATGGTACATCTACACAATGGAATATTATGTTGCCATAAAAAGAAGGAATTTTTACTATTTGCACAACCTGGATGGAACTGGAGAGCATTATGCTAAGTGAAATAAGCCAGTCAATGAAGAAGGAATGTCACATGATCTCATTCATTTATGGATAATAAAGGACATTATAAACTGATGACCAAATGATAGATACAGAGGCAGTAAAGCATCAAACAGTCAAATTACAGTGGGAAGGTTAGGGACAGGTAGGGTAGATAAGAGATCAATCAAAGGGCTTATATGCATGCATATAAGCATAACCAATGGACACAAGACACTGGGGGGTTAGAGCATGCATGGGAGTGGGGTAGGGGGGCTGACTGGGAAGGTATGTACACATATAATACATTAATAAAAAATAGTAAAAAAAAATTCTCACAAGTATTTCCCCCAGGTTCCTTTCAGGTTGCTGCTACTTCTTCATTGCAGCTCATTATATTACTGTTATTTATTAATGTAACTTACATACTAGTTACTATAAAAAATATAGTGCCTGACTTCAATGAGTATCCTATCTAATAAAATAGAAACATGCAAATTAACAGTACCTCCACTTCACCCACAAGCCACACCCACCAGCAAATCAGGAGCAAGTATGCAAATTAACCAAACAAATTTGGTGGCATCCTCGAAGTTGGAGCAAGCAGGAGGCTTGGGTTGCCCCCAGCAATGGAGGGAGCCAAGCTTCACACCTGCCCTGGCTGGCCCTGGCCTCCGCTCAAGGCTACAAAGTTTCAATTATAGAAGTTAAATAAATCCCAACAAAGATGGTGGCAGCCATGGAGCTGGAGCCAACCTGAGACTTTGGTTGCCCCTGGTGATGAAGGAAGCCAAGCTTCCCACCCACCCTGGCCTGCCCTGGCCTCTGCTCAAGGTTACAAATTTCAATTATAAAAGATAGATAAATCCCAGACACCAAGGCCTCTACTTGGGTCACTGGGGGTTGTGGCTGGCCTGCAAAACTCCACAGGCCCCTCACACAGGCTGCCCCATGCCCCAAGGGAACCCAGACCCTGATCCAGGACACCCTTCAGGGCAAACCAACTGGACTCTACCCATGCAGCAAGCCTCTATCCTATCTATTAAAGAGTAATATGTAAATTGAATATCACTCCAACACATAAGATGGCTGCCCCATGTGAAAATAATATGGCCACCACAAGATGGCCAGCAGGAAGGGCAGCTGGGAGGGACAAGGCCTGCCAGGGAGGGCAGTTGGGGTGATCAAGCCTGCAGGGGAGGGCAGTTGGGAGTGACCAGGCTGGCAGAGGTGGGATTTTGGGGGTGACCTGGCCTGTTGGGAAGAGCAGTTGAGGGGAACCTAGGCATACAGGGGAGAGAAGTTGGGGGGAACCAGGCCTACAGGGGAGGGCAGTTGGGGGTGACAAGGCCTTCAGGGCAGGGCAGTTAGTGATGACCTTGCCTGCAAGGGAGTGCAGTTAGGGGCAATCAGGCTGGCAGGGGAGTGATTAGGGAGTGTTCAGGCTGGCAGGCAGAAGTGGTTAGGGGCAATCAGGAAAGCAGGCATGCAAGCATTTGGGAGCCAGCAGTCCTGGATTGTGAGAGAGATATCTGACTGCCCATTTAGGCCCTACTGGGATTAGGCTTAAATGGGCAGTCAGATGTCCCTTGAGAGGTCCCAGATTGGAGAAGGTGCAGGCTGGTCTGAGGGACAGACACCACCATGCACTAATTTTGTGCACTGGGTCTCTAGTAATAGGATAAAAACATTGAAACTGGCTTCAAGGGGTTTGAAGTTGGAACAGAATTAAATAGAAAGCCACTAAGATTCTTCAAGGAATGAGCATGGAAACAGATACAGATAATTTTAGCAGAAGTGTCCTGCATAGTCACATAAATATAAGAAAACTGAGTCTATACTATGAAATCTGAACATAGGATTTGATTGAAAAGGGTAGATATAAACAAGGATTTCCAAAGAACCAATGATAATAATAACAAAATCAGCTAATATTTATTAAGTATTTACAGCATGGCAGGCTCATTACATAACTATTTTCCATGTATTCTCATTTAGTTTCCATAGCATCCTATGAGACAGGCCTTCTTATAACCATTTGACTTATGGAAAAAGTGAGGCACAGACAACTTGTTACTTAACTTTCCTGAGGCTAAATGCCTGGTTAAGGCTATAAGACCTGGATATATACTTTAATATATGTCTCCCAAGAACACATCAATCACGAATATATTTTTTAGCAATACAGAAAAATTTATACAAACAAAAGAGGATTGTATTGTTCAAAGTAGTCACAGTAGGGAGCCATACACTTCTTACACAACTGTAAACATTACTACAACTCTTCTTCTTTAATGATTGTGTTCTAAACCTAAAACACACTTCTGGCGATTCAGAGCAAACCACCCAAATGTGCCTCAGTGGTATATAGATTATTTTAAGCTAAAGGCAACCAAGACCCACAAGCTCAAGGGAAACTTCTTTCCTGCACCTTAACTATCTAGATGAATTTATATTAGGAGCCTGACCCATGATAAGAGTTATCACCAGATATGACTTTTCAAAAATATTTTAAAATTATTTTTTAGAGAAAGGCAGCGAGAGAGGGGGAGAGAAAGAAAGAAGTATAGATGAGAGAGCAAAACATCCATCAGCCGCCTCTTGCATCTCCCCACCATGGATGGAGCCTCCAACCCAGGCATGTGCCCTGATCAGAAATTGAATGGAACTGGCAACCTTTCAGTGCACGGGATAACACCAAATGATCAGGGCACCAGAAATGACTTTTTATCTATATGGCAAATCAAAATAATAATTACTAAATGCATGCTTTCCTTGCAGTGACTTTCTGAAGGTCCAGTGTGCATTACCACATCCCAAGGTCTGAATGTCATATGTACCCATATTCCCTTTCTCTCTCCAAACATGTCTTATGTGTGGGGTCTCTGACTCTCTCATATATGTAAGGTTCCTTTATACATACATGTATTAAATTGCTTATTTTTTTCTTACTAATCTGTCTCATGTCTATCGGATTATTAGACCAACCAAAAGGACCTTGAGAGTAGAGAAAACTTTTTTCCTCCCACAAACACCCTGATCTTATTCACTAGTGGAAATCTATCTTTGAGTTTAAATTTAAAATTTTTAAATACCTAAAAACATTACGTTGGCATAAAGTCTGTCAAGTGAAGTGTGTTCTCAAGCTAGATAATTTCATTTGGAGTAAAAAAATGTGATTTCACATACAGAAATGAGATGAAATTTTTCTCTTAAAGCATCCCCCCAAAATTCTGGAAGAGTGGCAGTACCTCTAAAATCACTCATAACTTCCCTAGAAGAAAACTTAACTCTATAAATTATGCTGCTAGTATGTGTTTTCATGTTAAAATGTAAATGTTGTTTATAGTAAAATTCAGAGTTTATACATTTTACATCACACATTTTATCTAAGATTATTAGGGAATAATATTTGTACATATGAGATATCCAGGCACAGATACATTGTAAGTGCTATAGCTACTCAAATATGTTAAGTTCAACAAGTATTATATATTAGTTGACAATGGTTTTCATGGAAAGAAATAGGAATTACCTGGGCTTGGAGAATTAGTTAAATTTCAATAAATGAAGGAAAATATCTTCCATGTATGGTAGGGGAATCTTACTTGATTAGTTAATAAAAGTGGACTTTAAAAACTTTCTAATCCATATGAAATAGCAGCCCTCCTAAAATCCATTTTTAAAGCAAACACCAACAAAAGCAGATATTAATATTAGAGAGCAATGAGAGACAAACATAAATAGCATGGTGGACCCAGATTACAGGGGGAAGGATTACTTACTGAATGCAAACTGGTTAGTCTATTATCACTTTCACCTGTGATTTTGTAACCTCAAGAATTTGTCAAGGCCCACTAATAAATGTCTTGCTCTACAAAGGCAATATAAGAACAGAAAAGAAAAGCAACATGGATACTTCAAATTCTCTCTCCATTGAGTAAAGGTCTTCTCACTGACCTTGCTTTAAAGACATAGCAAGCTGGCAAGATTTGAAAGGGACCATCAGCAGTGTGCAGATAAGCTTTTAGAGATGCTTTATTGTCTTTCAAAAGAATGAACAGATTTTCTGGTGGAATTCAGTAAATTCAGAGAATTATTTTTAGCAAGTATAAGCCTTCTGGGTTATTGGATAATTATTTTCTAGATAAAATACAGCCCTAAAAACCCCTTGCTATTTCATTAATTAAATACTTGTTTACACTACTCTGCTGCAAATCTTTAAAATGCAAGATAATAATGAATCCCATTTTGCTGTGCATTGTAAATCATATTAGTAACTTCTGGTGCTCTCCAGGTTTAATAGGTGATAGTTTATTATTCATGTTCAGCATAAACTAAGTCATTAAAATTACAAATTTACAAATAAGCTGCAAAAATTATGCTTGTCTTCAAGATTATGATTTTAATAATTGAAAATACTATCTGACCTCGAGCAAGAAAAATGCTGGAAACTTGAAAGTTCATCTGAAATTCACGAATAAGAAAGACAAATCTCTGAACACTAAACCCATCTTTTTATTTATAGGATAGAAAAATTGGTAAATGAACAAAGGAAATTTACATTGTTTTGTGGTATTCATATTTCTGGAATTCCTTTAGAAGCCTATTTCCAAAATGCAAATGTTATAAATATGAGAGGAGAGTTAGCTTCTGGCATAAAGAGAAGAGGTTATGATTTAATATCAAAATAATGTTTTTATACACTGAGTGATGAACTATATGGAAAATACTAAACCCTGTTTGAGTCTGCTTTTTCACATAAAATGAGATCTGATCATGTACATGTTATAATTGTTGCAACCAAGTGGTTTTTCACTGGCTAGCAAGCCCAGCCATTTGAGAGGTATATTTCTCAAACTCATCTTGAGATGTTGACTCATGAACTTTAGTTTTTGAGGCTTCCATAGGCTTCTAATCACAATCAAAGGGAGACCGACTTCTCTGAAATTCAAATTCACTGTAGTTGAATGAGCTCACTCCTCCCCACCCACTACCAGTTGTTTCAATTCAGTGTCTTGATTAAATTCCAGAGGAGACTTCTGCTTAAAATAAGCCTGCCAAGGGCTTGCCCAGTATCCTAAGAGAGTGTACCATAGACATCCCATAAGTACATGTGTGTTTTCATTTTTTTGTCTATCTTCAATTTTTTTCAAATTCTGCTATAAATTGTAAAGTATCCTCGGACATTTAAATTGATGGGATGAGGGAGGGGGTCCAAGCACCAGAAATAATGTGGACTAGCTAACACACCCTTCCTAGCCTACCTTTCAAGCTAAAGGGAAGCAGGGACATCATAGTTCATTACCTTTTATCATCTTGTTTATTCACACAATGCCCTTTCCATATGTTTAATATCAAGCATTATTTTGATATTAAATCATTCCATTTTGGCTGTGTCCAGTGAGATTCATTGAGAGACATAATAGTATATATTTTCTAGATCTCAGTTTTCTTATCTGTAAATTGAGGGAGCTGGGACTAAATGATCAAGTTCTTTTCTTTAACTTTCTATGATTCAATTCACTTTGAATCTGCTCCATTATTTGAATTAATAATGTTCTCACATCTAGAAAATTATCTTCAAAAAACAAATGATAAGCACTGGGAAAACAAAGAGGTCTAAGAGTCTGAAGGAGGCTAGAAACCTAGTAAGGGCCATCCTATCTAATAAATAAGGAATATGCAAATTGACCATCAAATCATCACAAAGATAGTGGCCCCCATAGCCACAAGATTGCAGTACCCAGTCTCCTGTAGAAAGCCCTCTGGTTTCTACATCTCACTTCAGTCCTGGGGGGTGGCAGGCAAGCAGCAATGACTCCTGCACACCACCCACACCCTGGGGATCAAACGTGCAACCTGGGTATGTGCCCTGACCAGGAATTTAACTGTGGACTCCTGGTTCATAGGTTGATGTTCAACCACTGAGCCCTGGCAGCCAGGATCCCTGACTTTTTGTGTATATATACATTTATCTCTTCCCCTACCTCTACCTGTACTTCTTCTACCTCTGTCTGTCTAGAGATACCACACACATACACACACACACACACACACTTCATGTCAAAAGATGAGACTCTACATACTTCCTATCATGAAGGTTGCTTTGACCCACAGAATGACTAAATGTATCACACCTGGGAAATATAGGTGTTGTATTTTCTTCCCTTTTAGACTATAAGCCCCAGGAAGGCAGGGGTCATGTCTTTTTTATTGATGACAGCCTCCTCAGCACCGAGTGCCTGGAACATAGTAGGTGCCTACTGAACATTTGTTTCATGAATAAATGAGGGCTTAAAGTACATAATGGCTCCTACAGCACCTTGACCTTGCACTTTCATTACATGTATCTCTGTATACTGTAATTGCAAGATACTGACTATCTCCTTTAGAGAGCTAAGTGCTCAATAAATATTTGTTTGATCAAGGACTGAACTTGGTAAATTTCTCTTAATATGGCAAGTGGAAAATACCTTCTGGAGCCAACAAAAGAGCTTTGGGGTTGAATACATAAAGGCACTCAGTCAGACCTGTTCTCTAAGTCACTTTCTTTTTCCCTGAGTGATAGAAGGTCTTTTCCTGCTTAAGCCAAAGCTCAAGTGCCTTGGTACCTCTAAATCTCCTGACCTGTGTCCCTGTTCATCACAATCTTGCCTTTAATCTAACCTAAGCCAAGAGCCTGATAGTGGCCACATGCTGGAGGTTAGGAGAAATGGAAGAGATGTTGATCAAAGGGTACAAACTTTCAGTTATAAGATTAATCAATTCTGGAGATCTAATGTCCAATGTGGTGAAGACTTTTAACAATCTTCTACTGTGTACTTGAAATTTACAAAGAGAGTGGATCTCACGTATTCTCACAATACCAAAAAAAAAAGATAACTATGTGGGATATTGAATGCATTAATTATAGCTTGATTGTACCCCTTAAATAGTTTTTATTTGTCAATTATAGCTCAATAAAGGTAAAAATATAGCCTCAAAATTTATTGCTATACTAGTGCATTTGACTCAAAAAGTCAAACCCTTTCTGAATGGGTTTTAGTTATAAGACTCTGTGTAGTAACTGCCAGATAAAGACCCAAAAGATGAAATGGTCTTTACTAACCCAAGTGATTCTATTAACTAATTAAGGGGCCCTCTGGTTTCTAAATCTCACTTCTTCATAAATTGACTTAACTCTTAACTGTTCCAAGACATTTGTTAAATGGGACTGGGAAATTTTCACAGTCCTAATTGCTTAAGAATTGATTAAATTAAAAGTAGGCAGGAAAGGAATGATAAAACATATTCCAAAACTGATCAATGTACCAACTAAGAAAATGTCCTGGATTTGCCAGCAGGACAGTGTGAGTAAAACTCACCCTACAACTATCATGTTTAAAAATGGTCATGGAAGCTGAAACTGGTTTGGCACAGTGGATAGAGCGTTGGCCTGCAGACTGGAAGGTCCCAGGTTTGATGCCGGTCAAGGGCATGTACCTTGGTTGTGGGCACATCTCCAGTAGGGGGCGTGCAGAAGGCAGCTAATTGATGTCTCTCTCTCATCGATGTTTCTCACTCTCTATCTCTCTCGCTTCCTCTTTGTAAAAAATCAATAAAAATATTTTTAAAAATGGCCATGGTCTCTATGAAGCCAAAACTTCTGCTTTTTTATGACGCAGTAGAAACAGGGAGAGGTTTTGAGAAAACTACCTGTGATGCTATACCTGATCCTGTGTTTCTATGAGTATTAGGGAAGCATGTTTGCCAAGTGTTAGCATGAAAAGTGAAAATGATTTAAAAAAAAAGTAAGAATAGCCTGACCAGTGTGGCTCAGTGGTTGAGCTTCAACCTATGAATTAGGAGGTCACAGTTTTATTCCCAGTCAGGACACATGCCTTGGTTGCAAGCTCCATATGCAATGTGGGGTATGTAGAAGGCAGCTGCTCAATGATACTCTCTCATCATTGTTGTTTCTATTCTTTCTCCCTTTCCCTTCCTCTCTGAAATCAATAAAAAATGTTTTTTAAAAAAATACAAGAATACAGGGCTATGTTGCTTTTGCATTTAGAATCCATGTATAAGACAAGTGTAAAATTAGAGAAAAGTTCCCAAATTTCCATTTCCTCATCAATCTCTCCCTCTATAAAATAATTCTCCTCCAATTAAACAAGGTAATAGTGGAATGCAAAGCTTTATGAATTCCTCTGAAGAAGCTTGATTTAGGGTTTTATTTTCAAAATGTAACATGTTAGTCACCTTTACCCTAAAGTCTCAAGGGGGAGAGTTTGGGTTGCTTTACAACCTTTGGAAGGCTGGTCTGATGACTAGGTTCCTTTTGCTTTTTAGCAAAACTGATAGGGTTGTTTCTACTTCAGTCACCAGTTTCTAGTTAAATAGCAACTGGACCCAAATTCTGTGATCCAGTAACTTGTATGCTTTTATATATGCTGGAGGCATGGAGATAGGCTGCCCATCCACCATTCACAGGCAAGCAGAAACTGTGGATATCCTTGCCAAACAAACAAACGAACAACAACAACAACAAAGAAAACAAGATAAAAAGTCATCAACAACAACTTGAATGATCTGTCTAAATATACCTGCACAATGAAAGGTTCTCATTGCATCCCATAAGTGGGATGGGACCACTGTGGCATCATTAAAATAATAGATACATTCTTAGCTCCTCACTCAATCTGCTCAACATGTCTAAACAGTGCTCTAAAGATGGAGAAGCAGCATGTTAAGTCAACCAATGATACACTCCCTGTTAACTTTGTCCTATTATAAAGTTAAGAGAAAACTTACATAATGCTAAAGATAGACATTTTATATTGCAAGTCTATGTGCAGATCAATACAAGAGATGGGAGCAATAATTTTCAAAGCTTACCAGGCATCAAAATCATGGGAGAGCTTGAATATATTAATTATAGTATATATATAGACTCAGCCCCCAGAGTTTCTGATTCCGTCTCAGAGGGGACCTGTGGATGTGCATTTTGAGCAAGTTGATATGGTGAGGTCAATGCAACTGGCTCAAAAGAGACACTTTGAAAATTACTATGCTATAGCATAGTTATAATGAGGCTGAAGTTTTCAGTTCAAATCTCAGCTCATTTTAGTAAGTTGTTTTTACACAGAGGAAAATTCTGATGTGACTACTCTAACCAGGCATGACAATTCAACAAATGTCTGCCTTTGGTGACAAAATAGGCATCCTTCTTTGCAATCTTATAGCCTGTTCTGTAAAATCATGCAAACATGGCCTGACTGGTTTTGCTCAGCATATACGGCATCTGCCTGCAGACTAAGGGGTCCCGGGTTTGATTCTGGGCAAGGGCATGTACCTTGGTTTCAGGAACATCCCTAGCAAGGGATGTGCAGGAGGCAGCTCATAGATGTTTCTCTCTCATCGATGTTTCTAACTCTCTATCCCTCTCCCTCCCTCTTTGTAAAAAAATCAATAAAATATATTTTTTAAAAATCATGTAAACATGTCTGAATTACTAGTAATAACTGCAGTTTTACTTAAAAAGAGCATATAAATTTTTAGTTTTAAAAACTTATCTGAGCCGAAGCCGGTTGGGCTCAGTGGATAGAACGTCGGCCTGAGAACTGAAGGGTCGCAGGTTCGATTCCAGTCAAGGGCATGTGCCTTGGTTGCAGGCACATCCCCAGTAGGGGGGCGTGCAAGAGGCAGCTGATGGGTGTCTCTCTCTCATCGATGTTTCTAACTTTCTATCCCTCTCCCTTCCTCTCTGTGAAAAATCAATAAAAATATATTTTAAAAAAACTTATCAGAAATTTTTCAAACATAAAAATTAAATTGTATAATAAAAAGCCACATATATATCATATTGATGAAATAATTATATATATATATATATACACATATATATATATATATTACTAAATTTGCTTACTTTACATTTTTAGTCAGAGTATTTTAAAGTAAATACCAGATGTCGTGATATTTCTCACTAAAAATATTTCCATACATTAAAAGAATACAAGCTTTTATACTGAATTTTTGCTTTCATATTCCTGAAAGATATTAGCCTAGGCCCAAATTAGCCAAAGTGTGATCTACATAATACTCACTCTTCAGGTTGCTAATTGCTGTTAGGCTTGAAGACATGGAAGTTTTATGGTCAAATAAGTTTGGAAAACCCTGGGTAAAATACACAGGTTTCTTTATTGCAAAACTTTGGAAAGTCTCTAAAGAACTAATATACATTGAGATTTTCCAAGATGATACTATAAGTGTGCAATATTTCTCTATTGTATTAAATAGTAAACTTTTGATTATTGTTATTATTGCTCTGTGTGTGTGTTTTGTTGTTTAAGGACAATCTCTAGATAACATATTTTGATAAATGTATCAAACAAATCTAAGAAAATCTAGGATTTGCTTTACTTTACAGGTTCAAGAAAACTTTCAGGGAAAAATGATATAATATTCCTGTGAGAGAAGCTAAGAACAGATTCCTGCCCACTTTCAAATACTAAAATGAGACTACTCATGTAAAAATGACTACTCAAAAGTTTAACTTATTATTAAAATAGATTTTCAAGTTAAATATATTTATAACTGTCCTTTAAAGTAAAAATATCATAAAATTATAATAACTTAATCACATCATCATATCCACAGTCACTTTTAGGTGGTAATAATTTAAAGTATTCTCTATGATATACACCTTGATAATTTCATTATAGTCAACTGACAGTGATTAAAATATTCACAGAATCCTATAATAATTATATTTGCAAAATCATATTCTTATGAAATAAAATTATATTTAACATGAATTATATTTTGTTATTTCTAAAATCAATTCAAATGAAATCCAAAAAAATAAACATGAAAACAGTTATGTGGCACAAGACCAAACATGAGTGTTCATGAGCTCAAAACAATTTACAGTTATTACTTGAAGTTATTTGGTGTGTAGCTCATTGATTAACATGGTATTTTAGCTTTATGTAAATATATACAGAATGGTTAGGTTAACAAGGCTTTCAAGCATCTGGTTTACAAAAGAAAATAATCAAATAGATATTTTCAAAATAAGATTTTGTATAGATTGACTACCTACTTAACAGGGAATATTTTCTCTTTTCTATGAATGGTTTTTCATCAGGAAGATAGAGCCCCAAAATGTTTAATCTCTATAATTTTGTTCTAATGTTAGTGAGAAGGCTAAAAAGGACTAATTCCAATGTAACCCTGATATTTGGGGGATAGTGATCTATATCCATGCCAGCAAGCTCAGTGTACATTCTTGATAACCTATAATGAAGTCACTACCTCTTTCCCAAATATTGGTCTTGCAGAACCGGTTACAGAGGTCATTGGGCTGTGGACAGTACACTGGCCCAGAGAGAGGGTTATTAATGCTGGCACCAGGCCAGACCATCAGATATGTCCTGGAAATCCCCAATACCTGGGGCCTTCTTGCAATGGCCACAAAAAGGACCGGAAGCATAATCCATGTTTGTGGGACAAAGATCACAGGGAGGGAGATAATAAAGGAAAGCCCCATGTGTGTTCCTTCAGTCAGATTTGGAAGGCTGTTCCCTGAGTTCGTTGGTGTATTAAATGGTGTCCCTCCTTTTTTTCTCAGAAACATCCTTGGTTTTCTTTGGTCTTCTGCAACATTAGCTAAGGAAGAAGCTTTAGAAAAGTTCTTTATAACGTTACTTAATCTTCCTATATCATCTTTTCCTCAAAAGCAGCTGGCAACCTTTTTATATGTTCTGTGATGAAAAACAAAAAAGATGAAACTGATTATGTCAAAACTCAAGATACCTAGGCAAAAAGAAGTGGGTAATCATAGTAAATGAAGAGTAACTATGAAATGATTGCTATAAGTTAGCATTTTAGACATTTTATCTAAATTTTATTACCGTAGAAATTTTGTTTCAAGACATACTATGCATTTTAAAGTGAGCCTGATAAATATCTTAGTATTTAATTTTAATAGTAATCAGTGCTTAATACTTTAGTAATCTGCAATAACCTTAAAATACATAATTCATATTATAGCAACCACTACAAATACTGATTTTTATTTCTGCCTATTCTTAAAATGAAGAACTGATATTGGATGCCTAATTAGTTAGTAAAATGATGTTTTTATACCTTTCCACCAAAAAATTTCACTAGGTAATTTATGCTTTCCTTTATTTAAGAGGCCAGAGTTTGCCACAATGATAAATCATGGTCCATGCTTGAGTGATATTGTTAATGGTGGTGTTAGATCTCGGTTCAGCAAACTTGGTTCTTGAGTTCAGCTAAGAAGAAATTCTGAGCCAAGAACTCGTGACACAGTAAGTTTATTTAGAAAGTCACAGAAGTAGAAGTGACCCAGCTGGGCTGCATGGACTCAGGAAACAAGTTACAGAGGCAAAAGAAGGGTCCTTAGAGCTTAGGAGAAAGAAAGCAAAGATAATAGGACTGAGAGAAGAAGAGTGAGGGAAAGCTGGTGGGGGTTGGGTAGGGGAGCTGGAAGGGAAGGCTGGAAAGATGGAGGGGGAAAGAGTGAAGGAGCGGGGGAGAGAGACAGAACTGGGGATTTGTACCTGTTTTCTAAGGGCATAAATCTTAGGGAAGTCCACAGGGAAGGATCTCAATAGAATAATTTTTTTAATTTTTTAAATTAAATCTTTATTATTCAGATTATTACATTTGTTTCTCTTTTTTCCCCTCCATAGTTCCCATCCACCTGGCTTCCACCTCTCCCTCTACCATTACCTCCTCCCATTGACCTCATCCATAGGTGTATGATTTTTGTCCAGTCTCTCCCTGCACCTCCCTCACCCCTTTCCCCCTGAGAATTATCAGTCCACTCCCTTTCTGTGCTCCTTATTCTATTATATTCACCAGTTTATTCTGTTGATCAAATTTTTAATTCACTTAATTTTTAGATTCACTTGTTGATAGATAAGTATTTGTTGTTCATAATTTTTTTTCTTTTATCTTTTTCTACTTCCTGTTCTTAAAGAGTACCTTTCAGCATTTCATATAATTCTGGTTTGGAGTTGATGAACTCCTTTAGCTTTTTCTTATCTGTGAAGCTCTTTATCTGCCCTTCAATTCTGAATGATAGCTTTGCTGGATAGAGTATTCTTAGTTGTAGGTTCTTGCTATTCATCACCTTGAATATTTCTTGCCACTCCCCTCTGGCCTGTATAGTTTATGTTGAGAAATCAGCTGACAATTGTATGAGTGCTCCCTTGTAGGTAATTAACTGTTTTTCTCTTGCTGCTTTTAATATTCTCTGTATTTTGCTCCTGGTATTTTAATTATGATGTGTCTTGGTGTGGTCCTCTTTGGATTCCTTTTATATGGGGTTCTGTGTGCTTCCTGGACTTGTAAGTCTATTTCTTTCACCAGATGTGGGAGGTTTTTAGTCATTATTTCTTCAAATAGGTTTTCATTATCTTGCTCTCTCGCTTCTTCTGGCACCCCCACAATTCTGATGTTGGTATGCTTGAAGTTGTCCCAAAGGATCCTTACATTATCTTCACATTTTTGGATTCTTTTTCTTCTTGCTTTTCCAGTTGAGTGTTTTCTGCTTCTTTATATTTCAAATTTTTTATTTGATTCTTGCCTTCCTCTAGTCTGCTGTTAGGTTTCTGTATAATATTTTTTTATTTCAGTGTTTCATTTCTAGTTGGTCCTCTTTTATCTCTAGTTGGTCCCTTTTAATCTCTAGTTGGTCTTATTTCACCTCCTCTTGGGTCTCACTAAATTTACCCAACTTTTCTGGAAAATTATTGAAAAACCTTATAAGCATGGTTTTGAACTCTATATCCAGGCGTTTATTTTCCTCCATTTCTTTTGTTTGTGATCTCTTCCTTTGTCTCCGCATTTTCATTATGCCGGGAGAACTTCTGTGTTGGATTCAGCCTTATGATACAAGACTTGCAAAAATGCAAAAGCCTCTCTGTTAAGTTTGGGAGGGGTGGTGTCTCAGGGCTTAACGGACCACCTTGCCTTCCAGTTGGCCCCCCCATCCATGGCCCCTGGGTCTCACGTCTAATATGGGTAATCACTGGAGTGGTCCTCGCGTACAGTGCCTCTAGTCTGCTCCCTTTCCAGCTCCCCTGTGCTCTGGGACCATATGAGTCTGGGTCCCCAGGGTTTCACCCAAAACTGGGGTTTAGTGGTGCAGTTGGAAGGCTCTGTCTCTTGCCTGCTCCTGAAAGCCAGTGGCACAATCAGCAGTCAGTTTTCTGCACACAGTGCTTTACGGGCCACCAGATTTCTGCCCTTTCGTGTCTCTCCTAAATTTCCATGCACTTCTCCCTTTTCACAGTCCAAACTCACCCCGTATGAGTTTCGGCTGGACATCGGGTGCAGTACCGTAAGATAATGGGTTCAATGTAGTTGGGAGTCTCCGTCTCCCTCCCGCCAGAGAAAGCCAGCCAGGTACTCAGGCACCCACTCTCTCCACGTGTGTCTCTGTACCTCAGCTTTTTGCAGCTCCTCTGAGCCTCCATGAGCCCCTCTCTTTCCTTCTTGTTGTAGAATTTCTACTCAGCAAGCTTTCCTGTGGTTCTGGATGATGTCTGTTCTGTCTTTTAGTTGTAGTTTTGAAATTGTTGTAGGAGGCAGCAGTGTAGGTGTTTACCTATGCCGCCATATTGGATTCCTCCCCCTAGTTAATTCTTCAGTAGAATATCCATCAGCTTTCCAGGTGTGTTAAGGATAGTGGTCTCTCCTGATTGGTCCATGCAAGGGTAGAAGATCATTGGCCATTACATCTGCTCCTGATGTCACAATAGTGTCCCTTCTGGTTTTGCTGCTCTTCTGGGCCTGTTGTTAAAACACAACTGAGGCCCAGATGTTATCTCTAGTTTGACCAAAACTCTGTGTCTGTGTTCAATAGACCTGAGGCTATGTTCCTAAGATTTTTAGATATTGACCAGAGCCTCATTGCTTGAGGGCTTAATGCTTAAGGGAGTGGTCATCTAAGAATGTCTAAATCAAATGACTGGTGACAGGCTAGGGGAGGAAAGGTCACCCTGGGGCTTGGCACTAGCCTATAGTAGTTGTTTTCTCTAGTTTTTGCAGATTGCTAAGCACCTGGGACTTTCTGCCCTGGTGATATTCCCTACCTGGCCTATGGCTCCTGCTCTGCTCATGCCTGTCTAACTGCCTACTCTATCAATATTATGTGATGAACTCAGCAATCAGTTTAAGTCTGGTATTTATTTTAGGTTTATTAAATCAGGGGTAAAGATTTCTGAGTCACACTGCTCTCCAACTTGAAAAGAAATCAATAAATCCTAGTTAATCGGCAGGCAACAGCCTAACCAGATTAAGTGTGTGAACTCTGGGCCAAGGCAGCTCAGTAAGCTTAATCTACAGGTGGATGATACAATAAAAAACTGACTATTCTGTATTTCTTTGCATGATGCTAAACCTATCATTTGGGTGAAAATAAAACAAATATCTATAAGAAGAGTTAATACATATATCTAAGCTTCTTTCCCAGGGCTATAATTGCCTAGATATTAATCTTCTCATGAAAAATCCTCCTTTAAATCTAATTGTTTATATATCAGTAGACAATTGAAGCACAGAAATGTGCAACAGTGCAATTTTAAAACTAATTCAATAGAAATAAAAACAAGCTATGGTTTCTAATAAAGATTATAATCTGTTCCTCAATAGTTTAACCAGGCATCTCTTCACTCTGAGTTTTAGCTCCTTCATCTGCAAAATGGGAATAATATAATCTCATCCCTTCGTTGAAAAGATAAATGAGAATAAATAAGGTATTATAATGTTACAGTTGTTAACAATAAAAGGCATTTCAGATTTGTACATAGCCTGCCTTATTAAAGGCAGCAATCTTTTGCTTACCTACAAAAGATCCAAACAGCTGGTAAACTTAGAGGGAAAAATGATAGGTAATAGAATTTTTTAAAAGGTAGAGGGAGCTAAGATTTGCCACCTTAAATGTGCCTGTAGGGATATAGATTTTAAGCTAGCTCTTAAAAAACTGTGAAAATCTTGGACCTTCCCTACTGCCTGCCTAAATGAATTCAGATAGAAAAACCCAGTTTAGGAAGAGTACCTTAGCATATTCACTTTAGCAAAAACAGTAAAGCCTTGATTTTGCAGACCTCAATTTAACAAACTTTGAATTGAACTGACAAAATTTCCAGTCCATAGGTAATATTTGAAAATTGATATCCTGTTAATTTTCAAATGCTTTTAACCAGGATTTACTTATAATTCAATTAATATGTTATTTTTTATAATTCACTGTTATTTTAACACATTTTAGCAAATAGGCAATATGTTGGGGAAATCACTAGTAATTTCACCGACATAAATATTACATACTCACAACTATAATCTACATATTTAAATCCCAAAGTCACTGCTTATAAACAATGTTCAGCAAGTGATTAGCATATGATCACACGGCATCAAGTGTTGTCAGATGCTGTGACTTTCTGCAGCAGTTTTAACCTGTGCCACCTATGTTCTGACCTGCACTAAGCCACACCCCAGTGGAGTGCTTTTGTTTATTCCAGGTGACTAGTGAATGCACACTTTTACTAGACCTATTCAGTAAAACTTAAAATTATAATAATACATATAGGATACTTTTCTGTGAAATTAAACTTTTCATACACACTTAATGTTCTACATAACTAAAAACAGGTAAACTAATTTGTCAAATTTTAACATACGCATTTGGAAGACTTGATTTATTGTATAATGGACTTTCAGCTTTAACGGACATCCTCTTGCCTGAATTAGCCCATTATATCAAGGTTTTATTGTACAAATTAAGTGTGGCAGGGAAGATCCTAACAAAATCTATTAGATTTCCCTCTATGTCCCATTTTTTTTCTGAATAACCCTTTAAGACTTTGATTAGCATGTTTCCTCTTCCTTATCAACCTGTGAATTGCCAACTTTACCTCTGAAATCCTATACCCCTGCTCCCCTTTGTCCAGAAAGGCACATAAACCTAAACTGCCTAATGCATTTCTGATCGCATATATTATGTCACCCCTGAATGTACATCCATAATAAATCTTGGGCATTTTCTCTGAGTAATATGTCTCATGTTAATTTGATTTTTAGCCCAATTAGAAGAATTTAGGAAATGGGAGAAAAATTACTTTTTTCAGCTCCAACAGAGGCATATCATTGCTTTGCTTTTATATGGACCAGTGGTTTCCAACCTGAAGCTTTCTATCTCTACAACAGAATGGAAAACCTTGCTTGCTAACACACACTAAAATAATTATATAACTATTATTTAACCTTTGTTGAAATTACTCATTGAGAAACACTGATTTAGCAATAAATAAAAACAAAAATTTATATTTTTAGCTGGAACAGCCATTTTCCAGTAATTTGACAAAATGACCAACATAAAGGGAAAGAGGAGAGGCACCTCCCATATTTTCTCTAGGCCTTTTAGAAAACATGGAATTGTTTTCTTGGCCACATACATATGAATCTACAAGAAAGATGATATTGTGGACATCAAGGGAATGGGCACTGTTCAAAAAGGAATGTCCCACAAATATTCCCATGGCAAAACTGGAAGAATCTACAATGTCACCCAGCATGCATTGGGCATTGTTGTGAACAAGCAAGTTAAGGGCAAGATTCTTGCCAAGAGAATTAATGTACGTATTGAGCCGAGATAGCTTCCTGAAAGGTGTGAAAGAAAATGATCAGAAAAATATGGAAGCTAAAGAGAAAGGTGGCTGGGTTTAACTGAAGAGTCAGCCTGCTCCACCCAGAGCAATACACTTTGCGAGAACCAGTGGAAAGGAGCCTGAACTGCTGGAATCCATTCCCTATGGATTCATGGCATGACAAGTGGAAAAAATTAAAAGACCTCTGTATTGTTTAAAAAAAAAAAAGAAAAATTTTAATGGGCAGCTTAATTCAATACTTGCTTTTTACTGATTGGTTTGACATCTCATAGACCACTGATTCTTAACTGAAGACCTTATTCTCTAGGGGTGGATTTCAAAATCTCCAGAGCAATGTTATATGGAGTGTAACTTGAAACAGCATAGTTTCAAGTTACATAAAATACCATTAAATATTTTATATTTATAAAATGGAAAAGATAAAATATTTTCATAAAAGAATCTATAGAAAAAAACGCTCTCAATGGAGTTCATTCAGGGACATACATTTTTATGTTTCTTAAAAGGAGATATGTGTTTGAATAGGTTAAAACAGAGCTTGGAATGTTTTGCCACAGTTCCCAAAATTCTCTAGGGGAAGGTTTCCATTTTGCCTTTTGAATTATTACTTGGAATAAGTAATCTGTTAGCAGGTCCATAGTTAGTGCACAGAAGATTCAGTAACTTACAGTAAAGGGATGGTGAGCCAAAGCAAAGCAAAGCAAAGCGATCAACACAACTATTAAAACCAAACAATGAAGAGTAAGCTGTCAAAAAGCAAATCAAGATAGCCTTGGGTGTTTTGTATGAAAGATAATCTACAATTGCCAGATTTAGAAAATAAATCACATTTAGGACATACTTAAACTAAAAAATATATATTAATTTTCTATCTGAAGTTAACACTTAACTGGGCATCTTGTATTTTATCTAGCAACATTTAGCGAAACCTTGCCTCCAGCACATCAATAAGATAATACTTCCCAAAGAATTATTCAATATATCATAGGAGCATATATGTAATATACCAGAGTAAGCAATTCAACTTGATCATTTATTCAGAAAATGTTCTTGCTCCCAGTACTACCCAATAGCTCCTTAATGAGAAATGACTGTGCTAGCGCCCTGGCCGGTGTGGCTCAGTTGATTGGAGCATTATCCCCTACACCAAAAGATGGCAGGTTCAATACTGGTCAGAGCACATACCCAGGTTGTGAGTTCAGCCCCCAGGAGGCAACTGATCAATAGATGTCTCTTACATTGACGTCCCCGCTCATTCCCTCCCCCCTCAAAAAAGGCTGTATTGGCTATAGCTGCTCAGATTCAACTTATGGTAGGAACAGCAAATAACTGCCCTTTATGGAGAAAATATTATCAACCTTTGAGGGGAAGCAAATCCCAAAAGTTTTATTTTTATTTAAGTCATTTTTAAGAAACAAAGGACTCAGAAAGAGCTTTTGACCTACCACTCCCCTTACCCGCATAAAGGAAATCAGACAGTGAAGCATGAAGGGAGGTATCACTGTAGCATAACATGAACTAAGTATTGCAGACAGGGCAGAACCTACAGTCTGTTAGATTCCCCATTGTTTCTGGGTGAACCTGCAAGAATTTACCAAATTTTGTCTTTTATTTTTTTATCCTCACCTGAGGATATTTTCCCCACTGATTTCTAGAGACAGTAGAAGGGAAGAGGAGGAGATAGAGAGAAACATCAATGTCATAGAGACACATGGATCGGTTGCCTCCTGTGCACAAACCACAACCAGGCCAGGGATCAAACCAGAAATCCTTTGGTGCAAGGGCTGATGCTCTAACCACAGAGCAAACCTGCCAGTGCTGATTACCAAATTTTTGTTCTTTCTTATCTATGTGTGAATTGCCTACTTTCCCTTTTAAGTCCTAGACCACTGCCTACCATCCCTTAGTCAGAAATAGTATATAAAACTCAACTGCTTAATATGTCCCTTGGTCTTATGTTCTTATGATAAAAATATGGTCATTTTCTTCTGTTAATATGTCTCATGTTAATTTTTATTAGTCCAGCCAGAAGAACTTAGAAAGAGAGAAAGAAAATTATTTTTATCTCCCCCACATTTTAAAGCTGGATATACATGCTTTGATATAGTATCTATACTTTCCTTATTTTGAGAGTTCAGCCTTTTATTGGGACATAGCCTAAATAGCCATTCAACCCAAGTTATTGGAAATTAGGATTGAGGCGGCAAGGTAAATGAATCATAGGAAAAGGCAGTGAGTAAGCTAGAATTCAAGGGACCAGAGTTCTCTTTCCTTTCCTGCCATGAACTGATTATGTGACCATGTAAAAATCATTGCACCTCTTTTGGTGTCATGATGCAAAAGAATAAAATTAATAAATCGAACTAGTGGTTTACTCATCAATTGTTTACTGAGCACCTTTTATACCTTAGAACCAAAACTAAGGAGTTGAGATACTCCTATCAAAGGGCTCATGTACCATTATGCTTCTATATTTGAATATTCCATCATTTGGATTTTGAAATGATTTTTCAGGTCTTATTTGGAGAGAAGAATCTCTAAAATTCACCATTTTACTTATCCAAACTTCCCCAAATTCTTTGTTAAAGTTTGAGTAATTTAAAAATTAAAGGCATACTATTTTCATTGGTAAATTTCATAGCTCCTTTTTCAAAGTTAATATTGACCCATCTAAAAAGAACAAAATTACAAACCTTAGAGATGATGAAACTAGAATATTTACCTTTGTAATCTATTCTTTTTTTTCTTTATTAAGGTATTATATATGTGTCCTTATCCCCTATTGTCCCCTCACTCATGTCCTCATCCCCCTGTAACCTATTCTTAAAATAATTTTAGAGTGCAGATAACCTTTTGAATATTGTTTGAGTAAGAATTACTTGAGTTATAGGTCACATGTAAAGCAGCTTAAAGGACTTATTGACAAACACATTCCTACAGACTAATATGAGTGAACAGATCTTAGCTTGTCAGTTCAGCTTGAATGAAAACATACAATTAACAGATTGAACAAGCAATATAGATGTTTCCCATCAACCTTTGACAAATGAAAGGTAAGCAGAGCTGTGTGCCTCTCATAAAGTGCTGACTTTGTTATGCTGAGGCTTGTGTTATATTGAAAATGCTTTACAACTGTGAATGGAAAATGAAAATTCTGTCAACCATAGCCAAATGTATTTTGCACATAAGATGATGTGCACTACTTTACTATGGACACAAAGTCAATGAGTACCCCACAAACCCAGGCCATTGGAGGTGGGCATCTTAGCATTAGTGCCAGACAGCTCATAAACAAAAACAAAACAAAAAATAAACCAAACAAACTCCTAGCAAATTGCAAATTTACATTACGACTAATTATATGTTCAAAGACCAATTCCCCTTTAAAAAATAAACCAATAACAATGTTCATATTTAGCCACATGGGTAATCGTGTGCAACAGTATATAAAATCAATCATATCCTCTCTTTAGATCCTAACCCATCATGAAATTTCAGGTGGAAAACTTCATTCTAATTACTATTCTTATAGTAACACACATCAAGCAATCTCACTTAATCAGACAGAAATATGGTTTCTGCTGGCAGATACGAATTAGTATTCAGACTCATCATTACAGGTATAGCTTAAGGTAGAATGGTATAATAAAATGAGCAATTTGGAAATCTACAACAAAACATCTTGGCTTCAAGGCCCTAGCTCTACAATACTAAACTGTTCTCTGAGTGGCTTTAAACCATCTACTGGCTCTCTCCCTGAAACCCAAGCCTTCTTTTCCATAAAACAGGAATATATTAGTACCCATCCAACATGATATTCAAATGGAATATGGGTGAAAACATCTCTTAGCATCTAAGTGTTCTAAAATGTTAATTATATCAACAATACCAATAGTAATAAATCCATCTCATAATGTCCCTCAGATGTTTACAAGTATTGATTAGAAAACAGGGGTTGGGTTTTATGTTGAATAGAACCAAATCATCTCTGGAATAAAATCTGCCTACATACTAAGGTTAATTTCACATATTTGGATACATCTTCTCTAAGAACTGCCCATGATCTACTCCTCATCATTCAGTTCTCAGAATCAAAAGCTGCCTCCTCAGAGAGGCCCTCCTTGAATACAATATCTAGAGTTGTGCTTCTTATTTCCATCTCTATAGAATTGCTTTATTTTATTACACGGAATATGTCACTACTTGAAATTATTTTAATATAATTATCATCTATATTACCCCACAAGAATGTGAGCTCCAAGAAGGCAGTGAATTTATTGGTCCTGTCTACATGTTTACCTCTGTATTCCCAAGAAAGTAGGCTTCTGGCACGTCATTTACTAGGTGTGAATTTTTCCAAACTTGTTCCCTAGAGGAAATTTTTTTATAAATGCAATGCCCAAGTTTTATGAGTTTTTGTGTGTTTTGTTTGTTTGTTTTTTGTTTTTTTTGTGTTTTTTTGTTTGTTTGTTTGTTTTTTTTTTGGAAGGGAGTTTTCTTAGTCAAATGCTTCAAAATTCAAGTTAATTCTCCAGGCGAATAATTAGGATAAAACTTAATTTTTCAGATGAATTCTAAAGAATTGATTATTTCTTGAGAAGCCATTGGGTTGCATTTAAATCACCATTTCACTTTGGAGTCTGAATGATCCAATTTATAAATCCCAATGAATCAAATTAACTAGATAACTGTCAAAATGTAATCCCATTTGGAAAGTGAAATACCTGGTTTTATTGTCTACATTAGTTAAATGAACTCCATTATTTAAACTTCACTTCCATTTGTGCTGTTTTAAGATAGCCTGTGTTGTGAGCTTTTAGCTCTAAAAACAGATGTAATCCTAAAATTTGCTCAATTTTCTTTAGATTATTTAAAATTTGAAATGTCACTTTTTCCCTTCTTCCACGAATTTATACTCCACACATTTATCCCACAGGAATATAAACATCTCACCAAGGCTTTAAATTATAATTATAAGGAAAGTACCAACAAAGTTTTCTATATGGTTCATTATTAATAAAATGTAAATTTGACTTAAAGTGGTTAATATTAGGTAAATTCTAAGTTTTTGTCTTAGAAAATTTTATGGTCTTGTAAGATTTCTTGAGTTATTTGTAAGTCTGTCTAATAAAAATCCATCCCAGGGGATTATAAACATGAATTAAAGACAAATAATTCTTTTGTCTGGGCTTCTTACTAGGTTTTAGGCTAACTCCTATATCATTCATCCTTTTCTTTCCAATGAAGACTTTTACATTTTCATTTTAGTTCTCATTCTTTCAACATCTGGCTATAGCTCTACCTGCAGTTTTCTGTGAATGTGGACAATTATGGTAGGAGTTATTGTTCTATTCTTGTGCATTAGCACCCGTTACCATTATAAGGCCTGCAAGCAAATAGCTCCGAAATAATAGCAACAGATTTAGGAATGAAAGTCACAATGCCTTTGTGCTTATATAGCACTATTTTCCTCCTAGTAGGTTTCTTTATGAAAACCATTTCATCAATCTTCTAAGTAAGAGGTTGGCAAATTTTCTGTAAAAAGCCAGATAGTAAAATTTTAGACTTTGCATATCATATAGAATGTGTCATAACTACACAAAAAGCAGGATGTAAGTAAATGGACATGGCTGTGTTTCAATAATGCTCAGTTTATGGGCACCAAAATTGGAATTTAATATAATTTTCACATGCCACGAAATACTATTCTTCTTTTGTTTTTTGTTTCAACCATTCAAACATGTAAGTCATTCTTAGTTCACAAACCATACATAAACAAGAGGCAGGCTGCATTTGGCTGAGGGTAACAGTTTTCCAACCCCTGATCTAAGCTGTCCCATGATACTGTACATGGCAGAAATCATCATCCCATTTTCCTCTGATAATGACAAATACAACACTAAAAAGTTGAGAGAGTTATAGCCAGTTCAGAAGAATTTATGGCCATTCATTCATTCACTCAGCAAATTATTTCTTGATTGCCTATTTGGCTATAAATGAATGTTGATAAATCCTTGTGTTAAAGTGTCTTCCCAAAATTCAGATATGTGCCTCATGCCTGCAGGTCAAATAATTTTCTCCACAAGGAGAAAGGCCTTGCTTTAGCACTTAGTGACTGTACACCCCGTGGCTACAAGACTTGTAGCAAATTAAAAAAAAAACTAAAACTATAAGGAGAAATAAAACCTGATTCTTACACATTTCAGTCCTATTCATACTGACCTCATTTAGTGTTCCTATGCTAAGGAAGAAGCAAAAACAAACAGAAACAACAAAAACAAGCAGAATGGTATTCAGAGTTTAGTGAAGTTAGGCTGAAAACAACATGGAAACTTCCAAGTCAAAATGTATAAAATATATAATGTACTTTTAGGTTAACTGCTCAGAGAATCAAGTGGCATTATGATATGGGAGCCAAGTAGCAAAATTATTATTCTAAATAGTTGTTTAGTCCATGGTTTTAGAAACTTCAATAATAGCCTAGTGCTCTATAAGCTTCAGCCTCAAATATGACACATAATGAACCTTTTAAAGAGCATTTCTATTACTACATTACTTTTAAAATATTAATTTAGCACCCCAAATATCAAGGGGGCTAGTTAATTGAGAGCAAGGCAGTTTCTAATAAGACAGACCACTTATTCTTCTGAGGAATGAGTTAAAGTGCAATTGATTATATATTTAAGAAACTCGGGTGTACATAAAATGTGTGTATATTCTCTATTAATCCCCATGAAATACAGTTTTTATTTTGCCATTTCAAATGAGTTGGTTTAATTCTAGGCAGGGCAGAATTCCAGATAGAACAAAGACTAAATAACATATGTTGACAGGATTCAGGGCTGGGTTTATTCACCTTACAGCTAAGGATGGAATGGCAGAATGAGACCTGAAGAGATGAGATAATGCATGATTATTATGATTTTTTATCTTTATTGTTGAGATTATTACAGAGATATCCCTCTTTTTCCCATCCTTAGCTCCCCTCTACCTGGTTTCCACCCCACCCCAGGCCTTTGCCACTCTCTTATCTGTGTCCATATGTACCGTATACATGCATATAAGATCTTTGTGCAATATCCTACTCCCCCGACACCCCTTTGCCTCTGAGAATTGTCACTCTGTTACATTTCCATGCCCCTGATTCTATTCCATTCACCAGTTTATTCTGTTCATCAGATTTTTTATTCACTTGATTTTTAGATTCACTTGTTGATAGATATGTATTTGTTGTCACTTGTTCATCATTTTTTATCTTTACCTTTTTCTTCTTGCTCCTCTTCTTAAAGAAAACCCTTCAGCATTTCATATAATACTGGTTTGGTGGTGATGAACTCTTTTAGCTTTTGCTTGTTTGTGAAGGTCTTAATCTGACCTTCAGTTCTAAATGATAGTTTTGCTGGGTAGAGTAATCTTGGTTGTAGGTTCTTGCTATTTATCACTTTGAATATTTCTTGCCACTCCCTTCTGACCTACATAGTTTCTGTTGAGAAATCCGCTAACAGTAGTATGGGTGCTCCCTTGTAGGTAGGTAACTTCTGTTTTGTTTTTCTTGCTGCTTTTAAGATTCTCTCTTTGTCTTTTGCCCTTGGCATTTTAATTATGATGTGTCTTAGTGTAGTCTTCTTTGGATTCCTTTTGTTTGGAGTTCTGTGTGCTTCCTGGATTTGTAAGTCTATTTCTTTTACCAGATGGGGGTAGTTTTCAGTCATCATTTCTTCAAATAGGTTTTCAATATCTTGCTCTCTCTCTTCTTCTGGCACCCCCATAATTTGAATATTGGTATGCTTGAAGTTGTCCCAGAGGCTCCTTACACTCTATTCATATTTTTGGATTCATTTTCTTTTTGTTCTTCCAGTTGGGTGTTTTTTGCTTCTTTGTACTTCAAATCTTTTACTTAATTTTTGGTATTCTCTAGTCTACTGTTGAATCTCCATATATTATTCTTTATTTCAGTCAGTGTATGCTTAATTTCTGACTGGTCCTTTTCAATTTTTGGGGGGCATTTTCACTAAGATCCTTGAAGGTCTCACTAAGTTCCTTGGAGGTTTCTAGAAGATTATTGAGTAACTTTGTCATTGGTTTTGAACTTTATATAGAGTAGTTTGCATTCTTCTATTTCTTTCATTTGTGACATATTTCTTTGCCTCTGCATTTTTGCTGTTTATTTCTATGAATTGGGTAGAGCTGCTAAGTCTTCTTGATTTGTGAGAGTGACCTTGTATAGTAGGTGTCCTCATGGGCTCAGTGGCTAAGCCTCCCCATTCACATAAGGTTGAACACTCTTGGTGCACCCCTTTGTGGGCTGTGCACAGTCTTGTTGTAGTTGAGTCTTGATTGCTGAGAGGAATTGACCTCCAGGCCAATTGGCTGTGGGGACCAACTACGACTACAGTGGGAACACTGCTGTGCAGGAGACACCCTTATGGAGTAGGACTTGTTTCAGTGGGGTGTTGGTACTGAGTCTGCCCCTTGAGTGTGTCACTTATGAATGTGAAGAGTTGTAATCTGGATGATCTCACTCTGACCACTTAGTACATTGGCTCTTGGATTGCCAAGGAGGTGCAAAGTCAGTCACTGCCTGGGGGTACCCAGCAGGAACTACAGAGATATATGCAGACTCCTCCTATTTGTGTCAGGTTTGGAAGTACCCAGAGGAGGCCCAGCTATGAAGCAAGGTAGGCTGGTCCTGATGCCTGGTCTTGGGCCTTTTATTAATAGGTTTGGGGTTTCTTGACCCAGCTGCAGCTTGTTTAACTGGTTTAACCTAAGAAAGGACAGGCCATTCATATGAAAATGCTGCTATGCACAGCTTGGGTGGGGTGGGGTCTCAGGGAATCACCAGGGTGGAGCAAACAGAAATGGCTGCCAGTCAGCCCTGCTACTGGGGAGGTCCCAGTATAGGAACAATGATCCCCGCGAGCACCTCTGTCTAGAACAGCGGTTCTCAACCTGTGGGTTGCGACCCCTTTGGGCGTCGAACGACCCTTTCACAGGGGTTGCCTACAACCAGCGGAAAACACCTATTTCCCATGGTCTTAGGAACCAACACACCGCTCCTCGGTGTAGCAAAATGTAGCAATGTAGTTTACTGTTGTCATATGAAGACAGTTACCCATGCTACACCACAATTCAAGACAAAATTTCATTTATTTGTAATTATAAATAAATATTTCACAATATATAACTACATATTGTTTGTGATTAACCACTATTCTTTAATTATGTTCAATTTGTAACAATGAAAATACATCCTGCATATCAGATATTTATATTACAATTCATAACAGTAGCAAAATTACAGTTATGAAGTAGCAACAGAAATCATTTTATGGTTGGGGGTCACCACCACATGAGGAGCTATCTTAAAACGTCGCGGCATTAGGAAGGTTGAGAACCACTGGTCTAGAAGAAAGCCTCCCTCCAAGTTCCTGTCCTGATTCTAGACAGTCCAGTTTCTCCTTGTATGTTTCTGGGTCCACCAGAGCCTTGCCTACCATTGGAGCTCAGAGGAAGCTGGAGCTTGTCAGTTCAGTTCATAATGCCGGCCTTTTAATTAGAGCAACTGGCTCTCCATCAGTCTCTATGCCACTGAGCTCCAATCAGCAATGGTTTTTATAGTCTGTAGTTCTTACTGCCCATAGGGACTTCTTTCCCCAGCTCTAGGACCCTGGGCTGAGGGTCTGGTGTGGAGCTGGAACTTATTGCTCCTCCAAATGGCCACTGCAGAGGAGATCTTCCTCCCAATTAAAAAAGTGGTACACCCAGGTGCAGGACCAGCCCGTTTTGCACCTCCACACTTCCTATCAGTCTCAATGCGCTTTCTTCTTTACCTCTCTAGTTGTAGTACTTCCACTCAGCTAGTTTAGTTGTGGGGGGCAGTAAGTACAGGCTTTTACCTATGCCACCAGCTTGGTTCCTCTCTATTATGATTTTTTCGCCACAAAATTTTATTCTTAAATGTACAACAGACTCTAAGACAGCATTTCATTCTAACTATAGATGACAAGAGATGTTATAACAGGGAATCTAGATGTTAAAACAAGAATGGAATTAAGGATCCCATTGCCCCAGGCACAAGGAATATCCCATTTTTTGCCAGATTTCTTCATTGCACCTGTGGCCAGGGGGCCCTTCCCTGCCACCTTCTCTTTTAGCTCCTCAGATTCTGCTTTTCTTTTTGCTTCTGTTTAAATCCCTTACTTCCTAGGGAGAAGCAGAGCAGGTTCACTCTAGGCAGGATTCCCAGTCACTCTGTGCCTGCCCACACCTCCATGCCACTCTCACCTAGTCCATCTCCTTGGCCTGCTTCTTGGGCTGTTTCAGGGCTGCTTCTTGCCACCTTTGCAGATGGACATGGCTCCTCAATAAATATAATTTCATAACCCTTTTTCATTTATCTTTCTTATGTTCAGTTATTATCCTTCTTAATGTGGATTTATTTAAAAAATCATATATTCTGCATAATGAATGTGTAGAAATAATATGTATTAAAGGATTAAAGGAACAAAGTAGTCTAATAAGCTTTGGGCCAATCAATTCTGAAAGCCACAAGTATCAAGCTGTGTAATCCAGCATTTGGTTAAGTTTTAGGTATGGACATGTACTGAAATTATAGTTAAAAGAATGATCTCAGTCTTATGATTCCTTATAAATTAGACAGTTTAAGACTCTGTAGTAAATATGAGCAGCTTATGCCTCATGTATAAGGATAGAAGAACCAAAATAATTCAGTGTATGGGTCAGTGCTATAAATAATGCTCCAAGATGGATTGGTACAAGGCATGTAGTCATTATTCTCAGTCTTGGAGGCATCCTTCAATACCTAGACTTTAAGCCAGGACCTATACTACTCTTATTATCCATTACAATATGCTTAGAATTATGCAGTTAGTGGGATATATTATTCTCATCTAATTACCACCAATATACTGTACTTTACCACGTGCAGGAAAGATCTTTAAATTTTTAGCTGTTTTTGCAATGGAGTGGTGACCTTTCACTAAATCTCCTGGTAAGCCCTAAGAATGCAGTGTCCTGCCAATTCCCTGTGAATTAATTCTGTTTGGCCTCATGCTTCACTGTTATTTGAGTGAGCTAGTTACCAACAGGCAGCATTACCTTCACTGTTATACTGAAATGTTGAATTTTTTTAAAGTGATATTGAGACTATTCAATGTAAAGCAAAATTATTATTTTATTTGGGAATAATGACTTCTGAAGAATCAAAAATACAGAGGACAGAGGATAGTGTTGGTATTAGTACAGTGATGCATAATTATAAAGTAAAGATGAATTTTCAAGATTGCATGAAGGAGGGTGTTTAGTTAAAATAAAAGGTCAATTGAGACCATAAGTACACATACTGTTGTTTGAAGGTTGGACAGTAAGGATTTTGTGTCAGTTTTAGAATTTTAAGGAGTAACTGTTTTTGGCACTATGAAAGATAGTGAAAATTAAAATGACTCATCCCTCAACTCTAAATAAATAGAAATTCATAAAAAGAAAAAGCCTGAATTCAAATACAAGATTAACATCTCCTTGGACTAGGAACAGAAGAGAAACTACAAAGCAGTGTGAAGCCAATGCTATGCAAAGTTCTGAGTCTAGAAGTATGCATACTACTCCACACTTCAGTTCCAGGGGCGTGTCGGTAATAAAAGAGCTCAGAGGCAAGCAAGGTGGAGAGCCAAGGGCCCTGAGAACAGGACTCCTGAACAGGGTACAGATTTATAAAAGACTTCTGACCTAGATAGAAAAGGAACAAGGAAGGCAATGGATTCCACTTCAACAATGAGCTAGGGACCCACTGGCTCAGAGCCGGGATTAGTGAGAGCCCTAAAATACAATATGGGCACTAAAAACTCAACACAAAAATGACAATCCTTACTCGCAGGTATATGACAACTTTAAAAGCACTGCTAAATAACTCGAGTTAAAGATTAAATACCAATGGAAATTTTATTAATGTTTGTAGAACTTAGATAATAAAAGTACACACTGCACATTAAGATTTGTGGGGTATACCTGAAGGTATATAATGAGGAAGACAGTATTAAATGCCTGTATTAATTATAAGGAAGGCGGAAAAATAAGCAAGTTCAATAGATATTTCAAGAAGTTAGAAAAATAATCTCAGACTAACTTAAAAAGTAAAAGAAAGGAAAAATAAAAATAAGCAGAGAAATTATTGCAATGAAGAAAAAAGGCAGAGAAATGTACTATAAAAGTAAACACTGGTTAATTTTTTTAAAATTATAAAACAAACAATCAGCATAACTGATAAAAAAGAGAAAATAAAAAATAAAACTAAAAAGAGAAAGTACAGATACAATAAAATTACAAAAAAACTCAAAATATAACTATTAAAATATTTATGCAAATAAGTAAAGAAATAAAATATTACAAATGAACAATCAGAGAGAATCTAAGATAGCGGCATAGGTGAGCACCTAAACTGCTGCCTCGTACAACAATTTCAAAACTACAACTAAAAGACAGAATGGACATCATGCAGAACCACAGGAAAGCTGGATGAGTGGAAATTCTACAATTAGAAGGAAAGTGAGGGGCTCATGGAGACCCAGAGGAGCTGCAAAAAGCTGAGGTATGAAGATGCGAGTGAGGAGAGAGTGGGTGCTGGATTGCCTCTCTGGCTTCCTCTGGCAGGAGGGAGATGGGAGACTTCCAAATACACTGAGCCCCTTATGCTAAGGCACTGAACCCCAGGTCTAGCCGAAACTCATACTGGGAGAGTTTGGATTGTGAAAGGGAGAAGTTCACGGAAATTTAGGAGAGTTGCACAAGGTCAGAAGTCTATGGGTACGCACTCCGCTGTGCACAGAGAACAGACTGGTGATTGTGCCACTGGCTTCTAGGCAGGAGACAGAGCCGAAAGACTGCACCACTTCTAACTCCACTAAACCCCAGTTTCCGGCGAGACCCTAGGGATCCAGACTCATACGGTTCTGGAGCGCAGGGAAGCTGGAAAGGCAGCAGTCTAAAGGAGCTGCGCTTGTGCACAGGGACTGCTCCAGCAATTACCCAGAGACATGTGAGACCCAGGGGCCGTGTAGGGCAGGGCTGACTGGAAGGCAAGGTGGTCCGTTAAGTGCTGAGACTCCACCCCTCCTAAGCTCAACAGAGAGGCTTTTGCAGTTTTGCAAGTCTTATATCATAAGGCTGAATCCAACACAGAAGTTCTTCCAGCATAATGAAAATACGGAGACAAAGGAAGAGAACACAAACAAAAGAAATGAAGGAAAATAAACGACTGGATATAGAGTCCAAAACCATGCTTATAAACCAGGTTTTTCAAGAATTTCCTAGAAAAGTTGGATAAATTTAGCTAGACCCAAGAAGAAATGAAAAAGGACCAACTAGAGACGAAAAAGGACCAACTAGAGATGAAAAAGGACCAAATAAAGATGAAAAAGGAGCAACTAGAAATGAAACATACAGTTTGAAATAAAAAATATTATACTGAGACCTAACAGTAGACTAGAGCAAGAATCGAGTAAAATATTTGAAAAGCAAGAAGAAAAAAGAATCCAAAAAAGGGAAGATAATGTAAGGAGCCTCTGGGACAACTTCAAGCATACCAACATCAGAATTGTGGGGGTGCCAGAAGAAGAGAGAGAGCAAGATATTGAAAACCTATTTGAAGAAATAATGACTGAAAACTTCCCACATCTGGTAAAAGAAATAGACTTACAAGTCCAGGAAGCACACAGAACCCCAAAGAAAAGGAATCCAAGAGGACAATATCAAGATACATCATAGTTAAAATACCAAGAGCAAAAGACAGAGAATATTGAAAGCAGCAAGAGAAAAGCAGTTAATTACCTACAAGGGAGCACCCATACGATTGTCAGCTGATTTCTCAACAGAAACTGTACAGGCCAGAGGGGAGTGGCAAGAAATATTCAAGGTGATGAATAGCAAGAACCTACAACCAAGAGTACTCTATCCAGCAAAGCTATCATTCAGAATTGAAGGGCAGATAAAGAGCTTCACAGAGAAGAAAAAGCTAAAGGAGTTCATCAACTCCAAACCAGTATTATATGAAATGCTGAAAGGTACTCTTTAAGAACAGGAAGAAGAAAAAGATAAAAGAAAAAAAATTATGAACAACAAATACATATCAATCAACAAGTGAATCTAAAAATTAAGTGAATTAAAAATTTGATCAACAGAATAAACTGGTGAATATAATAGAATCAGGAGCACAGAAAGGGAGTGGACTGATAATTCTCAGGGGAAAAGGAGTAAGAGGGGTGCAGGGAGAGACGGGACAAAAATCAGACACCTATGGATGAGGTCAATGGGGGGAGGTAAGGGTAGAGGGAAGGTGGGACTTGTTTGGATGGGAGCTATGGAGGGGAAAAAAGAGAAACAAATGTAATAATCTGAATAAAGATTTAATTAAAAAATGAACAATCACCATTAAACAAATGTAATGTGTAATGAAAAGTCTCACTTTAAGATACAAAAGGTTCACACAATTTCAAATGCACAATTTATCAGACTTTTAAGGAGTTAGATAATCTCTGTCTCTATAAACTGTTGCAGAGACTTAAAAGAGAGGAAAAACTATTCAACTCATTCACTGAGACTCGTTTAGCCATGACACAAAAACCTGACAAGGGAAATTTGAGAAAGGAGAATTACAGACCAATCTTACTCATGAAAAAATCCTTTAAAAAGTATTGAACCAAATCCAGGGATGTTTAAACAATAATAAATTATGGCCAAGCTGAGTTTGTCCAAGAAATGAAAGGCTGGTTTAACATTAGAACAATTAAAGTAATTAAACAAATTACAAACTAAAGAAGCAAAAACATTGTGAATAAATACAGAAATATATCAAATTAAGAACACAGCAGTAGTCTCTGACTTCTTAAATGGTATCTATTAAAAACCTGCAGTAAACATAATAATCAATGGTATAATTTTAGAAGTGTTCCCATTACAGTCAGGAAAAACACACCACTTACCACTTCTATTTAACATATTAATGGACATCCTAGAAAATGTAATAAAACAAAGAAAATAAATCAGGTATAAAAATGGAAAGGATAAGTCAAAACTGTTATTTCCAAAAATATAACTACATAGAAAAATACAAGAGTGAATACAAACTATTAGAAGAAGAAAGTTTAGCAAGGTTGCTAGAACAAAATCAATATACTAAATTCAATAGCAAAACTCTATACAAGTAAAAACCAATTAGATAATTCAATAAAAAAATATGGTTCAATTTGTAATATTCACAAAAGCCAAAAAGAACCTAAGGATAAATCTAGCAAAAGCTAATGCAAAATGTTTATGGAGTAAGCTACAAAAATTATTGAATGCCATAAAAAAGTATAATGAATGGAGAGATAAATATGTTCAGGAATTGTAGGACTATACTCATAAAGATATGAATTGCACTATAATTAATTTATAAGTTTAATGTGCTATTAATCAAAGACACAAGAAACAAACTGAAAACAAGTCGCAAACTTGGAGACAACTGCAAAGATCATAACTACAAAAATTGGTATCCAGATTTCATTAAAAAACACACACACACAACTAAACAAAAAGTAGAAAAATGAACAAACTATACCAACAGGCAATTCTCAGACAAGGAAATCTGAATGGATAATAGACATATGAAAATGCTCTTTCTCACAAATAATTCATAGCATATAAATTACGTCCGTGAGGGCTCAAAACATGCATGCAGACTGACAAGAATTTAACAATAGCAAATACATAAAATCAGGAATGTCATGCACTGATGGTGGGAGTCCCATATCATGGTCTTTGGAGAGCAATTTGACAGTACTTAGCAAAGTTGAGGATATTCATCCTCTTTGATATAGAAATTCCACTTTCAGGTATATATTCTGAAGTATACTCTCACACAAACACATACAGAAATACTCATGAGAATGTTTACTGAAGTACTGTTCACAAAATTAAATTTGGGGAACAGTCTAAATGTCCATTAACAGGAGAGGATAAGCATATTCATCTAATAGGCAATGAAAAGAATGACACAAAGCCTCATATATCAGCACAGTTAAATCACAGAAAAAAATGTTAAGAGATAAAAGAACACTGAAGAAGAATCTATATTTAAGGAAAACCTATTTGGAGGCTGTAAAAATAATAATAATGCATAAAAGGGAATGGTAAATATCAAATTCAGTATACTGGTTACATCTGAGAGTTAAATTTGAGAGGAAGAGAAACGGGGTACATAGGAAGTTTCAATTTTGTCTGTAATGTTTTAATGCATAAAAATGAATCTACAGAAAATATAGTGGCATATATTTGAGCTGAGTACAATAGTGATAAGTATGCGAGTATTTGCTATGTGAAACCCCTGTACAATTAACATATTTTCATCATCAATAAAAATATCCTACATAATAAAGACGTAATATACAAATTGATCATTACTCCAACACACAAGATTGCCACCCTCATGTGGTCAAAGATGGCTGCCTCCAAGTGGACATAAGATGGTCACTACAAGATAGCCGGAAGGGTAGGGCAGTTGTGGGTGATCAGGTCAGCAAGGGAGAGCAGTTTGGAGGGACCAGGCCTGCAAGGGAGGGCAGTTGGGGGTGATCAGGCCTGAAGGGGAGGGCAGTGAGGGGTGACTGGGCTGGCAAAGGAGGCCAGTTGTGGGCAACCACGCCTGCAGGGGAGGACAGTTAGGGGCAACCAGGCCATCAGGGGAAGGCAGTGAGGGGTGACCAGACATGTAGGGGAGAGCCGTTTGGGGTGACCATGCCTGCAGGAGAGGGCAGTTGGGACAGGACCAGGTATGCAGGGGAGGGCAGTAGAGGGTGACCAGGCTGGCAGGGGAGGGCAGTTATGGGAAATCAGGCCAGCAGGGGACCAGCTAGGCATTGATCAGGCTGAAAGGAGAGTGGTTGGGAGGGATCAGGCTGACAGGCAGAAGCAGTTAGGGGCAATCAGACAGGCAGGCAGGTGAATGGTTGGGAGCCAGCAGTCCTGGATTGTGAGAGGGATGTCCCAGATTGGACAGGGTACAGGCTGGGCTGTAGGACACACACACACACACACACACACACACACACACACATGCACACATTTTTTGCACCAGGCCTCTAGTTTAGAATAAAATAAAAACTTTTTCATCTAAAGTTCCTGAAAATTTCTCCCCGGTTTAGAAAACAGGGTGGTGTTAAAACTCAAGATAAACTCATCCAGAAGGAACAGTTTTGTACTCAGGTGCTACTAAGGTTGGCAATTAGGAGCTATATGCTGACTTCACATACACTTGAAGATTTCCAAATATTAATTCCAAATGTAATAAATTCCATACAATGTCAAATGGTTTAAGTGACCAGATAGGCTAATTTAAATATATATTAATGCATCTTAATGCCCCTCCTATACCTCCAAAACAAACAAACAAACAAACAAACAAAAACCCACAAAACCCATGACATTGAGACGAGAAACCAAAGAAATCTAAAAATCATGAGCTGAGCTAATTTTTAAATTTTCTTATTAACTGCTGCTAAGGTAGGCATTCCTTTTAATGAAATTTGGCTTTAGAACTCAAATATATTACACTACTAGAGGCCCGGTGCATAAAATTCGTACACTTGGGGGGTCCCTTAGCCTGACCTGTGCCCTCTCGCAGTCCAGGAGCCCTGGGGGGATGTCCAACTGACAGCTTAGTGGGCCTAAGCCATCAGTCAGACACACTCAGCATTGTCACGGAGGCGGGAGAGGCTCCCACCACTGCCATGGTGCTCACCAGCTGTGAGCCCAGCTTCTGGCTGAGCGGTGCTTCCCCTGTGGGAGTGCACTGACCACCAGGGGACAGCTCCTGTGCTGAGTGTCTGCCCCCTGGTGGTCAGTGCACATCAGAGTGACCAGTGATTCTACCATTTGGTCATTTACATATTAGCCTTTTATAATGTAGAATACCCTGTATTTGAGGCCCCCTAGAACCATAAGAAATGCAAAAAAAATTACTGTTAATTCATTCTTGAGTTGCCCCCACTTAAAACAAATTGCCCCCTCCATGGGGCATGTGCTGCACCTGGGGGACCAGGGGGCTTGACACTTTCCCTCTCTGAGCTTCATTTCTGAATACATACACATAGACCATGGGAATTGTAACCTCTTCTCCACCTACCTCACTGGGTTGTCATGAAGAGGTTCTGAGCAAATAAACCTAAAAATGTTTCATTAAGTAAGTGATGTCTAAAAAGGAAGGGGTTGTTATTTTAAGCTCACAGGTAGCCTCACAGGTAGCAGTTGCTCATTAGGGAAGAAGGGCATGATTATTTCCTGGGACTGTAGCTATGGAAGCTTTGCAGAGGGTTCAGCAGGACTCGAAGGGGCAGGTTCTGGCCAAAAGCCCTGTAGCAGTGTTCATCCCTAGAGATGCTAGCAGTTGTCATCTCTGGAGAGAATTATGGGATCGCTAGGTGGGTGGCTAGGCCAAAGGGGAAGTAACTGTCAAACCTTCCTGCTAGGTACCATTCTTTAAATTTTATGTGGCTGTTTCGGAGCTGTACCTGCTCTGGGAAGGGCTCCAATCTCCTGGAGTGGGGTAGGG
The DNA here is from genome assembly GCA_011751065.1 of Lasiurus cinereus. Taxonomy (NCBI): domain Eukaryota; kingdom Metazoa; phylum Chordata; class Mammalia; order Chiroptera; family Vespertilionidae; genus Lasiurus; species Lasiurus cinereus. Next base: position 25,643,020 of record JAAGEH010000015.1, on the reverse strand, counting down.
GGCGGGCCAGGGCAGAGCTAGGTGGGCTAGGAGGGTGGGCTTAGCCGCAACCCCAGCAAGGTTCAGCATGTTTCAGCTGTGGGTACAGTGCTGTTGCTGTCGGGGGGGAAGGGTCTGCCCTGGGGCACCACTCAGGCCTGCCTTCACCCAAGTTTGGAGTTATACAGAGGAGAAGCATGCCTGGCCCCTGCGGAGGTGGTCCAGCAGCAGTGGGCTGCAAGCCCCAGGTGCCTCAGGGGTGCTGACATGTGGTAGCTGGCGTGCTTTTGTTGTGGGTGCCCCTGGTAGGGGTGGAGGGGGAAAAGATGCTATTGTTGTTGGTACCCCTGAGGCTGCGTCTTCTCCCCATCTGGTCAGCCTCACAGTTCCCCCATGGGTGCAGGGGCTGGATAGGGTGTCCATGCAGGGGAATTGGAAAAGCTCCCCATGGCTGCTTCCTCTTCCTTCTTTGCAGTCTGGGCTCCTGTCAGGCACTCCCCTCAGACCCCAAGGAACTTGGTTCAGACCACCGCCCCCTGCTGTGTGCACATCCTCCTGCTGGTCAATAAATATGCAAATTGGTCATTACTGGGACACCATAACGGCAATTAGCATATTACCTCTTTATATGAATAAATAATTACCTAAAATTCACATATAGAAGGTAATAGAGAGGGAAAAATGAAGATAGGGAAGGGGAATAAAAGGGAAGGCAAGAGAGACCATGCTCCATGTGCCCAAGACTCTGGAATTCCCCACCCAATATCTAGAACTAATTTCCAAAATTTATCAGCATTTCTACTCCAAGTCCTTACAGCTAATGGTAGACATGATTTTTATGTACACATCCCTGGGTTCAAATGGGTCAAAAGGTAGCTGTTTGCAGGAGATGTGAATAGAGTTTATAGATTGGGTGGGATATCAACTGTGTATGTGTGAAGATACTTATAGGTGCATAACTGTTCTAAATTTGAACTTGGCCCTCTAGGTTACTATGAAGGTACATTTGTCAAGAAAGGAGTATACAATACATTTACTTAAAAGTGTGTTAAGAAGAAATTATTGGTGTGTGTGTGTGTGTGTGTGTGTGTGTGTGTGTGTGTGTTTAAGTGATAAGAATAGTGCTCTTTGCCACATCTACTGTGAGGATGAAGATCATTATCAGCAATCAGATTGTGGACCTCCAAGAAATGTGGATATCACTCTGAAGAGACACACAGTTATGGTGAAGGGCCCAGAAGCACCCTGCAGAGGGACTTTAACCACATCAACATAGAACTCAGTCTCCTTGAGCAAGAAAAAGAAGAGGCTCCAGTTGACAAATGGGGAAATATAAAGGAACTGGCTCCCATTCATACTATCTGTAGTCATGTACAGAACACGATCAAGGATATTACACTGGGCTTCTGTTACAAGATGAGGTCTGTGTACACTCACTTCCCCATCACTGCTGTTATTCAGGAGAATGTTTTTTCTTTTGTTGAAATCAGAAAGAAATTTCTTGGGTGAAAAATATATCTGCAGGGTTCGAATGAGGTCAGGCATTGCTTGTTCAGTATCTCAAGTCCAGAAAGATGAGTTGATTCTTGAAGGAAGCAACATTGAACTTGTATCAAATTCAGCTGTTTTGGTTCAGCAAGCCACAACAGTTAAAAAAATAAAAAAAACAAGGATATCTGGCAATTTTTGGATGTTAGGTATGTTTCTGAAAAAGGAACAGCTCAGTAGGCTAATAAATAAGATCCAAGTTGTCAATTATAGAAACACCAAGATGGTGGAGTATTTGTTACATTTGCAATATTTTAAAGATGCAATAAAAGACTTATATTGAAAAAAGAGAGAGATAAGACTAGCTTTCATGCTCATCTCACAGTTGTGGTAAAAATTAACTGACTTAATGGATATGAAAAATCTTTGTAGCCTACCAAGGGACATCACTCTTATTTTCCTGGTATAATCTGCCATGAAATATTCTGAGTTTCTATTCTGTGGAGACCTTAGGCAATGTTGATTCTGCATTGATGCACATTGAGTCATGATGTCCTTCAGGCTGCCTGAAGCTGAATTAATAGGTGGTTCTTTTACCCTTCTTTTGGGCTAGCTCACTAGCTCCAGTCCTTTGAAGTCTTACTTTCATCCTGATCTATGTTCTGTCTGATTTTTCTTAAATTTACTCATAAAGCAGTTGTTCTTCTTTATCCTCAGGCTAAATATTGTCAACTGATATTGATTACTCTTTCTTGGAAACAGTCTATATTACATCAACTCTTTCCAATATCCAGAAGAAGTTACCCCATCTCTTCTCACATTTTGCAGCATTTTAAAGTCAAAAGATCTATGCAAGTAGTAGGCATGCTTTTGCACATTTTGCAGATGGAAAATATAGACTCAAAGTGGTATTTGTCTGAGGTCATTAGGCAAAGCTTATATTTGTTAAACCTGGGACTGGAATTTAGGTTGGTCTGATTACAAAGTCTATGTTCTTTCTCCTATGCTTAAGATAACTTCATAAATATCAAAGGTATATATTTACACTGTCTTTCTCCTTTTAATGTTTTGAACTCATACAGCCAGTGCAGTAAGTAGAATCAGGGATTCCTCCTGGAGAGAACACAAGCCAAAGTTCATTACAGACCTCTTTTAGAAAGCTAACAGGAAACAAGTGGTGTTGCATTTCCTTGTAGTCTGTCCATGCCCTAGGCCAGTGGTCGGCAAACTCATTAGTCAACAAAGCTAAATATCAACAGTATAACCACTGAAATTTATTTTGAGAGCCAAATTTTTTAAACTTAAACTTCTTCTAATGTCACTTCTTCAAAACAGACTTGCCAGGGCCCTGGTATTTTGTGGAAGAGCCACACTCAAGGAGCCAAAGAACCACATGTGGCTCGAAAGCCTCAGTTTGCTGACCACGGCCCTAGGAAACAGTCCTTGCAGTTTCACAAACTATAAGAGAGTTTGCTAGTGGGGGGAGGGTGGATGCATGGATCAGATTTAAGACCAAGCTGGGGAAATTTGGCCATGGTAAATATTTGGAATAAGATTTAAGATCATAATCTAGGCCAATTTACTAGCACAACTAAAAGATTTACAAAATCATATTCAGTCACCGCCTAATTCCTATTAGAATAGCTATTATCAAAAAGACAAGAAATAGCAAGCTTTGAAGAGAATGTAGAGAAAAGAGAACCCACATACACTGCTGGTGGGATTAATAGGTACAGCCACCATGGAAAACAGTATGGAGGTTCCTCAAAAAAAATTAAAAATAGAACTAACTACCATATGATCCATTCATTTGTCTTCTGGGTATTTATTCAAAGAATATAAATCACTAATTCAAAAAGATATATACCCCTCTGATCATTGTGGCATTATTTATAACTAGGGACCCAGCAAGAGAAATTGTGCAAGACAAAGGACCCAGAGTCTTGCAGCTTGTTGGGACCCAGAAAGAGTCCCACAACCATCACCACCGTGGTTGGGGTAGGGGGACCAGAAAGAGTCCCATGGTCACATCTGCTACCACCGCCATAGGAGGTGGGACCCAGAAACACACCTGCACCTCTGGTCAAGTCCTCCAGATTCAAGTCCCCACCCCCCACGGGTGCCTTACCGTACACACAGCCCTGCTCACCCCACTCACACAGCCTCCTTCTGATAGGTCATTATACCATGATGACCAAGGACTTTTTATATAATAGATAGCTTAGATAGGGAAACAACCTAAGTGTCCATAAACTGATGAGCTCATAAAGACAATGTGAGACACACACACACACACACTGGAATACTACTCAGATATAGAAAAGACAAAATAGTGTCATTTCTGACAACTTTGGATGGACCTTGAGGGTATCATGCTAAGTAAAATAAGTCAGATGGAAAAGGAAAAACAACATATAATTTAACTTATATGTAGAGAATAAAAGCAATAAATAAATAAATAAATAAATAAATAAATAAAAACTCAGATACAGATAACAGATTGGTGGTTACAAGAGGGGAAGAACGAACAGGGGAGGGCAAAATGGGTAAAGAAGGTCAAATGTATGGTAATAATGGAAACTACTGTAGTAAGCATGCTATATAGTATAAACGTATATGGAATTATAATACTGTATACCTGAAACTTAAATAATGTTATTAAAAATATTACCTCAATTAAGAAAATATATTTACTTGATGATTAGATCTGTGTCATCTGTATTATATAAGTGATTAAACTTGATTAGTAACTATCTATAGTGTATTTGCTACCTTGTTTTTTAACCCTCACTCAAGAATATTTTTCCATTGATTTTAGAGATAGTGGAAGAGAGAGGAAAAGACAGAGAGCAACATCACTTTGTGAGAAACACATTGATTGGTTGCCTTCTGCTCACGCCCTGACAAGGGCCAGGGCCAGAGAGGAGCCTGTAACAGAAGTATGTGCCCTAGACCAGAATCAAACCTGGGACCTTTTGATCTGCAGGCTGACACTCTATCCACTAAGCCAAACTGGTTAGAACTATCTGCTACTTTTTAACTAACATGTATTTCAAGGCATTTAAAATATATTTTAGTGGCATATCATTTGGTTAATCCCATAATTTTTTAAAGAATCCACAAGCAATATGAGGCCTTTAAATCCTCTTGAAATCATAGAATCATAATTAACTAAACATTATCAAACTTAAATCTTGAAACATTCAAAGAAGGCTAGCTTTTGGAAACCCATAAAGCTCAAATAAACTCTTACATATGGGAAAAATACATCTCGGATTCGTACCATATTGTTTTCTTTGCTCCATAAATGTATTTACTTTAACTGGCCTTTTGTTGACTTACCAAAAATCTTTAGTTCAAAAATATGTCAAAAAAGGAGATCAAAGATGGCTGCCGATGAGAAGGCAGGCTGCAAGATAGTGTGTGAGTGAGAGAATGAAAAGAGAGTGTGTGGATGTATGGAGACTGTCTATTGGTGAGTGAGGGACAGCTATATTCCAAGGGATTATTGGGGTCTTCCAGACAGGGCTCTCCTGACCTGGAAGCCTCCACTGCTGCTAAAATCTCTCCTGGAGCAACCAGCTCTGCCAAAGGGACCATGCCATTTTGAAGGGGAGAGTGGCTGTTATTAGAAGCCAAGCCTTACCTTCAACTGGGAAGAATTGGATACCTGCCAGGACCCTACCACCACAAAATCCAAGGACCAGCTGAAAACCCACGCACACCAGGTATCAAGCAGCATCAAATACATGGACTTGGATGAGCTCTGCACCTTCTCATGGAAAGGTCAGATTCTGCCCAGAGAAAGGTGAGGTCTGCGATCCAGGATGGAGGGAGAAACATGTATAGTGGGTTCTAGAGGTTCAGGGGGTCTGCACTCCACAAAATCTGTGGACATTGGGGCCAGTGTAGTCCACAAATGTGGAAGGGGGTCAACAGGGCGGCAGCTGGCAGAAGGGAATTCTAGAATTCAACCCATAAATGGGCTGGGCACAAAAAGGCAGCCTGAAGTTTTACCAGTATACTGGTTGCAGTGTGCCAGAGGAAAAAAGATGTGCACAGAGAACTGTGTAGAGTCGTGCACAGTGCTGGGGCGAAAAAGTCGAGGGTTTGCATGCTTACTCTGGCTCTTTTTTCTCTTTAAATTCTTGTTTTTGATTACTAAGCCCAGTACATAGGATCACCCAATTAAAAACACTCTCAGAAACTGCAGGGAAAAGTTGCTTTTGTGAAACTTGGGATCAGAGCAGGGAGAAATGATCAGAAGACCAGCTCTGCAGCAATCTATTCCCCCAAACCAGTTTTAAGTGTGGCAGGGAAAACAAGATCTAAATACTGGGTAGAGTGGACTTATAGCCTCACTTGTCAATACAGAAATACTGCCACCCAAGGAATCACAAATTGACTCTTGTCTAAATATAACTAAAGGCAAGTTGAGAAACAAAGAAATACTGCCTGCTTTAAAACAGAATTGTGATTTACAACACAGAGGAGCAGTAGAACACAAGGAACTTTAATACTGTCCTAACTAAATGACAGGAAACAGGCGTGCCAAACAGAACAGTAGAGGAAGTGAATGACCTTCACCACAGCACATTTGCATTTTTTATTTTTTACTTAAAAAACTAATTTTTTCCCTTTTTTTCTCACTTAATTTTACTTTTTAAATTATATTTTTATTTTATTTTTTTTAAATTAAATCTTTATTGTTCAGATTATTACATTTGTTTCTCTTTTTTCCCCTCCATAGCACCCCTCCACCCAGCTCCCACCCCTCCTTCTGCCCTTAGCTCCCTCCCATTGATCTCATCCATAGGTGTATGATTTTTGTCCAGTCTCTCCCTGTACACCCCTCACCCCTTCCCCCCTGAGAATTATCAGTCCACTCCCTTTCTGTGCTCCTGATTCTATTATATTCACCAGTTTATTCTGTTGATCAAATTTTTAATTCACTTAATTTTTAGATTCACTTGTTGATAGATATGTATTTGTTGTTCATAATTTTTTGGCGTTTACCTTTTTCTTCTTCCTCTTCTAAAAGAGTACCTTTCAGCATTTCATATAATACTGGTTTGGAGTTGATGAACTCCTTTAGCTTTTTCTTCTCTGTGAAGCTCTTTATCTGCCCTTCAATTCTGAATGTTAGCTTTGCTGGATAGATTATTCTTGGTTGTAGGTTCTTGCTATTCATCACGTTGAATATTTCTTGCCACTCCCGTCTGGCCTGCATCGTTTCTGTTGAGAAATCAGCTGACAGTCCTATGGGTGCTCCCTTGTAAGTAATTAACTCTTTTTCTCTTGCTGCTTTTAATATTCTCTCTTTCTCTTTTGCTCTTGGCATTTTAATTATGATGTGTCTTGGTGTAGTCCTCTTTGGATTCCTTTTCTTTGGGGTTCTGTGTGCTTCCTGGACTTGTAAGTCTATTTATTTTACCAGATGTGGGAAGTTTTCAGTCATTATTTCTTTAAACAGGTTTTCAGTATCTTGCTCTCTCTCTTCTTCTGGCACCCCCACAATTCTGATGTTGGTACGCTGAAAGCTGTCCCAGAGTCTACTTACATTTTGCATTATGTTCACATTTTTGGATTCTTTTCTCTTCTTGCTTTTCCAGTTGAATGTTGTCTGCTTCTTTATATTTCAAATTTTTTACTTGATTCTTGCCTTTCTCTAGTCTGCTGTTAGGACTCTGTATAATATTTTTTATTTCAGTCAGTGTATGTTTAATTTCTATTTGGTCCTTTATCATCTTTAGTTGGACCTTTTCCATCTCTAGTTGGCTCTTTTGTATCGCTAGTTGGTCCTTTTTCATCTCCTCTTGGGTCTCACTAAATTTATCGAATTTTTCTAGCATATTCTTGAAAAACCTTACAAGCGTGGTTTTGAACTCTATATCCAGTCGTTTTTTTTTCTCCATTTCTTTTGTTTGTGATCCCTTCCCTTGTTTCGGCATTTTCACTATGCCGGGGAAACTTCTGTGTTGGATTCAGCCTTATGATACCAGATGCAAAACCGAAGAAGCCTCTGTTGAGTTTGGGAGGGGTGGAGTCTCAGGGCTTAAGGGACCGCCTTGCCTTCCAGTCGGCCCCGCCCTCCATGGCCCCTGAGTCTCACGTGACTGGGTAATCCCTGGAGCGGTCCTTGTGCGCGCGTGCACCCGCAGTGCCTCTAACCGCTGCCTTTCCAGCTCCCCTGAGCACTAGGACCAGAGGAGTCTAGGTCCCCAGGGTTTCGCCCGAAACAGGGGCTTAGTGAGTCAGAAGTGGCACAGTTCAGAGGGTCTGTCTCCCACCCACTCGCGAAAGCCAGCGGCACAATCAGCAATCTGTCCTGCACGCAGCACCGTCCGCGTGCGAGACCAGACCTGATCTTCTGCGACTCCCCTAAATTTCCGTGCACCTCTCCCTTTTCACAGTCCAAACTCCCCCCGTATGAGTTTCGCTGGAACTGGGGTTTAGTGTTGTAAAATAAGGGGTTCAATGCTGTTGGGAGTCTCCGTTTCTCTCCCGCCAGAGAAAGCCAGCCAGGTACTCCGGCACCCGCTCTCTCAGCACGCGCGTCTCAGTACCTCGGCTTTTTGCAGCTCCTCTGGGTCTCCGTGAGCCCCTCTCTTTCCTTCTAGCTGTAGAACTTACACTCCGCCAGCTTTCCTGTGGTTCTGGATGATGTCCGTTCTGTCTTTTAGTTGTAGTTTTGAAATTGTTGTGCGAGGCAGCAGTGTAGGTGTTTACCTATGCTGCCATCTTGGATTCCATCTATATTTTTATTTTTAATCAGTATTATTACTACTATTATTTTATCTTTTTTAAGTTTCATTTCATTTTCTCTTTATTTTATTTTATTTTATTTTGGGATTAATGTTCTACATTCTATTTTCATTTTTCCTTTAGCATCATTTTACTCTATCCCAACTTTACATTTATCCCAACACTCTCTCCCTCTCCTTTCCCCTTTGGGTTTCCTATTTCTCTTACCCTATTCCTGCTTTAGACTTTCCCTATTTCTTCTTTTTATCCCCTGTTAAAAATCCATCCTACTTATATATCTAATTTTTGATTCCCTGCTCCAAGTCCATGAACACTTCTCTATTCCCTTTTTTTATGTGTGTTTGTTTTTTTGTTTGTTTTGTTTTGTTTTGTATTATATTATGATTTTTGTTTGATTTTGTTTGGTTTTCCCTGCTTTCCTTCTGTTCTATTGTTGTTGTTTGTTGGATGGTAGATTAGATTGTTTTTTTTTGTTTGTTCGTTTTTTTGTTTGTGTGATTATTTCTCTTTTTTCTTTTTGTTTTTGTTTTTGTTTTGTTGCTTCTGATTTTCATCTCCTCACTTGTTATTTGTCGTTTTTTATAGTTTGCATTCATCTCTGGGTGCTGGTGTTTTGCATTTTTTCTGGATTAGTTGTTGTTCTATTGAGTTTTCTCCCCATATAAACAGTTTTTCTCCTTCTTTATTATTCTCTTTCTTTTATCTCTTTTTTTCCTTTTCTCAATATCATTTTTTTTGCACTTTTTGTATCCGCTAATTCTCTTTTCTTTGGTGGCCACCTTTATTTTAGGTTATTAGTATTGTGAATACATTTGTGTTCAGTGCCTTGCGTGCTGTACCTTCTTGTGCTGTATTTCGTGTCATTAAGCCAATGCAGGAGACAGAAAGCTATATAATCAAACAATCAGAAAGGAGAGATCATAGGGCAACAATAAATAGCCCACATACAAAAGACAAGGAGGCACTATCAGAAAAGGAAGTAAATGAAATGGAGACAAGCAATATGACAGAGAAAGAATTCAGAGAAATGGTCTTAAGGTCAATAGAAAGGATGGAAGACAAATTCAACATTATGTGTAAGAACCAAGAGGAAATTAAGAAGAAACAAGAATAAATGAAAAATGACTTGCTGTAATAAAGAACTCAATAGAAAGTATCAACGTTAGACTAGAAGAAGTGGAGCACCACATCAGTGAACTAGAAGACAAGGTAGGAAAAAATACCCAAGCAGAACAGCATCTAGGAAGAAAAAAGAAAAGAACTTAAAAAACAGGAGGAGATAGGGGGTGTGCAGGGGGCGGCTGATCAATGTTTCTCTCATTGATGTTTCTAACACTATCCCTCTCCTTCCTCTCTGTCAAAAATCAATAAAATATATTTAAAAAAACAACAACAGGAGGAGAGCTTAAGGAATCTTTGGGACAACACAAAACAAAACAACATCCACATAATAAAGATGCCAGAAGGAGAGGAAACTGAGCAAGGAATAGAAAACCTGTTTGAAGAAATAATGACAGAAAACTGCCCTGATATAGGGAAGGAAAAACCTACACAAGTTCAAGAAGCTCACAGAGTCCCAAACAAAATGAACCACAAGAGACCAACACCATAATTAAATTGGCAAACGACAAAGTAAGAATCTTAAAAGTGGCCAGAGAGAGACAGAAATTTACCTACAAAAGATTGCCCATCAGACTAGTAACTGATTTCTCAACAGAAATGCATCAGGCCAGAGGGATTGGGATGAAATATACATAGATATGCAAAGGAATGGTCTGAATCCAAGAATGCTGTACCCAGCAATGCTATCAATCAAAATTGAGGGTGAAATCAGGAGCTTCACAGACAAAAAAAAGGACTAAGGAAATTTATTACCACCAAAACAATAATGCAAGAAATGTTAAAGGTTATTCTATAAAAAGAAGAAATAGGAAATTAAGCAGGAACAAAGGGGTAAATAATAAAAATGGCAACAAACAAATACCTATCAATAATAACTTTAAATGTAATTGGATTAAATGTCCTAATAAAAAGACATAGGGTAGCTGAGTGGATAAGAAAACATGACCCATATATCTGCTGTCTACAGAAAACCCACCTTAGAATAAAAGGACTCACACAGCCTGATGGTAGAGGGATGAAAAAGGTTTTTCAGGTGAATGGAAATGAAAAAAAAATGCTGGGGTAGCAATACTTATATCTGACAAATGAGATCTCAAAGTGAAGCACATAAGAGATAAGGAAGGCCACTTCATAATACTAAGGGGAGCAATCAAACAAGAAGATATAAATCTGGTAAACATATATGCACCCATTACAGGAGCACACAAATACATAAAAAACTTCTGAATGATATCAAGGGACAGATTGACAGCAATACAATCATAGTAGGGGACGTCAATACCCCAATAACCTTCTGGACAATCCTCTAAACAAAAAATCAGCAAAGGATTATCAATCCTAAATGACACACCAGATCAGATGGAATTAATTGACATCTTCAGAATATTTCACTCCAGAGACACAGAATATATATTCTTCTCAAGTGCACTTGGATCATTTTCAAAGATAGACCATATGTTGGGACACAGGCAAAGTCTCTGAAAATTCAAGAAGATAGAAATCATATCAAACATCTTCTCAGATCATAATGGCATAAAACTAGAAATCAACTACAATAAAAACAATAAAAAATCAAATACCTGGAGGCTAAATAGCATGCTATTACACAATGACTGAGTTGCCAAAGAGATCAAAGAAGAAATAAAAAGCATCACGTCAACAAATGAAAATGAAAACACAACAATTCAAAATCTATAGGACATATTAAAGCAGTCCTGAGAGGAAAGTTCACAGCTCTACAGGCCTACCTCAAAAAACAAGAAACAATGGTAATAAATTATCTAACCCTATAATTCAAAGCATTAGAAATAGAGCAATAAGAAAAGGTCAGTGTAAATAGAAGGAAGGAAATAATAAAGATCTGAGCAGTGATAAATGACATAAGGACAAAAATAATAAATAAATAAATAAATAAATAAATAAATAAATAAATAAATAACCAAGAACTGGTTCTTTGAAAGGATAAACAAGATTGATGAAACTCTAGCCAGGCTCACCAAGAAGCAAAGATAGAGGACGGACATAAACAAAATAAAAAATGAAAGAGATGAAGTAACAACCGATCACACAGAAATGCAAACGATTATGAAAAAATACTATAAACAACTCTAGGCCAATAAAATAGATAACCTAAATGAAATGGACACATTCCTAGAAAAATACATGCTCCCAAAACTCAACGAAGAAGAATAAAAATCCTGAAAAGGTCAATAACTACCAAAGAAATTGAAACAAAGGTGAAAAATCTTCCAGCAAACCAAAGCCCTGGGCCAGGATGGCTTTATAGTAGAGTTCTACCAAGCATTCAAATAAACTAAAACCTATACTCCTCAGAATATTCCAAAAATGTCAAGAGGAAGGCACACTTCAAAGCTCTTTGCATGAATCTGTCATTACCCTAATCCCAAAACCAAACAAAGACACCACAAAAAAAATAGAACTACAATCCTATATCCTTGATGAACATAGATGGTAACATCCTCAACAAAATTGTAGCACATCAGATTCAGCAATATAATAGAAAGATCATATACCATGACCAAGTGGAATTTATTCCAGAGATGTAAGGATGGTACAATATCCAAAAATTAATAAATGTGATATATCACATACACAAATTGAGAAACAAAAATCACATAATCATATCAATTGATGCAGAAAAGCATTTGACACAATCCAACACCCTTTCTTGATAAAAAAAAACTGTCAGCAAAGTGTGAATAGAGAGATCATAACTCAACATAATAAAAGCCCTATTTGACAAACCTAAAGCCAACATCATACTGAATGGACAAAAATGCACTCATTTCCCATAAGAACTGGAAAAGACAAGGATGCCCATTTTCATCACTTCTGTTCAACATAGTACAAGAAGTACTAGCCATAGTGATCAGACAAGAAGAAGCAGTAAAAGGCATCCAAACTTGAAAAGAAGTATAAGTGTCCTTATATGCAGATGACATGATACTGTACATAGAAAACCCCAAAGACTCCATCAAAAAACTACTAGACCTAATAAGTGAATTCAGCAAGGTAGTAGGATACAAAATTAACACCCAGAAATCTATGGCCCTTTTATACACCAATAATAAACTCACAGAAAGAAAAATGAAAGAAAAAAATCCCATTTACCATTGCATCAAAAAAATTAAGATATCTAGGAATAAATTTAACTAAGGACATAAAAGACGTATACTCAAACTATAGGACATTGAAAAAAAAGATAGAGGAAGACATAAACAAATGGAAGAACATACCTTGTTCATAGATTGGTAGAATCAGCATCAATAAAATATCCATACTACCTAAAGCAACCTATAGATTCAATACAATCCCTATTAAAATACCAATGGCATATTTCAAAGATCTAGAACAAACTCTCCAAAAGTTTATCTGGAATAAAAAAAGACCCCGAATAGCCACAACTATCCTGAGAAAGAAGAACAAAGTTAGAGGAATCACAATGCCAGATATCAAGCTATATTACCAAGCCATGGTTCTCAAAACTGCCTGATACTGGCACAAGAACAGACATATAAACCAATGAAACAGAATGGAGAACCCAGAAATTGATCTAAGCCATTATACTCAATTAATATTTGTCAAAGAAGTCAAGATCATACAATGGAATAAAAACAATCTCTTTAATAAATGGTGCTGGGAAATTTGGTCAGATACATGCAAAAAAAATGAAACTAGACCATCAAGTTACATTACACACAAATACAAACTCAAAATGGCTAAAGGACTTGAATATAAGATGAGAAACCATAAAAATCTTACAACATTCCATAGGCAGCAAAATTGCAGACATATGACACAGTAATTATCTTTACAGACAGAGATATTTAGGCAAGAGAGACTAAGGAGAAAATAAACAAATGGGATTACATCAAAAGAAAAAGTTTCTGCACAGTAAAAGAAACCATCAACAAAACAACAAGAACACCCACTGCATGGGAGAACATATTTGCCAATGTTTTCATCGATAAAGGTTTAATCTACAATGTTTAGAGGGAACACATACAATTTAACAAAAGGAAGATAAATGATCCAATCAAAATATGGGCAAAGGACATAAATAGACATTTTTTGAAAGAGTACATTCAGGAAGTCAAAAGACGTAAGAAATTATGCTCAAAGTCATTAATCATCTGAGAGATGCAAATCAAAACGACAATGATGTACCACCTCACACCTGTCAGAATGACTATCATTAACAAACCAACAGATGACATGTACTGGCGAGGATGTGGAGAAAAAAGAACCTTCCTTCACTGCTGGTGAGAATGCAGACTGGTGTAGCCATTGTGGAAAACATTATGATGTTTCCTCAAAAATTTAAAAATGGAACTGCCATTTGACCCAGTAATACCACTTCTAGAAATAAATCCCAAGAAAACAGAAAAAAACATCAGAAAGGATATATGCACCCCTATGTTCATAGCAGCACAATTTAAAATAGCTATGTTTTGGAAACAGCCTAAATGCCCATCAGCAGATGAATAGATTAGAAAACTACAGTACATCTACACAATGGAATACTACACTGCTATAAAAAAGAAAGAATTCTTACCATTTGCAGCAGCATTTTTGGATCTGGAGAGTATTATGCTCTTTTATGTTTTTGGTTTTGTTTTGTTTTGTTTTGTTTTCTCCACATCTTCACCAGTCAGTGAAAGAAAAATACCACATGATCACACTCATTTATGGATAAAAAGAACATTATAACCTGATGAACAAAAAGATAGATACAGAGGCAGAGAAGCAGCGAACAGACTGTCAAATTACAATGGGAGGGTTGTGGGGGGAGGAGGCAAGAGATCAACTAAAAGACTTATATACATGCATATAAGCATAACCAATGGATGCAAGACACTGGGTGGGGTGTGAGGGCATGTGCTGGGTGGTAGAGGAGGTCGGGGGATGGTCAATGGGGAAAAGACGGAGACATAGGTACAACTATTTGTAATACTTCAAACAATAAAAATAAAAAGGTAAAAATATTTATTTTTCTATAGTTTTGAGCTATAAGAATGACTAGCTACATCATCTTAGATTTTATACTCTACTAGAGGTCCAGTGCACAAAATTCATGCATGGGGGAGGGGAAGTCTTTCAGCCCAGCCTGCTCCTTCTCCAATCTGGGACCCCTTGAAGGCTCTCCGACTGCCTGTTTAGGGTAGGATCAGCTGACATCCATCTCACAATCCAGGGCTGCTGGCTCCCAGCTGCTCCTGATTGCCCCTAACTGCTTCTCCCTGCCAGCCTGATCACCCCCTAACCACTTCCCTGCCAGCCTGATTGATGCCTAACTGCTCCCCTGCCAGCCTGTTTGTCCCTAACTGCCCTCCCCTGCAGGCCTGGTCACCCCTAACTGCCCTCCCCTTCAGACCTAGTCACCCCTAATTGCCCTCCCTGTAGGCCTGGGTCCCCTACAACTGCCCTGCCCTGCAGGCTCAGTCACCCCCAACTTCCCTCCTCTGCCGGCCTGGTCTCCCCTAACTGCCCTCCCTTAACTGCCCTCCCCTGCAGGCTTTATCACCCCCAACTCCCCTCCCTTGCAGGTCTGGTCCCTGCCAACTGCCCTCCCCTGTTGGCCTGATTGCCCACAACTGCCCTCCCTTATAGGCTTGGTCCCTCCCAACTGCCCTCCCCTGCTGGCTATCTTGTGTCCACATGGAGGCAGGATCTTTTAACCACATGGGAGCAGTCATCTTGTGTGTTGGAGTGATAGTCAATCTGCATATTATTCTTTTATTAGATAGGATAGAGGCCTGGTACATGGGTGGGGGCCAGCTGGTTTGCCTTGAAAGGTGTGCTGGATCAGGGTGGGGGTTCCCTTGGGGAATGGGGCGACCTGGGTGAGGGGCCTGTCGTGCTTTGCAGGCCAGTCACGCCCTCTGGCGACCCAAGCAGAGGCCCTGGTATCTGGGATTTATTTATCTTTTACAATTGTAACTTTGTAGCCTGGAGTGGAGCCAAGCCTTCTGCTACCAAGGCAGCAGCCATTGAAACTTTGTTGCCTTAAGCTGAGGCCTGGACATCCAGGGTTTGTAGAAAGCTTGGCCTCCCTCCTGTTTCTCTGTGGCCATAGCCATCTTGGTATGGTTAATTTGCCTTCTTGCTCTGATTGGCTGGTGGGCCTGGCTTGGGTGTAGCAGAGATATAGTCCATTTGCATATTACTCTTTTATTAGATGCTTTCTTAATAAATTGCTCATCAAAATGTCCAATGCTATTCTTTCTTTTACCCAGAATGTTATTTGAAAGCGTGGTTGAGAGATGCTTATCTCTACCTAAGCAGTCTAAAAGTTGTTCTGCTTAATGTTATGTTAATACATACATTATACAGAAAATAAAATCCTAATTATGTGATAAAATAATGATTTTAAGGGTCTAAATTTAAAAATATTTTAATTAGTGCAATAGTTTAATTAATTTTCAAGCCATGATCTCAATAACTCCTAAATATTACTAATGGTGGTCCCTGGGACATTCAATAAATAAATAAAAATAATTTTAAACTAGTATGTTGATTGCTTATATATATAAATGCATACTTGAGTAAAATATTTTTTGGAAATATATTATTTTAAAAATTTAAATAACCAGCCAAGGAATCTTGTATTAGTATATTAATTATAACCTCTTTATAAATTAATGAGTTGTTGGCATGTTAAATTCCTATTTTACTATAGTATTCTTTTTTTGGTTATCTTAGTAAGTAACAATTGATTTGAGAAACAAGAACATATATCAGTCCTTCTTCTAACCTTCTTCCACCTGAAATTTTTAAATACTGACAACTGAATAAAAGAATCTGCAAACAGAAACATGAGTAGATATAATCCAACTCATCATCAAGTTTTTCTTTCCCAAAGCTAGAAGGCATTGCTCCTCTGTAAACTTCATCCACCTTTATATATAAAAGTGTAAGTGCCACTTTGGAGTACTACACTGCTATTAAAAAGTGTAGTTATGATGTGCACTGACCACCAGGTGGCAGACACTCAATGCAGGAGAGGAAACCACAGGCATGGCAACATGGAACAGACTGATGAATCTCAGAGGGCAGTGGGAGGGTGGGAAGAGATTAACCAAAGATCTTGTATGCATACTAGAGGCCTGTTGCATGGATTCATGCACCAGTGGGGTCCCTCAGCTTGGCCTGTGGGTATCGGGCCAAAACCAGCTCTCCAACATCCCCTGAGGGGTCCCAGATTGTGAGAGGGTACAGGCCAGGCCAAGGGACCCACCAGTGCATGAATCCATGCACTGTGCCTCTAATTCATATATAAGAACCTTCAGATTTAGGGTTTAATGTTTTTTCTTATTCTTTCACTTCTCCTAAGACCAGAGCAGACTGATAACTACTAGTAAGTTGACTCTCATCATCTCCCAGTGCTTCAAGTTTAAGCTTTTAAAATTGTGAAATAAGGCCTAGAAATAAAACTTAGCTGATTTTTTTTTTTAATCTTAAAAGTAATAGAGTCTGGCCGGTGTGGCTCAGTGACTGAACATCAACCTATGAACCAGGAGGTTGTGGTTCTATTCCTGGTCAGTGTATAACTCGATCCCCAGCAGGGGCATGCAGGAGGCAGCCAATCCATAATTTTCTGTCATTATTGATATTTTTATCTCTCTCCCTTAAAGAAAGTCACTGGTACTAGAAGGATAAGGAGAATGAAAGAAAACATTAATGGGTTTTGCCAACAAATTAATATTTCACTACCTAAAAGAGATGAAGAGATAATAAAAGAAAACCTGGATGGGAAAAACAAACAAAGAAGAGGATAAGATATATTTTTCAACTAGTTTATGGCAATAACTTCCTAACTAGTCACCTGTCTCTCTTTTGTGCCTTCTTAAATCCACTTACATGCAAATAAACATATTTATCTCCATAAAACAAGACTTCAATCTTATTATAACATTGGAAAAAAGGCTTTGGGAGTAAACTGCTGGTTACAGGCTAAGGTCCTGACTCTTCAGCTGGCCCACTCCTACATAGTCAAACATTCCTTATGCTATTCCCCAACATAGCCTTCCAACCCAGACAGTGTGGTGCCACTAAAAATTGTTCTCATTTAATTTTGTGATTTTTACAGGGGCTGCTGCTCTACCATTCATTTTTGAAAGCCTACTTATCCTTTAAGGCACAGCTCAAGATAATAATTCACACAGCTTAAGATAACACGATCTCTCTTTCCAGATGTACTAGTATTCTATTCTAAAAATTCTTGCATGTGATTGTATGCTCTCCTGACTTATTCTCCAATTGCTGTTTAATGAATTCATTTCTTCACAAAAATATTAACAGAGCTCTTATCTTGTGCAAGGTAACATGCACGAGACTATCAAAACCGTGACTCTTAGTTGGAGAGGAAAATGACTCCAAATTTGAAAATGTATGTGGGTAGTTTTGCTTATAAGAGTTATTGTGAGATGCTACTAGCATTTAGTCTAGACTGGAGTGGTGAGGGGGTAGCTGTGGGACAGTTCCATTATTGGAAGATTTTTCCTTCCTAAATTATGAGCATGAAAAGACCCTAACATGAATCATACATGATTTGTGGCCTCAATGAGCTTATTGGTTCAAAGGGAGTATGGCATGAATGTCATGCATAAAAGAGTCTTATTCTCAAAGTGGAAACTATTTGTTGTCAGGATTGTGTAGGTTATTTTCTCTCAGTCCCTTGTAGTATCTAGTACTAGTCAGGATACAAGGTAGGTACTAGGTAAAAACTTACTGACTTGAAACATATTTTGAAAAACCCTAAAATTAAATGAATATTATGTCCTCCAGGGGAGTAATATTTCTGCAGATAATCATGTCATCATCACAGTTTTTGAAATCAATGAAGAAGACAAAGCTGTGACATGAGCCTGCTAATCCTCCTGAGGGCCAGCTATGAAGTTTTTGGAGTGGAAAAACAGCCTCTGACAATAAGGAGAAGGAGACAGGGAACAAGAAAGTGTCAGGAAAGCACTGGAACAGCAATTCCTTCCCTTGAACCATGGGTTTATTATAGAACATTTTACTTATACGGATTGGTGCTGAATAACTGCAGATTTGTTTTCTTTTTTCATTTCCTCTTCCTGACTATAACAATCATAAAGTGCATACAGCGCAGAAGAAAAATTTACTCAGCTCATCTACACAATATTCTTAGTTTATAACCAAATTTTATTCATCTAGAGCTCTTGTTGTGTTGCACAGTTAAATAAAATGACAAATAGTTTTCATTACACATGTCAACAATGAAAAAAATACATATGTGCATATCCAAGAACACTACTTTAAATGTATATTGTGCCTTTCTTCTGAAGAGAGCTCATTTTTTTTCCTGCATTTGCTCTTACAATAGCATTATGAGATAGACATCATCATCTCATTTTATAGCTGTAGAAATTGTTGTCCCCAGAGATGAAGTAACTTCCTGGAAGTCACATAATCTGTGTCAAGGCCTGGACTAGAAGTCAGTATCTTTGACTCTCTAAAAAATATATTACGTGGGAGACTTTATTTATCTGCCTTTATTGCTTCACAGATAAGAAAAGTCCTCCAGGAAAAGCAACAAATCTACATACCACCCGAGATGCTAGACTTCTACAATCTGTTTCGTTTCACAGGATTTTCTATTACACTGCTTTTAGTTAACTATACACCAGAGGAGGCGGGAGAACAAAAATTGTCATTTGAAAATGCTGGCTACAATCTGCAATGATCAACAAATTCTCACTCAGTAAGTTGAGCTTGCTTTAAAGCAGTGGTTCTCAAGCTTTCTAATGTCACGACCCTTTAATACAGTTCCTCTGTTGTAGTGACCCCCAACCATAAAATTATTTTCGTTGCTACTTCACAACTGTAATTTTGCTACTGTTATGAATCATAATGTAAATATCTATGTTTTCCGATGATCTTAAGTAACCCTGCTAGCGACCCACAGGTTGAAAACCGCTGCTGTAGAGCCTAAGACGATTGGAAAACACAGATATTGGTTGTGGGCACATCCCCAGTGGGGGGCGTGCAGGAGGTGGCTGATCGATGTCTCTCTCTCATCGATGTTTCTAACTCTATCCCTTTTCCTTACTCTCTGTAAAAAATAAATAAAATATATATTTTTTTAAAAAAAGAATACATTTACAGCATATGTTGAAAAAATCCATGTATAAGTAGACCTGTGTAGCTCAAACCGATGCTGTCCAAGGGTCAACTGTACAAACTGCTATTTAGCCTCTAATCTCCAGATAAATAAAATGCTTTCTAAATTACTATAAAAATAAATAAAATTTACTAGAAATTTTATACTACATTTAGGAGATTCAGAAAGTGAGCATGAATAAAGGCCCATATTGGTCTTCAACACCTAAAGTGTAAAACATTTTTCTATGTCATGTAGTATTTTTAAAATTATTTTATTATTAGTTTTTTAATTATTTATTGTTTAAAGTATTACATATAGTATTACATGTGTCTCTTTTTCCCCCCATTGACCTTTCCTCGGCCACTCCCATTCACTAACACATGCCCTCACCCCCCACCCCCAGAGTCTGTGTCCATTTATTCATTTTTTAAAATTTGTCTTTATTATTGAAAGTATTACATATGACCTCACTTATACATGAAATCTAAATGAAAACAAAACTCATAGTGTCAGAAAACAGATAGGTGGTTGCCAGAGACGGGGGTTCAGGAGTAGACCAGATAGGCAAAGGCGGTCAAAAAATACAAACTTCCAGTTATAAAATAAATAAGCCAGAGGGATATAAAGTACAGCATGGTGACTACAGTTCATAATACTGTATTGTATATTTGAAAGTGGCCAAGAGAGTACATCTTAAATGTTTTCATCACAAGCAAAAAATGTAATTATGTATAGAAATAAACATTAAATTTATGCAGTGATTATTTTGCAATGTGAATGAATATTGAATCATTATGTTGTACACCTGAAACTAATAAAATGTTATATGCCCCCAAAATGAAGAAAGAAAACACTTTTCTAGATTTTTTATAGAGTTGACAATAGCACCAAGAGTCCATTGAGACTCAATGATTTGATGCTCTCCTATAACAACCAGTGAAATGCAGCTTTCAAGTTCAATAAACTAGTAAATAGAGTAGATCCTTGGATTTAACATTTGCAGTTTTGACTATTGATGAAGTGATTCCATGGGTACATGACCTATAGTAACTTATAATGTTGCTGACCCATGAATTTGGATCTTGAGAGGCTGATATAGTAAAGTTGATTTAGCTAGTGAGTGAGCTGGCCAACTGCCCAGCATCCAAAACTCTACATCCTTCTGTATGTGTTGGGTTGTACAGAGCAACTCCGCTGAAGTGATGAAAGTTAACTTTATTTCTATGTGAAAAATGGCCCAGAAAAGAAAAACAACTGCTAGAGCTAACACTGGTAGTGAAGAGAAAGTGCTCGTTCTTAGCCAGAAAAAAATGACTTTGTAAATGATGTTAGTCTGCATTTATAGAATTATTAATGGTCTGAAAAGGGTCTGTTAAATTTTTCAGTTATACTTTACTGCATTTTATGAGGGAAATTAAATGCTACAGTGATATTTGAGGATATGGGGAGTCAGGGAGGTCTCAGGGCCTATCCTGTGTGAATGGAGAAGATGTGTTGTGCTCCCATTATGGTGCTCTATTAGAAACAATACCATGTCACTTTCATGGATAAAGTTTATTAAAAAGATTATTGGAACTATTTTATGTGTTATCTCCTAGGATACTCTGGAGACTGAGGGCTAATAATCAGGTTATAAGGACAATTGAGTTATTAAAATTCCACCAAAACTATTAGAATGCATGCTCATTCTAACAAAAACTGTAGGTCCTTATTAATTGAAATTTCACAAACAGAGATGCCTTTAATCTTTATTAAATAAATGCAAATGTAGTGTTTAAATCTAATGACAGTATATAGCAGTTAGCACTTCGTTAAAATTTTCTTATTTCAAACTGATTTATCTTTGAATGTAATTTATGCTTGGTAGTGCTTCTGTTATATTCATTTTAAGGATAAATTTGTTGAAAGCCCAACCACCATATCCTTAAAAAGAATGATTTTCACTCTAAATAAAGCATCATGGTTGTGCAACATATTTGTGTTGATTTTTAACATCTGAGAATTAACAACACAGTTAAATTTGAAATGCTTATGCTATGCATTAAGGTGTCAAAATGTACTTGTAAAGGGGAAATATAAAGATAAAAACTGACCAGTTGTGGTGGCTCAGTGGTTGAGCATTGACCTATGAACCAGGAGGTCACAATTTGATTTCCAGTCAGGGAACACTGCCCAGGTTAAGGGTTTGATCCCCAGTGTGAGGTGTTCAGAAGGCAGCTTATCAATTATTCTCTCTCATCATTGATCTTTCTACCTGTCCCTCTTCCTTGCTCTCTGCAATCAATAAAGATATATATAAAGACCTAAGCAACCTTTCGACCCTTCAACTGGTAGCTATGATGTGCACTGACCACCAGGGGGCAGACGCTTAACACACAGGCATGGAAACATGGAACAGACTGATGAATCTCAGAGGGAAGGAGCGAGGAGGGAGGATAGGAAGAAATTAACCAAAGATCTTATATGCATATTATAGGCCTGATGCACAAATCCATGCACTGGGCCAGTTTTGGCCTGGTCCTCACAGGCCAGGCCAAGTGACCGCACCAGTGCCTGTGGGGCTAGGCTGAAACTGGCAGTCTGACATCTCCCAAGGAATCCCAGATTGTTAAAGGGTGCAGGCCAGGTCAAGGGACCCCACTGGTGCACGAGTCCATTCACCAGGCCTCTAGTATTTTTATTAAAAGACAAAGACTAGAGTTTCACTTTAGCACAGGGTGTTGAAAAGAAGTTAGGACATAGTACATTTATGTTCAGATTTATTCCAGTGCCCACAAAAACTTGGACTATGAGAATATTCCAATGGCCAACTGGGACGGTCAACTTAATAAACACAGGTGTTTTTTAGTGACAGAGAAGTAAAAGGACAGGAAAATGCTTTGGCAACCTATGATATAAAATAATCTTAATTTCTTCTACCAGAGCAATATTGTGTAACATGGTAATTTGTTTTTCTTTTCAGTGGCACCATCAGGCTCCCATTCTGTGCAGAATATCTTAATTTGGATCCAAAAACAAATGTTTTAAAAGTGGCTTATTCTGTTGTCCAACTTACCCCGAGGAGTTTGACTATTATTACCTCTGCCAATATGCTCCTGATGAAGTAGGCATGATCAAGGTGCAAGGGGAGGGAGTAGTCAAAGGAAGAGCTTAAACATTATTTTGCACAAGTTCACTGAGCAACAGATAATAGCTACTATTTAATGAGTATATACTTTTTGTCAGGCTTCATATACATTAGTTAATTTCTAAAATTTAGCTAATGGGCATGTACTTTTTGCTAACCTTATTTTATAGAACAGGATATTCTGATTCAGTGAGGTTTGTTCATTCATCCACTTATTCACTCTATGAATAATAAGTGAACACCTACTATGTTAATCAGAATGCCCAAATTTGCAATGTCTAGTCACCTGGGCTCCAGCATCTGGAATCTGCTTAAAACAAGATTTCTTCCCACAGGAGAACAGTTTTGGTTCTCATTGGTGACCCTTCTCTTCCTATAGCAATACCTATCCAGAGCTCAAGCACAAAAACTATTGGACATGCCCAGCCAGCATGGCTCAGAGGTTAAGCATTGGCCTATGAACCAGGAGGTCACTGCTTAGATTCTCCATTAGAGCCCATGTCTAGGTTGTGGGCTCAATCCCCAGTATGGGGCATGCAGGAGATAGCCAATCTATGATTCTCTCTCATCATTGATGTTTCTATCCCTCTCCCTCCCTCTTCCTCTCTGAAATCAATAAAAATATATTAAAAAAACTACTTAACATGTCATTGAGCAATCAGAAAGACAACATAAGCACTTTACGTTGTACTATAACACTGTTATGAGCAAGATGGGCAGTGACCTCCAAATATGAGACATTATACTTTAGAATTATTTAATCTAAACTATACCTCATAATATACACCCTGCATCTTCCCATAAACCCTGCTGATATTCAAAATAGTGAGCTTTTTTGTTTTTTTCTGAATCTATCTCACAATAGATTCAATAACACCAATCAAAAAGTTTCATATACAACCATGACAAAACAAAACTTTCTATAATTTAACAAATGTTTCTAGTTTCATCTGTTTGTGCCCAACTAAGTAAATCCCTTCTCTCCTTGGTGTATTTGTCCTTTGGATACTTATAGACAGTTCTCATGTTTCTCATTAATCATTACTTAGCCAAGCTCTACATAATTAATCCTTTTAATATTTCCTCATAAATTAGTCGCTTCTGGTATGTTCTCAGTACTGTGCACTATATTTTTCAAGACTTTTAAATAATGTGCCCTGTATGTATTTCACACAACATTCCAATATAATCAAGTGTGAATGAACTTGATCTGTTCCATGTTGGCATGTGGACCACCACATTCACAGGTGTATTTCTGCAAGGGTTGTAATCATCATCCCAAAGCAGCAAGACAGTAAAACAGCAGAGCCTCATTCATGATCCAGATTTTCATATTTGCCTAGCCATATTTGTCTCACATCTCCTCTTTATCTCATACTAGACACTTGTTGATTATTGCGACAAGTAGATGCTAATAACTACATGCTTTTTAGAATGCATTTTTGCATATGTGAAAGAGCTTTGCTTGACTACTTACAGAGATCTTCATATGCTCTTTGAATGTTTAGCTTTCCTTTGTTTTCCTATTTTATCCACTAAGACTTTGAAGTAAGAAAGTTCAATCCCTCTATCTTCCACTTTAAACTTGTGAGCTGAAGCAGGTTACTTAGTCTCTCTGAGTCTTGATTCTATAATCTGTAAAATGGAGATGATAATAGTACCAAACAACACTGATGTAGTGTAAAGATTAAATCACTAAATATATTAAAGCATTCAGAACAGCACCTAACTCACAGTAAGTGCTACATATATACATTTGGTTCATAAAAATCACCTTATTGTTTATAATGGCTATTATAGCCACATAGAATACTATTTAAACTGAGACCTCTATTATAATTTTCTCCGAGGGCCACATCCAACTATATGCAATAGATATTTATGGTCCCATGGACATTCACACCTGTTTTGAATTATGGCATTTACAGTGGGCAATTTATAAGTCAAAATTTTAAGTATCTCTATAAAGTTATCATTTTCAATTTATTTTTTATCTCACAAAACCACTGTAATTGACCTAGACCTGTACACCAAAAGTGAACAGTAAAAAAGGGGGAGTGAATATGAATTTAGTAGTATATCAGTCAGTGGTGACTGCTAGGACCATCAGTGAAGAGCTGGGTTAATATTTCAGAGACTAAGCAAAAACAAAACAAAACACACACACACACAGCAAATATTTAAATAAACAGACGTTTGTTATTAGAAGGGACCAATTTCTACATGTTACAGAGAGGGATAACCTACAGAATTTAAGTGACTTTGCTGAAGTCATACAGTTAACAAATAACTAAAGTCAAGAAGAAGTAGAATTAAGGTCTCTTTCCCAAGAGCCAACTCTAGAAGGTTACTTTCTGAAAACAAATAGCAATATCTGGTGAAAATCAGTTTACTGAGGTCATTAATATGTTCCAATTACACTTATTATCTTGTTCTTAACTAGGCATCTAGAACTGGATTTACATATATCATTTTTATATTTGGTGGGAACAGATAACATATGTTTTTTTTTAATTCTAACAGGTTTAATTTTTCTGATGATTTGTGTTGTCAAAAAAAGCCAGTATTTTGAGCAACAAACCAGAATTTCAGGTACCAGTGTAGTTTGGACAGGGAGACACCTTGCAATTCTAATACCCCTCTAATAGTACCACCACTCAGGGAGCCAAATGCTTTCCTAATCTATATGGTAGGTCAATTGTGTTCATCCACCATTAGTGATCATCAGTATATATTCTAAATTTCCTGCTAGTAGTCATATACATAGACAGACCTTAAATTAAGCTTCTAATGAATTTTTAAAAAAGCAGTAGACAAAGCTGAATCAGAAACTGATAGATAAAAAGTATGCACACAAAGGTTATTATTTAGGCTGAAGATAACTAGCTGCTGCTATTTAGTGAACAACCCAGACAATAGATTTAGATGCCTAAAAGTATAGTGATTCCAAATTAAACTGAAGCTTATACCACAAATAAAAAAGGAATCATTACTTAAACCCCAGATTTCATTTTACATGTTATATGAGACCATCTGTTTAAAAGAACATTTATGAAAATGTTGAGCCTTTTCTTATTAACCTTGATCAGATTGGATATATTTCTTGGTAATTCCCATTTCATTGGTATAAAATATACTATCAGTGATTTAAAATAATTGTAACTAAATTCCACAAGATATATTGCATTAAAACAAACCAGATTGCCACTGCACTATCAAAGTTTAATTGATATAATTTAGATCTCATCTTATCAAACTGTGCATTATAATTCTTTTTTAACCAAATGATTGCAATCTTGTCATTGTACTTATACATGTCATTAACATATCAAAAACTCTTCTAGTATCAAAGGTTTGTGGCTTATGAAAATCTTCCCTTTTTTTACTGATCAACTACTAAATTATTTAGTGGTGTGTTCTGCATGCAGAACTGGATTTACCTTGAAGATTAAGCCTCAGGGCACCTCACTTGTATAGTCCCTTTCTGAATATTCACTTTCATACCTAATTTTGCAATTGTGATCTTATATCCCTTTTTTAAAGAAGGGCCTCCAAATTGTATAAACTCAGGCCCAAACAAAACCTGCATCTTCACCTTTCTGTGTGTCTTCTAGAAGTGTTTTGAAAGAAAAAGCTGTAGAAACTTATGACAACAAATATTAAATAATTGGAAATGTATGGCAATTAGAACCATATAATGTTACAATATGATATTTACCTGCCTCATGGTCAGCATCTTTCCAACATTAAGATTGCAGTTCCCACAAACTGGGAAATTGAAAAAGTACATCCATTTCAAAAACCCATTCAAATGCTTAATAATGGCAAGTTTCATCAGTTACAATATTTTAAAACAGTAATAGATATATGTTAGACATTAACTGTCCTCCTAATTAAGACATTCAGATAAGTAAGATTCCACTTGGACCCAGTATTTCACTGAACATTAACTGTTCTATTTAGATTCACTGATTATATCTATTTTTCCATATACAACATCCTTTCTTCTGATGTTAAAAATCTGAGCTGAAGGGGGAAAAATTGATACTATTCATCATTTGGAGCTTTGCAATAAAATTTAGGCTCATGACCTCAGTAAACTGATTTTCACCAGATATTGCTATTTGTTTTCAGAAAGTAATCTTCTGGAGTTGGGAAAATTTGACCCACAATTCATTTCTCTTTCTATTAAAGGCCACTTTACTTGGATATTGCTTTAATGTCAATTGAGGAGTCATTAAAACAATAAAAATGACCAATACTACAACATTTTTACCCAATCTTCATAGTCAGCTGTCTATTAGAGATTCTCTTCAAAATTCTGAAAGGAAGGTTTGTTTCAGAACCATTCTTCTTCCTTCCCCTTAGCATGATTTTTCCCCATGGTTGTCATTTCACTATTTAATACTACTGCAGAATTATGTAGCATATTGATAAGAATATTTCCACAGAGTAGAACAAATTCCAGTGAGTGAAAGAATAAATTAATCACTAGGACGAGTTTCATAAATGGAAAGAAACCTGGGATTAGGAATCAGAATGGGCTTCTAGTAATACTTTCTCCACAAAATAGCTGTGGGACTGTGACTTCATTTTAAGCTCCATGGAGCCACTAAGCTTCCATAAAACAGATAATGAGCAGAGGTGAGCCCTAATGTTCTCCCTTTCATCTATTTTACTCATTGTACTTTCCCATCAAATCTCATTTAATGAGAAGATTCTAAAACAAACAAAAAAGAAACAAAGGAATCCAATTTTAATTAAAAGCTGGAGATGGCCTCAAAAATCTTTTCCAACTCTAACATGAATTATAAGGAAATTAATTATTTTATCTTCTCTCTGCCTCTAAAGAATAAATGTGTTTACTTGTTTTGTACTATCTTTATAGAGGCTAGTCCCTTGGCCACAAACCATAACCATTTTTGATGGACATTTCGGGTACCAGTGCAGAACAGAGTAGAATTAGATCTTGTAAAACATCACTCAGATGGTACCATGCAGTGGTACCAACTCAGGGGGTTATAGATTCCTTCACCTTAGCAACAGGAAGAACAGCTGAAAGAAGCACAAATACCGAGGAAGATAAAATGGAAAGAAAAAAAATTGAAGAGGATATAAAGACATAGGCAAATGCTGGCAAAGCTTATGTAAATATAGCAGGTCAAGTTGAATGTGTGTACTTTAATGGCTTATAAAGATTATATTATTCATTGCACAGGATAATAAAGCCTCTCATATCTGGACATATACCATACTTCAATTAATGGGTACTTTCCATTCAATAGCTTTAAGTGTGGCTTCAGTGCTCTTAGAGAAAAAAAAGTACTGGAAAGTTTAGATTGTTCATTAATTTATCTTCATCCAGAATTAGACACGGTTTAAGTTTAAAAGCAACATTATAGCTTGAAGTGAATGCCAGGAATGAGCTGAGTTACTTCTAGATTTTTTGAATCAGACTTGGACAGAACAGTAAAGTAATATTGGTCTTTGAGGCTCTGCCTTTCCTTCTTAGTCCTCTTTCCTTATTTCTATAACCCTCCTCTGTTCATCTTAGTAGTTAACACCAGTAATTTTAAACAGTCTTCTGACTTAATAGCAAAATGGACAAAAATATTATTAGTGTTGCTTCTCTCATTCCTGAGCCAAACTAAAACTCAACCTTCTTCTACATTAAATAGAGGAATGGAGAGGTAACATACTACCAAATCTTGTAACCATATTAAATAATTTCAAGGCTGGCATTTTAAAAATATATTTTGTTGATTTCAGAAAGGAAGGGAGAGGAAGGAAAGGTAGAAACATCAATGATGAGAGAGAATCATTGATCAGCTGCCTTCCGCTTGCTCCCTACTGGGGATGGAGCCTGCAACCAGGGCATGTACCCTGACTGGGAATCAAAACATGACCTCCTGGTTCATAGGCTGATGTTCTACAGCTGAGCCACACCAACTGGACCATATGAATAATTTCAAATTTGTTAAAGATAATATAACACTAATGACTCTATTAGTGATTCATATCTTAATGGTTAGTTGTTGTTTTTTCTTTCTGAAATATAGCTAAAACTAACGATGCTCTACAAAATCTCAAAGCTATGCAGTGCTCTCTAGTTTTGTTGCTGGTTTTAAAGTAAATAAGATTCTAGATTAAGATGTATTCCATTCCTATGCATATATCCATGGAAAAAGTTGGAACCATGTTGGTATGTTTGTTTATCCTTTTCCCTTTACTCCTGAATGCTTTACTACCTGTGGCTATAGATGATCACTATTAAACATCAGGGAAATTATAAAATTATGAATTCAAGATTCAGAAAACAAGCCACAGTCCTTAATAATTATGCCAGTTAGGCACATAACCCTTTCCAACAGAAATTCTGACCATCATTGTGACTATGGTGCAAGCAGAAAGCAGTCAATTTCCAAAAGTCAAGATAGTGAGTCACCATCACTGGTCAGCTCCAGACTATTTTCTACCATCAAACTGTTAATTTATGGAGAGTTTAAAGCACATCCCTGACTTATTTAGCTTAAGCCAAAACCATTTTCACCAATTAATTTCAAGTTAATTTCAATTAAAAGACCCCTCCATATGCATTGGATACCATTTTTTTATGTATAAACACTAGGAACTTTTTTTTTCTCTTGAAAAAACATCTTTCTCTCTTGAAGAATGAGAACAACCAATTCCTACATTTGCACTCCTGATTTGGAGGTAGTTTGAAAAAATATTGGAAAAGTAGTACTAACAACAGAATAAAAAGCAAATTCTAAATACTGCCAATTCATTTCTGGTGATATAAACTAAATTGAAAGGAGTTCTAGTAAGTATCCAAATCCATTCACTTTTTACATATGTATTAAAGGATGAAGAAAGTACAAAAAGCTACCCTTTTAGAAGGTAGTATTTTTATCTCTATGCATCTATTGAAAAGAGTCAAGGTTGCTCATGCAGTCACACCAACTAAAATTCTGAGTCAAAAAACCTACAATCTGAATGCAGTAGTAACCTTACACACGAGATGTACTAATATTAAATGGCTCACCGAAGAACTAAAGTGTATGAGCCTTCAGAGGCATTCCTAATGAAGAAGAAAATGTCCTAAATACTTACACATAGCTCTGTCATACAACTATAAAATTCCTAGTTTCCCTTTGCTACTTGTTCTTTTTCATGTAATCCCATATCTGTTGGTTAAAGCCCAACACTAATGAGCCCAAGGTGATGGTTCGATCTTCAAACAGGCCAGTTATCTTTTCTCTGTTCCATGGATACAGAAGAGAGCCTGACCCAATCAGCTGCTGCGGAACTGTGTGCCAACAGGTTACAAAGGAACTGGCAAGGTTGCCTGCTTTTCTAAACTCAAAGGGTATGTCCTGCTAACTGTATGTTAGTGGGGTCATTTTCATTTCACCTTTAAACATATCCATGCTCCCAACTGAACTTCCCTTTTAAAGAAGGTTAAGACAACAGCATATCTGATCAAGTAGTCAAATGTGGCTGTATGTGTGTGTCTGTGTGCATGCACATGTACGCATATGTGTGTGTTTGGGGATGGGGTGAGAAATACATTTAAATGTGTAAGGCAGCCTTATTACACCCAAACACCATTTATGAGGGGGTATGTACATCTGTGGGAACAATTTGGTTTTAAATATTCCAAAAAAGCAAGAATAATTAAAATATTTTATTGATTTCAGAGAGGAAGAGGGAGATAGAAATATCAGTGATGAAAGAGAATCATTGATTGGCTGCCACCTACACACCCCACACTGGGGATCAAGCCTGCAATCCAGGCATGTTCCCTGACTGGAAATCGAACTGGGACTTCCTGATTCATAAGCCGAAGCCCAACTACTGATGAGCCATGCTGGCCTAGTAGCAAGAACAATTTTTAACCTTCGCTAATGATTCCTGCTCAGTAGATGATTATGATATTTGTATGCTTCTGCTTCTAGAGAGCACAAACTGACTTCCATAAAATGAAAACGTAAATGCTATTTTAGAGGAAGAATGTGTTGCTTTTAGAACAAATTTTTAGAATTATGTAAAAATAAACATTGACATATCTGAATTATTAAATATTTTAAGTATCCACCATGCTCTGAGTATATTGAGCACAAAATGGGTACTTAATGCTTACATAATAAGAAAAATAACAATATTGTTTCCTACTTTCAGCTTGGCTGACAAGCTATAGGCCTCCATTACGAGTAATAAATATTAGTTAGAATTTACTAATAGGCTGTTAAGAGTTCACAATAATTTTTTTTAGAGAACCCAGTTGTTTTTATTCATTTACCTTTAAGAATAAATCATCAAGAAAATTTCTCAGAGAAATAAGATGTTGCCAAATATCTGTTCATGTTAAATGACAAGATACCAATTTATAATTCAAATAATACAACACTCATAAACATATTTCAGAAATTAGAGGTAATTAAAACTGAAGGGCATTAGTATGTGCACTGTGAATGGGAGCACAAAAAAGGCTCCTAGAAAGAATTTTTTCTATTCATTTTGCTAAATCACTAATTGCCACTAAAGTACACTATATACCCTCTCTCCTAAATATAGATAACCTCTCTCAAATATCTAGTATGGTACACAGTCAAGTATGGTCAGTTTCATTAATTCAAAGGTGACTTTCTAAATCCAAATTGAATTCAGAAACTCCCTTTTATGTTTTTGTTATACTTAACGAGGATTTTAAACTCCACCTTTTAATTTTTAGGTTAATTATAACCCAGGGGACACTAGTTACCTTTTGACACTCCCCCAAATTACTTGTTAACTGGAAGACATATACTCACACTGAAGTCAAGAGGGTCAAGAGGAAAAGCAGTAGCTTCAGGATAAGGAGGGTAGGAAAGGTTTTCTAGCAAAGTCACTTAGCAAAACCATTTAGCTAGAGGGCATTATGCCAATTTCAAAGGCAAAGGAAGTTCCTCACAATTTCTGCTTTCTTTCTCTGAAGCAAAATATAATTTACACTTTTGGTGATCAAGATTTCTTTTTGATTTTTTTTTTTAGCAGACCCAACTCCTCAGAGTAAAACAATGCAGGTAATTCCAGAAGCACAACAAATCAACACCTGTAATGCCCTTCCTTTGCCTTAAGGAATACATTTAAATCATATTCAGTTATTCTCTTTTCTACCAATGGAGGCTTCCAAGTCATCTTTAAAAGCAATCCTACTGTTTCATGATTCCATGGTTCTATCCACATCAACACAATTTTCACAGGTAATACAATGATACAAATGGCCATAGGTGGCAGTACCAATCAACTACCACAGTGACACATTAATGATTGCCTGGGGGGTTGTTTATAACATAATGAAAATGTTCTAAAATTGACTATGTGATGGTTGCATATGTCTATGAATATAATAAAAAGCATTGAATGGGTGGTATATTTAAGTGTGCAAATTATGTGGTAGTAAGTTGATTTTATCTTATAAATCTATTATTTAAAATGTAGGCAGGAAGTACAAGTAGTGTTCAAGAATACAGAATGGCTATCTAGATCCTAAATTTCAGTTTTTAGACTTTTAGCCTCTGCAACCTTGGTCAAATTCCGAAGTAACTTGAATAACATTACTAACCTTCAACTTTTACATCTGTAAAATGGTGGAAAAAATATAGTACCTATGCACATACAGTTCTGAACATTAAACATGGTTGTGTATGTAAAAAGTACTAGCCTAATATCTAGAACTGAATCAGTGCTCAGTGTTTGCTATTATTCTCCTACCCCTTTAAAAAATAAAAAAGTTTATTGAGATCTAATTCAACTTTATAAAATTCAACTTTACAAGTATACAATTTAGTGGATTTTAGTACAATCACATAATTATGCAACCATCATCACTATCTAAATCCAGAATATTCTCAAAGCCACTCAAAAATGATATAGTCATTAGCAGTGAATCACCATTCCTCCCTATCCCTGAAGGCTATTCTGGGTATTTATATAAATGAAGTCATAAAATATGTAGCCTTCTATGTGTTGCTTTTTCACTTTGCATGTTTTTAAGGTTATTCATGTCGTAGCATGAATTAGAATAGAACTTCATTCATTTATCCAGCTGAATAATATTCCATTGTAAGGATAGTTCACATTTTTTAAACCCATTCAACATGTGATAGATATTTTGTGGATTTCTACTTATTGGCTATTATGAATAATGCTGCTATGGACACTAGTAAAATGGACATATGTTTTTGAGTTTTTCTGTTTGTTTTCATCAAGAAATCAAAACTCCAGTGTACCCATTTTCCCACTATTTTATTTTTTATCATTATAGAAGGTCTTGATGTCTAAGACCTGGTTGGTATAAAACATGGTTAACATTTAATAAAATGTAACCATGAATAAAAAGGTAACATTTTATGTTCATAACTGATAGAATATAAAAGTAAATGAAAACATCTTTTTAAATTAAAAAAACTTATATATTATTTATATATATTTATAAATTTATATTTTTATTTACTAAATATAATGCATTTAGATTATTTATATATTGTATTCAAATATAATTGACATGAAACATTATATTAGTTTCCAGTCTATGACATAATAATCCAATATTTGTATATAGCCAAGGCCAGGTAGCTCAGTTGGTTAGAGCATCATCCCAATATGTCAAGGTTACAGGTTCGATTCCCTGTCAGGGCACAAACAAAAATCAACCAATGAATGCATAAATAAGTAGAACCAAAAAAATGGATGTTTTCTCTCTGTCTGAAGTCAATCAATAAGTCTAAAAAAAATTAAATGTTTTTTTTTTAGTGGAATGCTATCCTTTTCAATTACTAAAGTAATCAGATGCAATGAAAAAAATTAATGCATTCAGTTTTAATCACAGATGCCTTATATTGGAAACAGCCCAAGCCAAGTCACAAAAACCTTGCTTTTCATGTGTAGGAGCAAGCTCAAGTCACTCAGCCAAATATTTTTAAATAACTAATCAGCCCTGGATAGTATGCTCAGTGGATAAAGCATAAGCCTATGTTCTGAAGGGTTGAGAGTTTGATCCCCAGCCCCCATAGGGGTACATGTGGGAGGTAACCAATTCATGTGTCTCTCTCACATCAATATCTCTCTCTCTCTCTCTCTCCTCTCTCTCTCTCTCTCTCTCTCTCTCTCTCTCTCTCTCTCTCTCTCCTTCTCCTTCCACACTGTATAAATATCAATGGAATATCCTCAGGTGAGGATTAACAATATAAATAAATAAATAAATAAATAAATAAATAAATAAATAAATAATCAAAGGAAACAACCAGACTTCTCACTTTCTTTAAAGATACAATGATCCTATCTAATAAAGAGTGAATATGATAATTGACCATCACTCTGTTACAAAGATAGCTGCACCCATAGCTGAGGCCAAATACCCATAAGGAGCCTTAACAAGCAATCAGCAGGGACCTAAAGATACGCCCTACCCTGCTCCCATGGGGCTTGACAGGGGACCTCAGGCCGAGCCCCCTACACAGCAGGGCTTGACAGGGACATCAAGATTTCCTTCCCGTCCTGGTGCTGGACTAGGGGACCTCAGGCTGCTACCCTTACCCCAGCACCAGGGAACCTCAGGCCATGCCTCCTGCCTGGGCATCAGGTTGAGGGACTTCAGGCCATGCCCCTCACCCAGCGGGGCTTGACAGGGACCTTAGACCTCAACCCCTGCCCCAGCGCCAAGCTAGGGGACCTGTGGCTATGTCGCCTCACCGGGTGGGGCTTGATGCTGGGCTAGGGGATCTCAGGCTGCTCCCCCTGCCACAGTGCCAGGCGAGGGGACTTCAGGCCACACTCCCCACCAGGTGGGGCTTGACAGGGGACTTCAGGCTGCGCCCCCCCACCCTGGCACCAGGCTAGAGGACCTGAGGCTGTGCCCCCTGCCAGGAGGGGCTTGACAGGGGACCTAAGACTATGCTCCCCACCCAGCAGGGCTTGCTGGGGGACCTCAAGTTGCACCCCCAGTGCTAGGTCAGGGGAACTCAGGCCGCACCCCCCACACCCATCTGGGCTTGACAGGGGATCTCAGGCATCTCCCCCACCTGGAGGAGGTGGACAGGGGACCTCCAGGAATACCCCTCACCCCATTTGGGAGACCTCGGGCCATGGCCCCCATCCTGGTGCCTGGCCAGGGGACATGAGGCTAAACCCCCTGCCTGGTGGGGCTTGACAAAGGTGGGACTGGCAAGGTCTGGATCTAACCCAATGGGGGGTGGCCGGGTCTGGGTCTCACGAGATTTTGAAGTGCATGTGGTTGGGCAGGGACTTGACTCTGGGTCCCCCTTTCAATATGCACAAATTTCGTGCACTGGGTCACTAGTAATAGTAATGTGAAAATAGAGGAGAGAATCCAAGATGGCGGCATAGGTAAACAACTACACTGCTGCCTCGCACAACAATTTCAAAACTACAACTAAAAAAAAGAACGGACATCATCCAGAACCACAGGAAAGCTGGCTGAGTGGAAGTTCTACAGCTAGAAGGAAAGAGAGGGGCTCACGGAGACCCAGAGGAGCTGCAAAAAGTTGAGGTACGGAGATGCGCACGCGGAGAGAGTGGGTGCCCGAGTACCTGGCTGGCTTTCTCTGGCGGGAGGGAAACGGAGACTCCCAATGGTATTGAACCCCTTCTCTTACGACACTAAACCCCAGATCCACCCGAAACTCATACAGGGGGAGTTTGGACTGTGAAAAGGGAGAAGTGCCGGAAATTTAGGGGAGTAGCAAAAGATCAGAGGGTTGGTGGCGGCGCGCACGGCACTGAGGGCAGGACAGATTGCTGATTGTGTCGCTGGCTTTCGCGAGTGGGCGGGAGACAGACCCTCCCAACTGTGCCACTTCTGAGTCCACTGGGTCCCTGTTTCGGGCGAAACCCTGGGGACCTAGACTCGTGTGGTCCTGGTGCGCAGGGGAGCTGGAAAGGCAGCGGTTAGAGGCACTGCGGGCGCGCGCACAAGGACCGCTCCAGCCATTACCCAGTCACGTGAGACTCAGGGGCCGTGGAGGGTGGGGCCAACTGGAAGGCAAGGCGGTCCCTTAAGCCCTGAGACTCCACCCCTCCCAAGCTCAACAGAGGCTTCTGCAGCTTTGCACGTCTGGCATTATAAGGCTGAACTCAACACCGAAGTTTCCCCAACATAGTGAAAATGCCGAGACAAGGGAAGGGATCACAAACAAAAGAAATGGAGGAAAAAAAACGACTGGATATAGAGTTCAAAACCACGCTTATAAGGTTTTTCAAGAATATGCTAGAAAAGATGAATAAATTTATCAAGTCCCAAGAGGAGATGAAAAAGGACCAACTAGAAATTAAACATTCACTGACTGAAATAAAAAATATTATACAGAGTCCTAACAGCAGACTAGAGAAAGGCAAGAATCAAGTCAAAAATTTGAAATATAAAGAAGCAGAAAACATTCAACTGGAAAAGCAAGAAGAGAAAAGAATCCAAAAATGTGAAGATAATGTAAGGAGCCTCTGGGACAGCTTCAAGCGTACCAACATCAGAATTGTGGGGGTGCCAGAAGAAG
>JAAGEH010000015.1:25556019-25605502 GCA_011751065.1 Lasiurus cinereus | reverse complement strand
CTCAGGCCGAGCCCCCTACACAG
Organism: Lasiurus cinereus; assembly: GCA_011751065.1. Classification (NCBI taxonomy): domain Eukaryota; kingdom Metazoa; phylum Chordata; class Mammalia; order Chiroptera; family Vespertilionidae; genus Lasiurus; species Lasiurus cinereus. Next base: position 25,605,479 of record JAAGEH010000015.1, on the reverse strand, counting down.
CAGGGCTTGACAGGGACATCAAGATTTCCTTCCCGTCCTGGTGCTGGACTAGGGGACCTCAGGCTGCTACCCTTACCCCAGCACCAGGGAACCTCAGGCCATGCCTCCTGCCTGGGCATCAGGTTGAGGGACTTCAGGCCATGCCCCTCACCCAGCGGGGCTTGACAGGGACCTTAGACCTCAACCCCTGCCCCAGCGCCAAGCTAGGGGACCTGTGGCTATGTCGCCTCACTGGGTGGGGCTTGATGCTGGGCTAGGGGATCTCAGGCTGCTCCCCCTGCCACAGTGCCAGGCGAGGGGACTTTAGGCCACACTCCCCACCAGGTGGGGCTTGACAGGGGACTTCAGGCTGCGCCCCCCCACCCTGGCACCAGGCTAGAGGACCTGAGGCTGTGCCCCCTGCCTGGAGGGGCTTGACAGGGGACCTAAGACTATGCTCCCCACCCAGCAGGGCTTGCTGGGGGACCTCAAGTTGCACCCCCAGTGCTAGGTCGGGGGAACTCAGGCCGCACACTCCACACCCATCTGGGCTTGACAGGGGATCTCAGGCATCTCCCCCACCTGGAGGAGGTGGACAGGGGACCTCCAGGAATACCCCTCACCCCATTTGGGAGACCTCGGGCCATGGCCCCCATCCTGGTGCCTGGCCAGGGGACATGAGGCTAAACCCCCTGCCTGGTGGGGCTTGACAAAGGTGGGACTGGCAAGGTCTGGATCTAACCCAATGGGGGGTGGCCGGGTCTGGGTCTCACGAGATTTTGAAGTGCATGTGGTTGGGCAGGGACTTGACTCTGGGTCCCCCTTTTAATATGCACAAATTTCGTGCACTGGGTCACTAGTAATAGTAATGTGAAAATAGAGGAGAGAATCCAAGATGGCGGCATAGGTAAACAACTACACTGCTGCCTCGCACAACAATTTCAAAACTACAACTAAAAAAAAGAACGGACATCATCCAGAACCACAGGAAAGCTGGCTGAGTGGAAGTTCTACAGCTAGAAGGAAAGAGAGGGGCTCACGGAGACCCAGAGGAGCTGCAAAAAGTTGAGGTACGGAGATGCGCACGCGGAGAGAGTGGGTGCCCGAGTACCTGGCTGGCTTTCTCTGGCGGGAGGGAAACGGAGACTCCCAATGGTATTGAACCCCTTCTCTTACGACACTAAACCCCAGATCCACCCGAAACTCATACAGGGGGAGTTTGGACTGTGAAAAGGGAGAAGTGCCGGAAATTTAGGGGAGTAGCAAAAGATCAGAGGGTTGGTGGCGGCGCGCACGGCACTGAGGGCAGGACAGATTGCTGATTGTGTCGCTGGCTTTCGCGAGTGGGCGGGAGACAGACCCTCCCAACTGTGCCACTTCTGAGTCCACTGGGTCCCTGTTTCGGGCGAAACCCTGGGGACCTAGACTCGTGTGGTCCTGGTGCGCAGGGGAGCTGGAAAGGCAGCGGTTAGAGGCACTGCGGGCGCGCGCACAAGGACCGCTCCAGCCATTACCCAGTCACGTGAGACTCAGGGGCCGTGGAGGGTGGGGCCAACTGGAAGGCAAGGCGGTCCCTTAAGCCCTGAGACTCCACCCCTCCCAAGCTCAACAGAGGCTTCTGCAGCTTTGCACGTCTGGCATTATAAGGCTGAACTCAACACCGAAGTTTCCCCAACATAGTGAAAATGCCGAGACAAGGGAAGGGATCACAAACAAAAGAAATGGAGGAAAAAAAACGACTGGATATAGAGTTCAAAACCACGCTTATAAGGTTTTTCAAGAATATGCTAGAAAAGATGAATAAATTTATCAAGTCCCAAGAGGAGATGAAAAAGGACCAACTAGAAATTAAACATTCACTGACTGAAATAAAAAATATTATACAGAGTCCTAACAGCAGACTAGAGAAAGGCAAGAATCAAGTCAAAAATTTGAAATATAAAGAAGCAGAACACACTCAACTAGAAAAGCAAGAAGAGAAAAGAATCCAAAAATGTGAAGATAATGTAAGGAGACTGTGGGACAGCTTCAAACGTACCAACATCAGAATTGTGGGAGTGCCAGAAGAGAGAGAGCAAGATACTGAAAACCTATTTAAAGAAATAATGACTGAAAACTTCCCACATCTGGTGAAAGAAATAGACTTACACGTCCAGGAAGCACACAGAACCCCATATGAAAGGAATCCAAAGAGGACCACACCCAGACACATCATAATTAAAATACCAAGAGCAAAAGACAAAGAGAGAATATTAAAAGCAGCAAGAGAAAAACAGTTCATTACCTACAAGGGAGCACCCATACGACTGTCAGCTGATTTCTCAACAGAAACGATGTAGGCCAGACGGGAGTGGCAAGAAATATTCAACGTGATGAATAGCAAGAACCTACAACCAAGAATAATTTATCCAGCAAAGCTATCATTCAGAATTGAAGGGCAGATAAAGAGCTTCACAGATAAGAAAAAGCTAAAGGAGTTCATCAATTCCAAACCAGTATTATATGAAATGCTGAAAGGTACTCTTTAAGAAGAGGAAGAAGAAAAAGATTAAAGTCAAAAAATTATGAACAACAAATACGTATCTATCAACAAGTGAATCTAAAAATTAAGTTAATTAAAAATTTGATCAACAGAATAAACTGGTGAATATACTAGAATCAGGAGCATTGAAAGGGAGTGGACTGATAATTCTCAGGGGGAAAGGCGTGAGGAGTATACAGGGAGAGAGTGGACAAAAATCATACACCTATGGATGAGGTCAACGGGAGGGAGGGAAGGGTGGGAGCTGGGTGGAGGGGTGCTATGGAGGGGAAAAAAAAGAAAAACAAATGTAATAATCTGAATAATAAAGATTTAATTAAAATTAAAAAAAAATAGTAATGTGAAAATAAACACTCATTTTGCACATGAAGATTCATATTGTCAGAATATTTAAAAACTGCAATTCAATGCCCAGACCCCTATTTTTCAGATGAGGAGTCAAGAGACAGAGATATTCAATAACTTGCTGGTAAATAAAAGATGTAGAATTGGAATCCAGGCAGTCTGGTTCTATCATTCATGCTCTTTACCACTATGCTATTCTGTCTCAAAAACAAAAATTTCTGTTCCTTAAAATATAATAGGTAAAATTTTCAATCCAATGCCATATATTTGACCTAGATTTTGGGTGTTGAGGATGCTACACTGTATAGAGATATCTATCTAATAAAAGATTAACCTGCTAATTGACCATACCTTCACTAAACTCACCAGCCAATCAGAAATATGCAAATTAACCCAACAAAGATGGCGGATTAAGTTGCATACTCAGGTGCCAAGCAGCCAGGGATGGGGTGGGACACTTGCTTCATCACCATGGTGATGATGCAGGCATTCCACATCACCCCAGCCACTTAGGGCCTCTGGGCAGTATGGGAAGGCAGAAAGGCTGCTCCAGCAAGAGGGAAGGCGGTGCCAGCAGCCAGGGGAACAAAGGCCCATTCTTGCACGAATCTTCATTTGAGTCTCAGGCCACAAGTTGAATTATAATGTATAACTGAAACTTATATAATGTAATTAACCAATTTTACCTCAAAACATTAAAAAATATATATAAGGTAAAATTTGAACCCCATTAAACTATATGAGTTTTACGGACTTCTTTATCTTAAAAAATACCAAATTCTACAATGACAATTGAATTAATATCAGCATTTATTCACAGAGTAGGTTGAAGGGTCAAGATAAAATAAATTAAGATCCCCTGGCTAGTGTGACTCAGTTCGTTGAGTGCCATCCCATGCACCAAAAGGTCACTAGTTCCATTTGGTGTATATGCTAATTTGATCCCCAGCAGTGGCTGTACAGAAGGCAGCTTATCTATGTTTCTCTTTCTCCCTTTCCCTTTCTTTCTTTCAAATAAATAAAAACATTTTTAATCAACTAAATCTTCTATACCATTTCTAGCTACAGTCCTGAAGAGCACGTGAGAAGACTTCAGAAGATACTCAAAATACCTAATTATTTTGAAGAAATATATACTTATCTGCTTATACTTTTGCATTGGTTCCTTCATTATTTGGAGATACACAAGAAGATTCTGGTTGATATGGGTATTTCAGAGGTTGGTGTCTCCGGATAAAAATGTACCTGCTAGGAGTATCTCATGTTTACTATCCTGAAGATATCCTAAATCCAGAATATACCCATTTCCTAAAACTAATAGGTTTTCTATGTTCTAACTTGTGACTACCCAAACCTCTAGTTCCATTGTTTGCATCAGGTTTGCTCACACCTCTAGCCTGTGCCCCATGTTTGAAGGCCCTGAATTGGCTTTCACTTAGATAATCTGCTACACACAGAATGAGAATTATGCAGAGCCAGGGAGCCATGCCCACACTGAGCCTGTTCCTCTCCTCTATCCAGACGGTGTTGTGCCCCACAACTCCTTGCCCAAATTGCCTACACAGACCTTGGGCTGGCAAGAAAGTAGGTCAGGCTACACAACTGAGTCTCAATTTGTATACTGTCCCAGGACCCACTAGGATGAGCCTGCTTGCTGGCTTATGGTATGCCATACCCTTGCCTTGTGCACCCAAGCCTTAAATTTGACTCCTTAGTCCATTTATAACTCTCTAGAATCCATTTTTAATTCTCTGTCATCAATGATTCCAGAAGTTTCAAAAAAGATTCTTATTCACAATTGAAAACCTACTAAAGTTTTATTATCTGTGGTGAAGATTTTCCTGACCTCTTCAAAATGTGTTAGGCATCCCTTCTCAATGTATCCTTAGCATAGTATGATTATTTAAATCACATATTATTTCTGGAGTGTACATATGTTTTTCTTACTACTAAACTCAATAAGAATAGGAATAATGTCTCCTTATACATCTATAATAATAAAAGTAAAATATGCTAATTAGACTGGACGTTCTCCTGAACGAAGCTGATGGCTGGAGGAAAGCCTGGGTCCTGGGTGCCAGAGGGAAGCCCAGGTCCCAGGTGCCAGAGGGAAGCTGGTATCTGCAGCTGGGGGAATGAAAGCGTACTCTTGCACAAATTTCATGCATTGGGTTTCTATTATTACATAATAAGTACTCAATAAAGTTTGCTGAACTGAACTACTAGTACTTTCCTTTTGTATCATTTCTGTACTTTTTCCCAGTACACTGACCTTCCCTTCTTCTAGAATCTAATGCAGGGTTTTTCATCCTCAGGATTATTTACATTGGGGGCTGATCAATTCTTTGTTGGGGAGTGGGGTGTCCTATGCACTGTAAGATATTCCACAGCATCCCTGGCCTCTACCAATCAGATGCTAGCAGCACCTTCCCCAAAGTTTTAACAATCAAATATGTCTCCAGTAATATCCAAATGTCCCCTGGGGAAGCAAATGTTCACCTCAGTTGAGAATTACCACTCTAATGCAACAAATTGTTGTTCTGCTTTCTTCGTACTTGTCACACCTTCCCTTCCTTTAACTTTCAACTAAAATGTCACTTAGGGAAGACTCCCCTGACCACCAGACTGGGTTTAAGGCCCCTGATATATTTTCATATAGCATTTCTTTCAGCATATTTATCACAATTTTAATCTTATAGCTATTTCTTATCTTTCTCAACATTAAGTTCTATAAAGACACAGACTGGGTCTATTTCATTGCTAAATACCTAGCACTTTGCATAGTGACTGGCATATAGTAGGTGCTCAAGAAATATTTCTTAAGTAAAAGAGAATGAATTGCCCTATTTTCTGTGTTCAGGTTTCTATAGTAGTACTCACCAGATTTGTATGGTAAGATTCTGTTTACACTGTGACTCTTATTCTTCTAAAGTTAACATCTCATCAGCTTCCTCAGTATGTACCACAATAGCTACCATATTATAGACACACGTCTCTTAATATACATATATGCAATTTGTTGGCCATGCCTCTTTTAGAATTTACTAAGGAACACAATTACTCATTGGGTTTTTAATTAATAATAAACTAAAAATGAATTTAGGTTTAATATTCAGTTAACAAAAAATGTGATTAAATGGGCACTCCAGCACCAAAGCAAGTATTATCTTTCAATTGAAAGATACATTTAAGTCTGTACCCACATATTATAAAATCAAAAAGTTCCAGAAATTTCAGGCAGTTAAAAAATGTCTAAAAATCAACTAATTTGTTTTTTTTCCCCCTAGTGACTGAATATTTCAACATTAAGTAGAGAAAGCATGAAACCAGTAACATAAAGGACAGAAAGAGGAAAACAGCAGATATAAGTTTCTACCATAGGTCAGGTTGAAGTCTTTTTTGTTTTTCTTTATTCAATGCTGTCTTTTCATGTCCTAATGTTAGTCCAATTTTAAGGCTTCAAGTTGACAGGAAGGATATCAGAGAATAGAAAGGAAACATTTGGAGGATGGGAGGGTAATCTTTTTCTATGTACAGCCATTCCTGACAGGACCCTTAACAGGGGACATATGAAGGGAAAATGTCTGAGATAGAAGTTAAATGGCAAATGAAATTACTGTATTTAAAGCCAGCATAATATGTATGCTATGCTTGACAGATACAAAATGCATTACCATAAAAGCATGTTTTGTGTGTTCTACAAGGATGTGTAAGGCTTTAGAAAAATATGGTCATTTTCTTTTCTAATGTCTGTTACCCTTCAAATTGTAAAATTCTTGTTTCTGAAAAGAAAAAAAAACAGTCACATATCATGCCATCCCTCCCTACATGCAAATTACATGTGAATAACCGTGATCCTAGTTGCTATTTATTGACTACTCAAAAAAGATTAGTCATACTATACACATTCATTTTTTTCTTTTTAAAAAAAATATATTGTATTGATTTTTTACAGAGAGAAAGGGAGAGAAATAGAGACTTAGAAACATCGATGACAGAGAAATATCGATCAGCTGCCTTCTGCATACCTCCTACTGAGGATGTGCCCACAACCAAGGTATCGAACCTAGGACCTTTTGGTCCACAGGCCAATGCTCTATTCACTTAGCCAAACCAGTTAGAGCAGTGGTTGGCAAACTCATTAGTCAACAGAGCCAAATATCAACACTACAATGATTGAAATTTCTTTTGAGAGCCAAATTTTTTAAACTTAAACTATATAGGTAGGTACATTGTTATTAACTTAATTAGGGTACTCCTTCAATCGCACTGTAGGGTGTGTCTGTACTTGGTATTTTGTGGAAGAGCCACACTCAAAGGGCCAAAAAGCCACATGTGGCTCACAAGCCGTGGTTTGCTGACCACTGGGTTAGGGCATATACACATTAATTGTGAAGCTCACCCAAATTCTGTGAGGTAATTATTATTTTGTCAATGGTACAAAAAAAATTAAAGGCTCACAGAATTTGGAGAACTTGCACAGGCTTTGCAGCTAACAAACTGTAGGGCTGGAATTGGAATCCAGGTGGAAGAGGATATTGAGAACATCTTTCGTCAATACATACCATGCAGACACTTCTTTCCAAGCACATTTTATAATTAACTAGTGACCTGGTGCACGAAATTTGTGCACATTAAAAGGAGATTAATTAGAGGAAGTAATTTAATATTGCTATTTATCCTTTCTCTATAATAGAAGTGTCAGAGATGAAAGAAAACTAGTAAAATGTATATGAAAACCTTCCTCCTATCAGAGTCTGGAGCTCACAACAGGACCCAGAGTCAAGTCCCCACCCACCCACATGCACCTCAAAGTCGTGAGACCCAGACCTGGCCTGTTCCCCCACCCTCGCATTGGGCTAGATCCAGACTCAACCAGTCCCACATTTGTCAAGCCCTGCCAGGACAGGGGTGTGGCCTGAGGTCCCCCAGTCCAGACCAGGGCATGGGGTGTGCCTTGAGGTACTCCATCAACCCCTGCCAGGTGGGAAGACATGGCCTGAGATTCCCCTGTCAAGCCCAGCTGGGTGGGGATATGGCCTGAGGTCCCCTGTAAAGCCCTTCCAGGCAGGGGATGCACAGCTTCAGGTCCCTTGGCCAAGCACTGGGAGGGGGGCACAGCCTGAGTTCCCCCGACCCAGCACTGGGAGTGCACCTTGAGGTCCCCCATCAAGCAATGCTGGGTGGATGGTGTGGCCTGAGGTCCCGCGGCCTGGTGCTGGAGCAGGGGGAGCAGCGTGAGGTCCCCTAGCCCAGCACCAGGACAGGAAGCACACCTTGAGGGCCCCTGTCAAGCCCTGTTGGGTGGGGGAGGGAGGGCACAGCCTGAGGTCCCCTGTCAAGCCCTGCCGGGTGGGAAGCATGACCTGAAGTCCCATGTCAAGCCACACCTGGTGGGGGACATGGCCTGAGGTCTCCTGGCCTGGCACTGGGGCATGGGGAGCAGACTGAGGTCCCCTAGGCCAGCACTAGGACAGGAAGTGCACCTTGATGTGCCCTGTCAGGCCCTGCTGGGTGGGGAACATGGCTTGAGGTCCCCTATCAAGCCCCATAGGAGTGGGGGAGGGTGTAGCCTCAAGTCCCTGCTGATTGCTCATTAAGGCTCCTTATGGGAACTTGGCCTCAGCTGTGGATGCAGCCATCTTTGTGACAGAGTGATGGCCAATTAGCATATTCCCCTCTTTATTAGATAGGATTGCCCTGGTGGCAAGATTTCCCTTACTCCAACCTTTATTCTCTGACTATAAGGTCCTTAAGAACAGAGGCCATCTTCTTTATTTCTCTAACACCAGTAACTATCACCAAATCTGGCACATAGTACGTGTTCAATTCACACTCTTTGAATGAAGAAATGACATTTTGTCAACATAAATTCAATAAAACCATACTAAGACACTTTTTTCTACATTTTACCCATTCAATTACAGTGAAAGGCCACATGCCAAAAAGGAACAAACCAGTAACAGAAGCATGGAAGTCCTTACTTAACAAGAACTGGGGCTGTCTGACAAAACACTTCATTTCAGACTTGAAGTGTTATATATTTAAAAGTTAATTAACATAGAGATGCCCCACCACATTGATCTAAAAATGTTGAAAGAGTTGGAGAGAAGATTATGGTGAAATGGGCAGACCTTTTTTGTACCTCCTTCCAGAACCAGGCTGGAAATAAAAGTAAATTGGAGAACCTTCACCTGGAATTACTAACTGAGGTCCAGCTGAGGAGGAGACTTATATAAAGGAAAGACAGAAAACATCTGGAGACTGGTAAGAAGAATGAGGTCACAAGAGGTGCTGACCTAGCATCCACCAGCAACATGCCAACAGTTACCTGAGGTTTATTTCCCTGAGAAGATAGAGGCCTGGAACCCAGGCTGGGCTCCACAGCACAGACCATCAGAGTGAAGACCAGTGGCCCATGTAACATCTAGCTGTGAAAAACAGCAGGGCTTATGGCTACCTGTAGATCTCAGCTGGTATGAAAGAAAAAAAAAATCTCAGTTTTATTTGTTTTTTTAAACCCTAAGCACAGGAGTTTCATTTGTAGCTACTTGCCTAAGGCTTAGGTAGAGGGAGGGCGGTGCCTACTCAAGATGCCTAAGGAGATACTAGATGGGAAGAAGCATTGGGGGTGGGGAATACTGGAATAAACAACAGCTGAGAATTCTGCATTCAATCATACCCTGCCCCCAAACCAAAATGGCCATTTTTTTTTTCTTGAGGGGCACCTATCCCTCCCAAAAGCCACAGCTCAGAAAAAGGAAACAAAAAAAAAACACTTTAGGTTCAACTTTTGCAGATGAAACAACAGCAGAGGCCAAGCCTACATATTTGGAACAGTCACAGAAAGCATCAGTAACTGGATTAGGGGCTGGGCTGTCAGCCCCACTGTCCTGGGAACCTGACTGGTGCTTCCTTCACAGGGGAGACCTGATAGAATATAGCTGATCTCACTGCAGGCAAAGTCTTGGGTAGGAAGGAGGCAGAGCCCAGGAAACCTGGGGAAGTTTGTTGACCTAGCGCTGGGCCCCATGCTGCTAATAGAGTGGCACTTGACCCCTCCCATGTGCAGACAATTCCTGTGGAGACAGACACTAACTGTGGATCGCTTGGAACTTGGAACTTCAGACAGGTTGCTGAAATTCAATGGAGGACAGTTTTCCACAGGGTTTGGCACCTAGGTATCTCCAGGGGAGCCCAGAATTGGCAAACAGAACAGTCAGCCACAGTCATCAGAAGAGCAAGATCCAAAGGGAGCTCTCAATAGTCACTAAATTCTGCTGAGACGAATGCCACTTCACTGCTTCTTTCATTCCTTTTTATCTTCTTTATCTATTTGCTTTATTGATTTTTTATTATTTTAATATCTATTATTTCTTTCATATATCTAATTTTTCTCTTCCCTTTTCCTATACTAGTCCTCTACTTTTTCTTATGCTTTTCATCTTTTTTTTTTCCTTTCCTTTGAGTCTATTGACTTTCTCCTCTGTTTTCCTTTTCAAAAATTTTTCCTCCTCTGTTCTTTTATACCATTTTACTTCTCCTATTCTTTATTATATTCTTTATCTTTTGTCCCTTCATATTCCATTTTCCTCCCCTTTTATTTTCTCCTCATATTTTTTTTCCTTTCTTTTCTTCTATCATTCTTGCTCTCTTTTCTCTTTCCTAATGCTCTCTTCTTTTGTGTTTGCTTTTGTTGTTGTTGTAGGGGTCTTGTATATGTTTTTGTTTCTTTTGTTTTTTGTTTGTTTTGTTGTATTTTGTTGTATTTCTGTCAGCACCTCCACAACAGCTCCCATAATGTGGACAAGAGTGAGCTATATAGTCAGCCAGCCTGAAAGGAGATTCCATCCAACATTCAAGACCAAATTACAATAGGATAGCCCAAATAACTCAAACAAGGGACATTTTTAGAGCACCCAGCTCAGAAGATGTAAGAGACTGAACCTTTCATTCCCATAAAACACTACAAAAACCACCCCATGAAGAGTGTAAGGTATAGCAGTTTGATCTAACACATAGAAACAAATACAAAGGGACAGAAAAAATGGGGAGTCAAAGAAACAACCCCCAAATGAAAGAAGAGGATGAATTGCCAGAAAAGGAACTAAATGAATGGAATAAAGCAATTTGTCAGATAAAGAATACAAAGTAATTGTTATACTGGTACAAAAACAACTTAGTGAGAACTACAAGACACTTAATGATTTATAACTTTATGGAACTTAATAAGAACTACACCATCATAGAAAAAGAGGCAGAAGGCATGAATAAGAATCAAGTGGAGCTGAAACTGGTTTGGCTCAGTGGATAGAGCATCGGCCTGAGGACTGAAAGATCCCAGGTTTGATTCCGGTCAAGGGCATGTACCTTGGTTGTGGGCACATCCCCAGTAGGGGGCGTGCAGGAGGCGGCTGATAAATGTCTCTCTCTCATCACTGTTTCTGGCTTTCCATCCCTTTCCCTTCCTCTCTGTGAAAAAAATCAATAAAATATATTTTTTAAAAAATCAAGTGGAAATGAAGAATGCCATAGCTGAAATAAAAAAATACCCTAGAATGAATCAACAGTAGACTAGAAGAAGTAGAAGAATGAATCAGCGAATTAGAAGACAAGGGAGAAAAAAGCACCCATTCAGAGCACCAAATGGTAAAAAAAAATTAAAAGCAGGAAGAGACTTTAAGGGAGTTTGGTGACAAAATGAAACACAACAACATTTGCATTACAGGAGTGCCAGGAGGAGAAGAATCTAAACAAGGAATAGAGAACCTGTTTGAAGAAATAATGACAGAAAATTCCACAATCTGGTGAAGGAAAAAGTCACTCAAGTTCAGAAAACATAGAGTCCTGATCAAGATGAACCTAAAAAGAACCACACCTAGACAAAGAAAGAATCTTAAAGGAAGTGAGAGAGAGAAAGAATGTTACCTACAAGGGAGTTCCCATTAGACTGTCAGCTGATTTCTCAATAGAAACACTTCAGACCAGAAGAGAGTGGCATGAAGTATACAAAGTAATGAAAAGCAAGGGACTGAATCCAAGACTACTCTATACAGCAAGGATATCATTCAGAATTGAAGGTGAAATAGAGAGCTTCATAAACAAAAAATGGCTAAAAGAATTTATTGCCACCAAACTAGCACAACAAGAAATGCAAAAGGGACTGTTATAAAAAGAAAAAATAGAGAGAGGGAGGAACATGGACATCTATATACATAAAAGCCTAAGCAACTGTTATAACTGAATGACTGGAATGGCCAGTTCACCAGTTGCTATGACACTCACTGACTACCAGGGGAAAGATGCTCAACTCAGGAGTTGCCCTGTGGTGGTCAGTGCACTCCCACAGCCAACCTCTCATGGCCCCTCCCCTCTGCTGGCTGCCCCCCCTCTGCTGGCTGGCCCCCCAAAAGGCTTTGATCATGGCAAATGGAAATGAAAGAAAAAAGAAAAAGCTGGGGTAGCAATACTCGTATCTGACAAAATAGACTACAAAATGAAGGCTATAACAAGAGACAATGAAGGCCACTTCAAAATATTAAAGTGATCTTTCAAAAAGAGGATATAACCTTGGTAAACATATTTGCAACTAATACAGGAGCACCCAAATATATATATATAAACTTCTTGAGGATTTTAAGAGAGAGGTCAACAGAAATGCATACAATCATAGTAGAGGACTTTAATACCCCACTGACATCACTGGATAGATATTCTAAATAAAAAATAAACAAGGAAACAGTGACCCTAAATGACACACCAGATCAAATGGATTGAATTGACATTTACAGAACATTTCACCCCAAAGGTATAGAATATACATTCTTCTCAAGTGCACGTGGGACATTTTCAAAGATAGATCACATGTAGGACACAAAAGAAGTTTGTACAAATTCAAGAAGATTGCAATCATATCAAGCATTTTCTCAGATCACAATGGCATGAAACTATAAATCAATTACAATAAAAACACTCCCAAATATTCAAACACATGGAGGCTAAATAGCATGTTATTAAACAATGAATGAGTTACCAAAGAGATCAGAAAAGAAATAAAAAAATATTCTGAAAACAAATGAAAATGAATACACAACAACCCAAAATCTATGGGACACAGAGAAAGCAGTTCTTAGAGGGAAGTTCATAACACTATAAGCCTAACTCAAGAAATAAGAAAATTTTCAAATAGACTACCTAACCTTACAACTAAAATAATTAGGAAAAGAACAATAAGAAAAGTCCAGGATAAGTAGAAGGAAGGAAATAATAAAGATGAGAACAGAAATAAATGACATAAAGATTTTAAAAAAAAAGATAAGATGGATAAAAGACAAAATGTAAGTCACAAAACCATAAAAATCCTAGAAGAAAACTTAGGCAGCAAAATATCAGACATCTCATTAGCAGAATTTTCACTGATATTATGCCTAGGGCAGGAAAAACAAAGGAAAAATGAACATATGGAACTACATCAAAATAAAAAGCTTCGTATGCCTGGGAGGGAGGGGGGGCAATGGGGAGATATGTATACATGTAACACAATTTAAAAAATGGAAAAAAATAAATAAAAATAAAAAAATGCACATCAAAATAAATCAGTATCAAAATGAAAAGTTATCCCACTATATGGGAGAAACATACTTGCTAATTATACATCTGATAAGGTATTAATACCCAAAATACATAAGGAACTCATAGAACTTAATAAAAGGAAGACAAACAATCCAATTAAAATATGGGTAGAGGACCTAAATAGACACTTCTCCAAAGTGGACATATATACAGATGCCAAGGAACATATAAAAAAAATGCTCAAAATCACTAATCATCATAGAGATGCAAATTAAAATGACAATGAGGTATACCTCACACTTATCAAATCAACAAATGACATGTAACAGTGAGGATGCGGAGAAAAGGGAACCCTAGTACACTACTGGTAGGAATGCAGATTGCTGCAGCCACTATGAAAAACAGTATGGAGTTTCCTCAAAAAATAAAATAGGGACCTGCCATTTGACCCAGTGATCCCACTTCTAGGAGATCCTAAGAAGCCAGAACCACCAACCAGAAAGAATATATGCACTCCTGTGTTCATAGTGGCATTATTTATAAAAACTAAGATCTGGAAACAGCCCAAGTGCCCATTAACAGATGAATGGATTAAAAAACTGTGAAACATTTGCACTATGCAGCTGTAAAAATAAGAATATCTTACCCTTTGAGACAGTATGGAGAGACCTAGAGAGTATTATGCTAAGTGAAATAAGCCAGTCAGAGAAAGACAAGTATCACATGATCTCACTTATATGTGGAATGTAATAAACTGATGAACAAAATAAACTAATGAATACAAAAGGTCCAGAGACATTGAAGCATGAAACTGACTGACATGTTTCAGAGGGAAGGGGGAAGGGCAGGAAGAGATTAACCAATGAATTTATATGCATATATTCATAGCCCATGTACAGACAATAGTGCTAGTGCAGGGAAGAACTAGGGAGAGGGCAGGTGCATAGGAGTCAATGGGAGGGGAAAAGGGGACATCTGTAATATTTTCAGCAATAAAAACAATTTTTTAAATGTTGAAGAAAATATGCAGTTAATTTCTATAACTAGCCTTCATTTTGAGAGTCAGGGCTCTTATTAAGAGTCCAAATTACTGGCCTCCTGCATATGCTATAATACTTAAAAATCAAGGCTCACTTCTTATAAATGGCTTTATGATTATCTTCTTTCATGCCTTACACATAGTACCACCAATCCTCTTTATAATCATAGTAAAATGTTTTTCCTAGTTCTACTGTACCTAGAAGTTGCACATGTTACAGAATATTAAAAAAAACAATTATTGTGTCCTTCATTAATTTAAACTTTAAGCTACTATACTGGCCATCAAAGTCAATGAAAATAGAAGCTGTCCTTAACCAAGGGATTCTTGAACACTGGTACATAATAATGATGTCATGAAGTGAAAGCTTTTGACAAATGTTTTAATGTGAAATCTGATAGAGAATTTCATAAAATGTATATCTCGCTTCTCTGAAGAGATAAGTGAACTTAACTGAAACAATATATATGTTCAAAAAAACACTGTAATCAGACTTTTAAAAAATAGGTTTAAAAAAATAGAAAGAAGCACTGTTCAACAGGTTATGGAAAACTGCCAAGGAAATCCAGTGGGTTCTTCCTCACTTCTGAGATTGTTATTATGCCCCTCAGGGCTACTGTCAGAAGCAGAAGTCAGTACTGGATGTACCACTTCCACACTGCTAACCTAGATTGAGGTTTTTTAGGCTCTTAAGGAGAGGAACTAAGGCACATTTTGAAAGCAGAATTCTGACATCCAAATACCAGCATTGCAGATCTCATACATTCAAATGAGTCTTGGCGCCTTCATGGATTCTACTACCTTGTAATTCCATAAACAAACAAACAATGTTTTCATTACCCAAAGCATTTTTAGAATTCCTGATTATCTTAAGTGTTTGTTTATGAGCTGCTTTAAAAATTCAGCTTTACTACTCTAGAGTTTTTGATCAAATTTCATACCTCATATTTGAAAACCCATGATTAATAGACTTGCCCCCAATTCCATCTTCAAAAAAATAAATTCTATCAGTAAGAACATTTCATGATAATTCCCAAAGTCTACAATCAATAGCCACAAAGAGACCCTAAAAAATTTTTTAGCAATGATATCATTGAAATCAGTATATAGCTTGAGATAATTATTCTTAAGGAACTCACACTCATTTGTATGCATAGATTCTTTTAAGATAATATATTACATTGTACAAACACGCACACACACACACATTTGTATTCCCAAAGAAAATTTCAAGAAAAATAGATAAAGAAAAATTGTATTTTCTGGGGCATATGAATGAAGAGTTGGGGGAGGGAGGTTGGGAGATGGGGTAGTGCTAGCTCAAATTTACATACCCTGTTTGTAATGGTATATCTACATCTTTCTATATACACTGAGTGGCCATATTATTATGATTTCTGAACATATAATAATCTGGCTACTCAGTGAATTAATGCATGGGTGGGGTCCGGCCAGCCTGACCATGGGGAGAGGACATGGGCAGTTGGCCAGTCGGTCTGCTGGTGGAACTCCTGGTTGAGGGAACAATTTGCATATTAGCCTTTTATTATATAGGATATACACTGAGTATATACATTCAGTGTAACGCATGTACATACATACAAACAAGGTGGGGGGAAAGTAGGTTTCTAGTAATGAGTACACAAAACAGAGTTTATTCTTCTATTATTATGTATTAATTATTGTATTATTTTCCACAGGAACAACTGTAAATATACTTATGCCCACCCTGTATATTTTACTGTAAATATGTATTGCTTTCACAATTAGCGGGGAAGGAGGAAAGGAAGGAGAACTGAAGAAAAGGAAGGAAAAAAATGAAAAAAACTAAAATAGAAATAAGGGGAGAAAAAGGGATGCAGGAAGGGAAAAGGAAAGTAACCCTAATAGAAAGTACACTATTGTCAGGCTTTTCTTGTTTTTAATTGCATTTTCTACTCTAAACCATTTTATATATCTTTTTGTCTCCATGTTAAAATCGTGTTGTGGTATATGAAAAAGGAGTAAAAAAGAGTTAAATTAGCAAATAATGTAAGCACTGTGGCAGCTGTTACATTGAATGAAGTGAGAATGACCTGGCAAAGGGAAATGCTCTGAAAATCTGTTCAGTGTTATCACATTTTTATTGATCAATCTGTGACCAATTAAAAAGTACAAAACAAAAAACATCCATATCATGAAGCAAACTTCAGGATGAGGATCAAGGGATATCCAATATCCACGAGGACAAGTACAGTATTTGTGAAGGAAAGAATTGACACCACTGATAATCTGAGGGTTCCTCCTGAGCAGATTTGATGGCTTCATTAAAAAAAAAAAGTTACATAGCACTGGCCAGGTGGCTAAATTGATTGGAGCATTATCCTGTATACCAAAAGGTAGGTTGAATTCCTGGTCAGGGCACATACCCAGGTTGAAGGTTCTCTCTCTCTCTCTCTTTCTCTCTCTCTCTTTCTCTCTCTCTCCACACACACACACACCCTCCCTCCATCTCTTCCTCTCTCTAAAAAATCAAATAATAACAATAATAATGATATGTTACATTGTTGTGATTTCAGCTTGGGCTATTTTTCCATTGTACATACATCCCAATCTATTTTAAAGCAACAAAACAACCACCTAAAAAATATCCATTCAAAAAAAAATACCATAAATACAAGGTAAAGACAAATGAAAACTTAGGGAATCTCAGCAGCAGACAAGAACCCAGAAGATAAGGGGCTAATTTCCTTACTGTTTGAGAGCTCTTACAAATCAATAACAAAAAGACCAGTAACCAATATAGAAAAGTGAACAAAGCATACAGAAAATTCACAGGAAAATATACTTGTGACAAAATACCAGATGTTTATCTTCACTCACAACTAAAAGCTGAAATGAGAAATTATTTTACCCATCATATAGACAAAGATTAATGATTTAAAAATATCCAGTGTTAATTTGGTGTGACAAGCACCTTTAAGCACTGTCAATGGCAGTCTAATCATAAAAAAGCATTATTTTTTACTAGATAATTTCATATCTGAGAATTTATCCTACAGATATATTTTTGCACTGCCTTGTGAATAAATATGATAGAATGTCTATGCAGCATTTTCACAAGCATTGGAAAGAACTAAAAATTTATTAGAAAGAAAAAGTTTAAATAGACTTTGATATATCCACATAAAGGAGTAATCAACAGCTGTTCAAAACAATGTTAAAGGTATTTATATGCTGATATAGAAAGAGTCTGAAAACATCACTGAGTGAAAAATCAAGAGACATAACAGTGTTTTGGGGAAAATAAGACATACTAGTGACCATTAGTAGCGAGTAGAGTGGTCAGTGCAAATTGGGAATGAAAAGGAGATTAACTTTCCAATATATACTGTTCAATGTTGATGGAATCTTTTCCTATGTGCACATTACTTTTTTAAAGATTTATTAAGATATATTTAGTTTTCATACAATTCACCTATTTAATATACACAATTCAATAGATTTTAGTCTATTTACAAAGCTGTGCCACCATCATAATTGACTTTAATCACCTAAAAAAGAAACCCACTAGCAGTCATTCCCCATTTGCCACTCTAGCCCTCAGCCTCTGATAACCATAATCTACTTTCTGCTCTATGGATTTACCTATTCGTGATACATCATATAAATGGAATTATATGTGGCCCTTCATGGTCTTATTTCACTTAGCATAATGTTTTCCATGTTCATTATTACTGTAGCATGAACAGAACTTCACTCACTTTTATGGCTGAAAAATATTTCATTTTATTTATCCACTGGCCAGCTGGAGACACAGGGAAGAGTTAATGTTCCACCTTGAGCCTGAACTCAGTCTGGAAGTAGAATTCCCACTTTCTTGGGGTACCTCAGTCTTTTCTCTTAAGGCTTTCAACTGTTTGGATAGATATTTGGGTTGTTTATAGTTTTTAGTTATTATGAATAGTGCTGCTATGAGCATTCATGTACATATGTATGTATTCATTACATTTTAATAAAAACTAGTTCAAGCTTTAAAAATTAATATAGCCACCACAACTGTTAATTGATCATAGGAAACCTCCATAAAATACTAAGATAGTAGGGAATAGGATAGATTTTCTATGGAGAGTTATTGTCTCTTCAGTTATTCATAAAGGGAAATTTTTTAGAAGGTGAAGATGCGGGAGAAAGAGAAAGCAAGAGAAAGAAAGAGAGGGAGAGGGAGAGAAAAAGAGAGAAAGGGAGAGAGAGGAACATGGATATGAGTGAGAAACACTGATCAGCTGCCACCCAAATGTGCCCTCACTGGGCATCAAACCCATGATCTTTGGTAGTATGGGATGACATTCCAACCAAATGAACTATACCAGCCAGGCTGTTATTTATAGAATGGAAATTTTGAGGAAGTGTTTCTGAATGGGCTATTTTCCATTTCTGAAAGCTTATTACCTAGGACAAGTTTGTTACAATAAAAACATCTACTTTAATATGTTATATTCATGATAATGTTGAATTATACCGAAGTTTCAGATCTACAGTTTCACCTTCCTGATGTACATTCATGTTCCTAAAAGATAATCTACAATCTGGAGAAGCAGAATCTGAATAGTACAAAATCCTCTTGCTATACAGACTTGCGATGGTTAATTTTATGTGTAAACTTGTGTAGGCAATGGTATTCACTTATTGGTCAAATAAGTCTAAATGTTGCTGTGAAAGTATTTTTGGGATGTGATTAACATTTAAATCAGTAGATTTTTGAGTAAAGCAGTTTAACTTCCATAATATGAGCGGGCCTCGTCCACTCAGTAGAAGGCCTTAAGAGAAAAGACTAAGGTGCCCCAAGGAAGAGGGAATTCTGCTTCCAGACTGGGTTCAGACTCACTTAAGCTGGAACATTAATTCTTCCTTGGGTGTCCAGCCTAACAAGCTATCCTGCAGATTTTAGATTTGCTAGCCCAATTCCTTAAAACCAATCTTTCTCGCCCTCTCCCTCTCTTGTCTCTTTCCCATCCCAGACACATGAATGATAGATAAGTAGATATATCTGTCTGATTGGTTCTGCTTCTCTGAAGAGCTTTATTAATAAAGACTCAGTGAGCATTAGTGTTAGTGTTAGAAAGTACAAATCATCTCAATCAAATCCTGTCATTTTATAGTTGGGAAAACTGAGGGCCTACAACAGAGGAAAATAAACTAAGACCTTGCTGGGATGATAATTTATTCTAAAGGTTTTGAAAAATACATGGGAATAAGGTCACAAAAAGTGACCTCATACCTGTGTAATTAGAAAAGGTGAGAGGTCAAGTAAAATGATCAAATTATCATTTAAACATGTACAATGTGTTGAAAAATATTCACTTTCCCAGTTTCCCCAAACTACTTTATAATATAATTATATGGTTCCTGGAGGCTAGTTATAATTGAATTATAGGGTGTCTTATTCACATTCTAGCTGGTGGAAAAAAAATTGCTCAGCTCTGCTTCGTGGTTCTCTAAACACTGGCTAGAATACTCATGAGGCAGCTTATAATTCAATTATAACTCCCCTCTGGGAACTATATAATTATATATGAAAGACCTAAGCCATCATATGTTCTCCATTTATTTTTTGTTATGAAAGGATATGTCTAAAGTCTGATATTAAATTTGAATAGGTCTGAGTCAATTTGCACCTCAAGATTTACCCAGATATTTAGATAATAAAACTGCATTAACCTATATGAAAGACACTAGGAGTTGATCAGTTTACCCAAACAACAACAACAACAACAACAACAACAACACACACACACACAAAATATATTATGGGTCTTTGGAGATCATATGTGTGTGTGTGCACATGCATCCATCACACACAGAGCCACACCTGTGTCTTCAAATGAACTTGTAATGAAATAATATTGTAAACTGCTAGTATAATTACTATGACTCAGGTCTGAATAAAAGATTTTAGTGCATTCCATCAGTTAATGGTTTAAAAGAGTATAGATTTTATAGCAATATGGTATGGGGACAATTTATATTTATCTTAATCCAAGGAAACTCTCTCTGCCTCTCTGACCTATTCATTTATGCATTTAATAGACATTCATTAAATTTAATAAAAAATCACTATGCAAGGTATTGTATGTCCTTCCTACTCACAGTTCATTTGACAACACTCCTGCATGTGTGTGCACATTCCTCTAGAACACAACTCATCATTCTTTAAGCAATGAATTCTAAAGTTTGTCATTTATTTATTTATTTATTTCCACAAGGATGTCACATACACCCCATATGTAGCATGTGCTTGGCTACTGTACATGGGGAACAAAGGAATAACTGTAACCTAAACCATACACTTGAACTTTAGAGTTTAACTGAAGAGCTAAGTCTAACTTATAAGTAGAGGAAATTCAGAGTTTAACAACAAGAAACATTAAGAGGAATTAAATGTGTGGGAGAGGAGATGAAACATGTCAAAAACTAATTCTAAATACCTCAAAAGTTTGCCTATAAAATGTTCTGAGACTACATCATGATGCCCCCATCAATTCAGCCTTTCAGTGTCTGACCTCAGATCTCAAGCAACAGAGTAAAGGGTTTGATCTCAGGCTGTGAAATCAGAATGCAGGGCTTCCAGCTCCAAGAAGGGGATTTGGGGCAAGGTATTTAATCTCCCTATGCCTTCATATGCCTAATGTGAAATAAAGATAGTAATAGATTCTCTCTCAAAGTTAATATGGGAAAGCACTTTCACTATGTTCTAGACTAAATGTTTATGTCCTCCCAAACAGTGTATGTTGAAATCCTAACCCCTGATGTGATAATGTTAGCAGGTAGGGCCTTTGGGGGATGATTAGGACATTTGGAGGCAGTTCCCAAGCATGGATTAGTGCCCTTATAAAAGAGATCCCATGCTGCCCCTTCCTCCATAGGCAGAGAAAGTGAGAAATGGGCTCTCACCAAAATCGGAATTTGTTGGTAACTTTATCTTGGACATCCCAGCCCCCAGAACTGTGTAAAATACATTACTGTTGTTTGTAAGCCACCCAGCCTATGGTACTTTGTCATAGTAATGGGAACTAAGACAGTATAGATCCTGACATATAGTAAGTGTTTAATTGCTATTAGCTATTATAATAATTGTGTTGTCATTGTGATCTTCATAACCTTCATCATCATTATCCTAGTAATAGTGATGGGAGATGAAGGGGAAATTTCCATAAGACTAAGATATGGCTACAAGTAGGAACTTTCTGACAAAGTTATATATTTTTAAAGGTGATATGAAAATAATAGCATATTATCAAAATAGAATCTAACTAGCTAAAACTAATACAATCTGTGAAAGATGTAGAGGTCAAAATATTCAGGTGTGCAGGCTTTTGAGGTATATCTAGGGCAAGATTAAAAATGAGTTAATAAAAACAGTGCTAGAGTCAGTGGTGTAATGATGATACTGGTCAAACAAATCCTGGAATCAATAAGTAAATAACCCTTATTTTCCATCTGCCTTTTTTGTCAAAGAGATATAATACTTTATAAAGAAGAATAAAATTATTAGTAATAATGAATTGAAGTCAAAGATTCAGGAGGAGGGAGTGTTTAAAAACATATATGTTCCTTAACCCTTATAAAAGGTTTCTGAGAGTACAGAATTAGCTCTGAAAGAGGAAGCAGTGAGGACCCATATGCAGCATAGACATACTCTGAATATGACTTGACAGATTAACTTCAAGTTCCTTTTGAGCAGACTGACTAAATAGACAGGACATGGAAATGGGTAGATACAAGTGTTTCATATTCAGTCAAGCATTTTGCAATGTCTTTCATAATGTACTATTACATAATTTTAAACAACATATAAATGAGTGTACAGTACAGTTGACACATAAGGGAATGAACAACCATACCAAGGTTTAAGTTGGTTAATTTGCCTCCAGTGATCACCTTTTCTTCATACTATTTAATATTTCTACTAGTATATACACCATAGGTTAGGAAATAGTTTCTAGATGACACTGAACTAGTCTGAATAGCTAACCTGTTGAATGATACAATCATGACATCCAAAATTCATGCCAGGATGTAACTATGATCTAAATATGACTTGTTATAATTTCATAGATATATAAAATTCTACATTTGTATTAAAATATCTTTACTACCTAAGTATGTTGTGGGAGAAATTGGCCTTACATTAGCATGTATACAAAATTTTAGTTGACTGTAAGCACAATGAGTTGGCAGGATGATGTGATTGATGTGAGCATATGCTGTGTGAATAGAAATGTAGGCTCTAGAAAGAAAAAGATGATACTCTTGATCTAACTTGAGTACTCAAACTATATTTAGAGTACTTTGTTCAATTACTGGCTCATCATCTTTAAAGGGTTGAATCACTATACTGTACATCTGAAATGAATATAACTAATATAATATTGTGTATCAATAATACTTAAGATGTTGAGGATAACATGACTAGGATAGTTGGATGGCATGAAGTTATGTCGTAGCTGCATGTGTATAATGGCTACTTGTCAAGAAAGTTAGGAAAAGGATTCAAATAACATAAATATATGACTTATGTATAAGGATTCTAAGTCTATGCCTTAAATTGGACAAACTTGTAGGAAGCTGGGAGCTAGGAGTGAGAGCTGGTAGAATCTGGGAACACAGGATTACTACATGATTAATAGTATTCCATAGGTAAATTTTTATCTGCGTCAACTTTTCTTTGAAAGTCAGATAGTCTGAGACTACCTTCCCTAGTTCCTTCTACTTCTGGCTCCAACGCAGTCTCTCATTCCAATAAGCCTGATTCTTAGCCTAGCTACTTATGTAAATGAAGGGGAACAGAGAATTAGTGGAAATTTTTAATGTCTTTATTATTGTTCTCTTCAAGGTATAGTTCTCAAATAGTTGATGCATAAGAAATATCTTCCAGTACTGGAAAGATCACTGAGCTGAGAGAACACCAAGGTTGTATAAAACCTGCATTATCTCAGGGTCTCAATTTTGTCATCTGAGAAAGGAGGCAGTCAGATTAGTCTCTAAGGTAATTTTCAGATTGAAAATCTACATATATAAAACCATAATATGCAAATAGACCTAACAGCAGAACAAACAAATAACTGAACAACCAGTTGTTATGACTTCCACTGACTACCAGGGGACATGCATGAAACATGGTGGGCATTGGCAGTAGGTAGCAGAGCTTGGAACATGATGCACATTGGTCACTGCAGGATGGTAGAGCAAGTGAGCTGGGGCGCCAGACCAAAGTGGGATGCTAGTCGCTGTCATCAGGGTGAGCTTCTGATGGTTAGTGAAAATTCCTTGCTCCCACATGCCGTGGTCCTGCCTGGTGTTTGCTCCTGCTGCCAGTGCAGGCCCTGCTCACACCCACTCCCAGTGCCCAATGCCAGCCCCAATCGCTAGGTGCTGTCAGCGGGTTCAAATGGCAGCTACTGGTCCCTATTGCCCCTCAGGGCTTTTCCACCTGCCCCTGCTCCTGAGGGGAAATCAGGGCTGGAAGCCACATCTTGCACCCACTGCCAGTGATGGCCCCACTTGAACTTGCAGTCGGCACTGGAGTCGCCACTCACACATGCTGCCAGTGCCGATGCCAGTCCCAATCGATCAGTGCCATCAGTTGGGTGTGAGCAGCGGCTGCCAGCCCCAATAATCAAGGGCTTCCCTCCACCTCCCCTTGCTCTTAAGGGGAGATCAGGGCAGCAGCTGCTGCTCGCACCTGCTGATGGGGCTGGCCCCAATTGTTCCGCATCATCAGCAAGTGAGAGTGAGGTTGGCAGCATCAGCACATGGGAGTGGTGGCAGTGAGAGCAGGGCTGCTGGCAGACAGGGGACCAGGGGCCATGGTGGGAGGGGCCTGGCAGGAGCAGGGAGGATGGGCTAAGACCTGCCCATGCCCACTGCAGCCTCACAGCCCGCAGTTCCTTTCAAGGTGCATGAATTCATGCACTGGGCCCCGAGTATATTATAATTCCATCAATAATGGGTTAGTTTTTAAAAATAGTTTATGGCTTTTTCAAAGGCAATAACAAAGCATGAAAATAAGTAATCATTTGACTTAGTGAATAAAATATTGGCATGCTACATATTCAGTTCAGAGACTGCTAAGAACTTTTAAATTCAGTGATTCATATAACAGTTTTATTTTCCATTCTAATTGTTTTAAATTAATGTTCTCTTGTTTGGTGTTTGATTGACTGGTTTGAATTTAGGACCAGTCTTTAAAATATTAGTTCAGTTTGGTAGAATTTCACAGAAGCCTTTAAGGAGCTGCCTCCTAGCATAGCAAATCCTATATCAAGCAAAAAACAAAAGAACTTGTTCAATGCTTAGAAGAGAAGGTTATAAGCCCTATAAGACCACAGAAGAGGACTGAACCTGGGAATATTTATGTCTCACCATACAGTATATTAGTTTGCAGAAATGCACAGTAATTCTTGCTCAACACCACCAAAGAAAAGTTTTGGTTTTCCTTAGAATCCAAGTCAAGGGATCTGAGGGAAAATCCAATCTCATAAAAAATCCAGTGACATGAGTAGCTTCCCAAGCATTTTAGACCAATTATTCCCCAAATAATATTGGTGTTCAAATAGATTTCAGTTTATGTGGGAGCCTTCCAGGTAGTGCTGTATTGCCAGAGACTCTAGAGCAGTGGTTCTCAACCTGTGGGTCGCAACCCCTTTCACAGGGGTCGCCTAAGACTATTGGAAAACACCTATTTCCCATGGTCTTAGGAACCAACACACAGCTCCTAGGTGTAGCAAAATGTAGCAATGTAGTTTACTGTTGTCATATGAAGACTGTTACCCATGCTACATCACGATTCAAGACAAAATTTCACTTATTTGTAATTAGAAATAAATATTTCACAATATATAATTACCTATTGTTTTTGTGATTAATCACTATGCTTTAATTATGTTCAATTTGTAACAATGAAAATACATTCTGCATATCAGATATTTATATTACAGTTCATAACAGTAGCAAAATTACAGTTATGAAGTAGCAACGGAAATCATTTATGGTTGGGGGTCACCACCACATGAGGAGCTATCTTAAAGGGTTGCGGCATTAGGAAGGTTGAGAACCACTGCTCTAGAGGAAAGAATTTGAAATGCTATTTGTTGACAGGGAAGGGGAGACATATAGTTTATCTAATAAAAACTTTACCTAATGCTCCCCCTATTTTAAAAAGCATTCACTTATGCTCATTGGGCTCTATTTGGGCTAATGTATCACTCATCTGAGCTTTCAGTTATCCAAATTCAAGACTGCTTATTCTAAGACTATTGGTGAAGCAGGCAAATTCTGTCATGCTTGAACTGTGTAGTAGGTCACAGGTTCCTTAATACTGCTAAAGTTTGAAATGGCTTCTTGAGGAGGTTGTTTTTGTTTTATTTTGTGATTGTTTTGTTTAGAAAGGAGGTTCTTTTTACCTAAAGAAACTAACTTCAGGCCCTCATTTAACTCTTTATACTTTTCCTTCTCATCTTTCCTTTTGAGAGAGAGAGAGAGAGAGAGAGAGAGAGAGAGAGAGAGAGAAAGAGAGAGAGA
Organism: Lasiurus cinereus; assembly: GCA_011751065.1. Classification (NCBI taxonomy): domain Eukaryota; kingdom Metazoa; phylum Chordata; class Mammalia; order Chiroptera; family Vespertilionidae; genus Lasiurus; species Lasiurus cinereus. Next base: position 25,579,440 of record JAAGEH010000015.1, on the reverse strand, counting down.
GAATCCAAGTTGACTTTAAAATATCCTGTAAATTTCTATAAATTTCAGTGAAAAGCTGATTAAGAATTGACCTGCAATGCTTTGGAAGACATATACTCAAAGGAAGAGTAAGAACTAATATTCTAGTACCATATGCTAAAATGCACATAATTTAAAAAAAAAACACTTTCTAATTTGCATTATTGAGCAAAGGAAAACAAACTAATAATAAACCACTGACTTGGAAATAATCACAACTGCTATGGGATTTTGAGAATTATAAGCTGAAATGGGGTAAGCAATCGACAATGAAAAGAAGTGGTGATGGCAGCATGACAATGTTGAGGGCTTTAATCTAAGACAAATGGTGCTATCAGTCACTGGCATGCCTCCTTATCTCTCCCCCCACCCCCCTCAATTATTCCTGTTTAGGTTCTGCTCCATGATAATTATGGGAAAGTTCCAGAAAAAAACTTAATTAATGGATGGAGAATAGACAAAAAGTACTACCAGTAAGTTTCTTCACCTGGAGAGACAAAGACTGAAAAGAAAGGTATATGATGGAAGACTAACAAATGAAGTTTTGGATTGAACAAATCACATTTCAAATTATAAAATTAGGTAACGCCCCATGAAATCGATAAATGAAGTTTATGACCAATGAATGAAATGAAATGCTACTTTATGTATCTTTTATACAAGAATTTTTTTCAAATACATTTAGGAAAAGAAATTGGAACAAGACATGGTATTTAATCTCAAGTGTTCACATTCAAGTTGGGCAAATACACAAAACCTAAACATGTTAAAATGTCATAAATGATTGTTAAAAGGCACAGGCTATGAGTATAAGAACATAGTAGGAAATAATTCTCTGAGGGAAGATGTGGTTATGAAGTGGAGGGTAGGAAGATTTGACAAAAGAGAGGGCAGTTGACTTGGGTCGTGAACAATTACTTGAAAATTCACTGGTCTCAGAAGGGAAAGGAGGCTATTCTAGAAGAAGCAAAGGCATGATGGAAACAAAATAAACATGTTAATGAAACAGAGAAAGGTCCAGGGAGGTTGAAGTATAGCTAACATGAGATAAATAATGAGAAATAAAACCAAAGGTATGCAGAGCTTTAAATGCCAGCTCTGCCTTCTAGAGAATGAGTCTACTTGTCAAGATTCAGGGGAATGAATATTAGATCCAATAGGAACACATGCTTAACTGTTTTTTTACATATCTGAGGGGCTATGGTGTGTTGTATTCTGCATGACTCAAACCAATAGATGGATATATTTGAACTCAGTAAAAAGAAGAGCCGATGGGGTGGTCATTGGGTTGGAATGGTCTGCTTCAGAAGTTCTCCAGATGTTCTCAGTCACCTAATGCAGTGGTCGGCAAACTCATTAGTCAACAGAGTGGCAAACCTCGGCTCGCGAGCCGCAGTTTGCCAACCATTGACTAATGCAATGCTGTAGAAGGTACTCAAGTATTATATAAATACTAGTGTCCGATGCACAAAAATTGTGCAAGACTAGGCCTTCCTTCCCCTAGCTGCTGGCATAGGCTTCTCTCTGGCACCCGGGACCTGGGCTTCCCTGCAGCTGCTGGCAGACAACTGGGACCCGAGCTTCCTTCACAGCCCCAGCTTTGTCCAGAAGGATGGAAGGATGTCCAGTCTAATTAGCATATTATGCTTTATTATTACAGATGTTGTTGAAGTATTAGACTAAACAACCTTTCGGATCCCTTCCAAGTGTTATTCTATTCACTCATCCACAAGAGAGCTCTTCAAAAATAGCTCTTTCCTGCTCTGTTTATTTTAACTCAAATACTTTAAATTCTTCTATTTTTACATAATATATCTTAAATTTACACAATATTTTATATCAATTATGTCTCCATAAAGCTGGGTTAAAAAAAGTAATTACAGCATGCTTTCCCCACACCTTTCTGGTTCATCTCTTCTGAATACCATCATATGTGATCAGCCCATGTTCCTAACTAAATATGACACCAAAAATTGAACATACGGCTTACTTCCCAAAAAGGGAATTAGATCCCCAAGTTACTAATTAGGATTTTATGTACAGTAAAACCTCAATTAACTGAGGCCCAACTAATGAAACATTTTATTTTGTGTTCTACCCTCAACTTTTATGAGAAAAAGTAATGTGGTGACTAAGCAAGCAGATATATTGAATTTACTGAAATAAAAACAAATTCATCTCTCAAGAAGTGGCTTACACTAATATAAATCATCACAATCTCCTACTTTTCCTGTACAATAAGAACTGCTTTCAAAATGATGAATGTGAGACCTTGAAATACTAAAATAAAACACAATTATGTTCACTAAACTGTACTTATTAAGGTAATAAAGTGGACTACAGTTTTATAAAAAGTTTCAACCACAAAGACTAAAATAAAAGACAGCTGTGTTGATTTTTTAAAAGCCTCAATTAGCCCAGCCAGTGAGGCTCCAAGGTTGAGTGTCGACCTATGAATCAGGAGGTAATAGTTCGTTTCCCAGTCAGGGCATATGCCCGGGTTTTGAGCTCAATCTCCAGTGGGGGTTGTGCAGGAGGCAGCTGATCAATGATTCTGTGTCATCACTGATGTTTCTATCTCTCTATCCCTCTCCCTTCCTCTCTGAAGTCAATAAAAATATACATATATATTTTAAAAGCCTCAATTAATAACTTGTTCCCTAATTTTTCTACATTACAGATTCATGTCCTTCACTATTATGTGTAAGGGGGAAGGGAATGTTTCATTTTCACCTCTGTACCTACCAGTGACCTGGCACCTAGGGGTTCAATAAATATGTATTGGGTGAATTAATAATATACAAATATTAGTTATTATATTAGCCTGCCTCAGTAGCTACATTCTCTCTTTTCATCCTCAAAAAGTTGCTAGCTCTGTAGTTATATACTGCTGTCAGGTTCTACACTTAAGATACATAAATATAAATATGGTACATGCAACATTATGTTACATTCATCATATTAAACTGTAAGACAGTAAAGCCAAATGGGGTCTTGAAGGTCATCTAATTTAACCATGTAATTTTACACAGGTTAAAATTAAGGTGCAGAGAACTTAAGTGACTTGTTAAAGGTCATATAGCTTATTAGTGACAGAGGCAGGACTAAAACATTGTTTTTTTCTTTTTCTCAGTCCTGTGAGTTTTCTTCTACAACAAATTGGCTCCACATTTTTTAAGTAAAGTAGAAACAGATATACATTTTTTTGTGGTGAAACAAGAAGTTGCTCAGAAATATGGACATGGACAACAGTGTATGATTACTGGCAGGAGGTGGAGGATGGCATTAGGGGGATAAATAGTGTTGGATGAAGATGACTTGGGGTGATGAATATTCAGTACAATGTACAGATGATGTGTTGTGGAATTGTGCACCTGAAACCTGTATAATTTTGTTAATCAGTGCCACCCTAATATACTCAATAAAAAAAGAAACATCATTCCATTTTGACAACAGAATTTTCTGGCACAAAGAAAGCTGGTTTTCCTCTCTTTTATTGCAAAGGTATCTTGTATGTTTATTTTATGTATTTGCTACTCTAAAATCAATCTGATGATGTTTTAAAATACAATGAAATTCAGAATAATATGGCATAGATTTATCTATCTGTGGAAGCAATGAAGGAATTGCCATATCCTATTATTTATCAGAAATTTATAAGACTACCAGTTGGGTAGAGTTGTTTTGTGTTATCAAACTAATAAATTCTCATTTCATTTTTAAGAAACTATTAATTCTTGGTGAATGAAATGCCCACTCAGGAACTGTCATGGAGCAAGGTTTGGAGCACTAGTAGTCAAAGGTTTAAAGGACTTTAATGACTAAAAAAAATCTTTAGAAGTCTAGGGAAGAAATGGTCAGGCATCACTGGTAAACCTTCAGGTCTGATGGAATTTTCCATACCCCCTTGGTTTTATATTTCAAGTGGTTTTGAATGTTATGAATGCTATGTTCAGAATGTTATCTATTGATTTTTATGATAAAAAGTGGTGTTGCCTTATGATCTCATTGAGAGATTACCTCTAGAAAGATGCTTCAAAGACTACAGTCTGAAATGGCAAGCTAAAATCTAGCCTGGGTAATTAAAGAAAAATTTTACTCATGGCAAACAAGCCTCAACAGGGATTCATGAGCTGCTGGTCTATAAAAGTATCCCAATATTTCAGATCAAACCTGTGCATCATACTGAGGCACAAAGCAGAGGGCAGGAAAATTAGTGTGCTATGCGTTGTCAATTCTCTAAGCAATTAATAATGTACAGACATGGAGGGAAATTTTAACAGAAAGAAACCTGGTAACTGATGAAATTATTAAGAAAAACAATAAACACAAAAATAATCCCATTTCTTCAATTTGTGAACTGTGATATCTATACAATCTTTGGGGAAATGGGATACATGATGAAGGAGATTAAAAGCATTCTGAAACTGAATGGATAATCAACTCAAAAATATTACATACTTACTTTGCTGTTATGGTCAATCATAAAGTGTACCTGAAAAAATAAAAATGCAATTTCAATTAACTTGATCTTTTATGTTTATATTATCAGAAATGATAGCATAGTTTTTTTTCATTTACACATCAGAAAGGCCATTTGAGGAAAAGTGAGCTTTTACAACTCTAATGCTTTATGTGCAATTTTTTTCACTTTTATAATGGTAATTATAACTTAAAATAGGAGTTACCTGCGATATTTTTCATATCTGTATCTGTTTATTGTCAACACTGGTTTTTCTGAGTCATTGTAGGTATGTGGATAGGAAAATAAGCAGTCATCATTTTCAGAATAAATGACAGTGTGGATCATGGGCAGGAGCGACTATTAGCTGCCAAGGTTACTGTTCCGTTTATCACTTCAAGGTATACCTAGTGAATTTTTACTTCATTAATCAATGATCAAACAGTTAATAAGTTCCTTCCAAGTCAGAGAACATCATTTACCAGGCTCATCATTGCAGAGCTGAGTTGCAACAGATTATTGCCACAACAGATTACTGAGATGCTTGACAAACTAGCTTATAATGTTTCATTCTTACCCTGTCAGGTAAAATTTGGCAGAATTAGGATTGACATCAAAGGCATTTCTGAAAAGGTCATGATCTTATCACATCACTTAAATTAAGCACTGTAAGGATTTGCTATAAGTTGGTTGGGAAATCTTTAAAATTCTAGACAACTTTGAGAAGACATTCAGAGATTTTCCCCCAAATGATCTCACTAAATTTTTTTGAAAGCTAGAGGGCATGATGTTGACAGGGCTGCTTACTGAAATAACTCATAAGACTGGAAAATATTTTGGTCAGTGCTTACATGATTCCACCAGCAGTCAGAGAAAAGACAGTCAATTGGATCCCACTTTTTTTCTGTGTTTTACCTACATGTCTCCACAATATATTTACCTTAGACCTGTTCCCATGCTAATCAATCTAGGCCTGGATTCTCAGATTGGCCCTTCTAGCCTATTTGCTCAGACACAAAACTGATCTTATATAAGTTACTGCTTAGGCACTAGTCACAGCACATCATACCACACCACACCATATCACATACTATCATCTAAGTTCTTCCTAACTCAGTTTCTAAATATTTTAGATCAGCACCACCCAGATTATAAATTATCTCTATCACCTGGGGCCTCTACCATTCGAATCTCTTCATTTCTACCTACTCACCAATGGCATGTGTCAGCCATGGGTCTGTTTTTTAGTCTTGGGTCTGTTTCCAATAGTTCCTTATCTATCAATATCCCCTAGTACAGACTCCTACCCTAGTCAGCTCTATAGCAACACTAATTACACTAAGACTACACTTAGTGGCCAAATTATTATGATCTCTGAATGCATAATAATTTGGCCATTCAGTAAATATATTTAAAATTAGAGCCCTGCTGTATGAATTCATGAATGGGTGGAGTCCGGCCAGCCTGGCTAGGGGGAGGGGACATTGGCGGTTGGCTGCTCTGCCTGATGGTTGAACTCTTGGTCAAGGGGACAGTTTGCATATTAGCCTTTTATTTAATAGGATATACACTGAGTGGCCAGATTATTATTCATTCAGAAATCATAATAATCTGGCCACTCTGCATTTCCTACTCCAGGCCACTGCTCATACTATGTCCCTATCCTTCCTACTTCATTTCCCCAACATTTAGCCACACCCTACCCATCACATATCATTAAAGGTCCCTTTCTGCTTGGCCAGTATTGCTCAGTGGTTGAGCATTGACCTATGAACTAGGAGGTCAGGGTTCAACTCCTGGTCAGGGCAAGTGCCTGGGTTGCGGGCTTAATCCCCAGTGGGGGTTGTGCAGGAGGCAGCAGATCAATGATTCTCTCCCATCATTGATGTTTCTATCTCTTTCTCCCTCTTCCCTCCTCTCTAAAATTAATAAAAATATATTTTTAAAAAGGAGCTGAATATCTTTTGTTAATGAAAGATATTCCTTATTATTAACCTAAACCTGTACTATTATTAAAAGTCAGTTTTCAGTCTTTTCTTTTCATGTCAACATAGCACCAGCAGCTGAAGCTCCATCATATTTTAGAGTCATATACTCCATAACCACCTATTTTCAATTGGAATTTCTCCAGCAATATATGTATATCTGCACCATGAAGTCTTTTAGATCCTTATGTTTTACCTGAACTTGGATTTATCCTCCAGGTGTTAATGTAAATAAGTTAGACCTTGACTTCCAAAATTGATATAAATCTCCTCATGGGCAAATGCATGTCCTTTTGTTTTGCATCCTTTGTGTTAAGCAACAGTGATCAATAAACAGCATGTGTCTAATAAATACTTTTTCCAGTGTTTGAATGCCATGGTGATGATGGAGTCTCTCATGATGATTTGTTTTTTCTCTCGAGAGCAGTCTGGCATTCTTCTATATGCTGAGCTTGCTACTGTTGTGCTGTATGCCTTAGGGAAAACGGTTGCCCTTCCTTGGCTCCCTCTTTGCCATCTGTGGCATGGGCACTGTATGAATGAAAAAATTTCACCAGTGCTTCTCACTCCTGAACCATCTTTTCAATATGTTTACTAGACCTTTTTCAGTCATACATTCAGTAGTTTCAATATCCAATCTGTTTTACCTTGATATTAATGATGTGCTTACTGAAAACTCTTACCACCTTCCTACACTTTATTTTTATAAACCCAGGCAATTTTTCACCATTTGTAGCAAATAAATATGTATTATCTTTTCCTCAATTTAAGATAACTTTGACCCCCTTATCATACTTTAAATTTTCAAAACGATTTTCTTATGTCTAGAACTCTTTCTTTCAAGGAAAATCTGCTCTTCTGGATTTCCTTCTTAGGACACATCCTATAGCAACTTTCCTGCCTCATTAAATTTGTGTTTGCATTTTCCTTTACTGTTGTTTTTTAAAAAACTGAGAAAAATATGACTCAACAACATTAGATGCTGTCATACTTCAAAAGAAATGAGGCATTTTCTTATTAACTGATTAAAAAAACAAGCATAAAATATGATACGGAATAAAATAATTGGAAGGAACGTGAAGTTGTCCCTAATTTTTAACCAGTGAGACTATTTAAATGACTTTTATTTTTAAACAGTGCCTTACACTTTATATATAGTCCTGAAAGTACCTAAACCAGCAGGTTAATTTCAAAATGTTATTAGATAACATTTATACAGTTAATAATAGATCCTGTTACCATGGAACCTTAACTGAATTTTCTAGCTCTGAGAGTTGATTTTTAAGCAATTAAGCCCTTAGCTCTAATGTTTCATTAACAGATTTTTTAATATGAATGTAATTATTTGGATGAGGATATTGAAAACATTTCCTAGTTTGCAAATGATATTCAATTTGGAAGAAAAGCAAATGATGAAGAAACTGTAATCAAAACCTTAACGACACATATTATTCAGGTGACTGAGTCAATATAAGGCAAAATATATTCTCATACTAATGACTCCTGGGAACAAGAAAGTACATTCATAGATCTCCCTATTCTCTGATGTATCACCATCTCTACTCTTACTTTTTACCAACTCCTCCACCCAGCACACACTCCCTAAGAATAGTAAGCAATAAAAATGATCAGGAAAGAAGCGAAAATTCCTTGAAATTATTGGCCCAAGGCAAAATAAAACTAGGAGATTTTTAGTGGTTTAATAATCTGCCAATGCCAAGATAAACCAACCAAAGTAATCCTGTTTATGTCCAAGATGCTCATTATCATACATCTGGACTTGAACCAGCAGTATTGATCATTCTCTTTGTTCTGAACCATTGCTTCAGAGTAGTAATTAACTAATTAAAATGTGATAGCTAGCCCAAGTGTTGTAACAGATAGAGAAATACAATGTTTTCATATTTGGATTATTCCTACTGAATGGAAAAATCAGAAATATATTAACATAATTTATATGAAGAAAAGGAGAACAAATCCTGGGGCCGGATAACAAAGAATGCACACTCTTGGGTGGACAGTAACTGGGAAATTTTGAGGACGTGACCAAATCATGGGATGCTAGAGGCAAGAGCAGCCGCCTGGCAAAGAAATAACAGAGGGATAAGTCTTTTAGGAAGAAACTCTAGACATAAACTTAGAGGGTCTTTCTGTACAAAGAGGGGTTCTGGGTATTAAGTGCCATGTATTTAGTGAGTAGAACTGTTATGTAAATCCAATTCAGCTGTTTTAACCAATAATTATATTCTAGATATTTTTAAAAGGGATGAAGCAATGAAGTGTTTGTAATTAGTAACCAGTTGTAATCCTAATTGAGTGACTTGAAACTTGTTTCTAACCTCTCTGAGTTTCAGTTTTCTAATCATAGAATTATTCTGAAGAATAAGAGAAGACATTGTGTCTCATAGTAAAATAAATACTCAATAAATAGCTTTATTATAATTAGCATTAGTGGTAAAATATGTGCTTTCCATTTACCCCACCTCATAACCTACTGCTTATTGATGGCAGTGTTTCCTCATTGAAGTTTCCAGTTTTATATTTATAATGCACCTCTTGGTAGCTGCATCTACAACTTAAATCTATAGTGATGATGGTAAAAATGCAGAAATAATAAAGGCATTGGAGGAAATAAACAGAAAATAAAAGGTACTGTCCCATACTTAAAATGTTTTTATCATCTGGCTGGGGAGCTTAAACATGAGTGTTGACCTGAAATGTTTACCAGGTAACATCCTTAATAAGATTAGTCAAAATATTTTGAACACTTTGTAGGTATTCACAACTGTGCCGGTCATAGTTTTAGCTATTTTACATGTGTTAATTAATTGATTACTAACAACTATTCTATAAATTAAGGACTATTATTATTCCAATTTTACAGATGAAGAATCTGACACCAGAGGCTTAAGATACTTCTCCATAGTAACACAGGTACTAAGTGGCAGTGGCAGGATTCAAATCTATTTCTAAAGCCCATGCTGTTCAACACCTCACTCTTCTGCCTCTCATTTTAATCAATCACCTACAGAAAAAGTAACTATGTAAAGGCTATAGATTGAAAACTAAATGATTTTATGAAGAGATGAAGTACAAATTAGTAATTATAGAATAATCATGGGGATGTAAAGTACAGCATAGGGACTATAGTCAATTACTAAGTATGGTGTCAGATGGGTAATAGATTTATTATTGGGGTGATCACTTTGTAAGCCATACAAATGCCTGATCACTATGTTGTACACCTGAAACTAATATAGTAATGTATGTCAGCTGTAATTGAAAAATAAAAAATATATTTAAAAAAAGAAAACTAAATGATTTTACACAACCAAGAAAGACTGAATAATATACAAAGATGACAAATGTCTCTAAAATAATGGAATAAAACTTAATGCTTCATTAATTAAAAAGGTGGAACACATTGAAAAGGCCAACAAACAAGGAACACTGCCACCATCAATTTCTGGTTTATTGCTGAAAAGCAAGCTATCTGAGGATATTCAGTAGCATCCAAATATATTGTCTATTTCAATCTCCATTTATCATAGACCTTTCTTGAGTAAGGACTATTTCTGCAATAAAAAATGCTGGTCATATTGGAACAATATATTTGAAAGCCACATTTTTATCACAATAATCATAATGAAAATCTTTCTGTATATTAGAAGTAACTCTGATAAACAATATGCAATTTATATTGAATGATTTTTCATCTTGCCCAAATTTCATTTCTAATGGTTGCTTATGTTCTGCCACAAACATTTCTCAGATAAACTTCTTTTAGTTGTGGGAACACTTTCTTGACTATATTATTTCTCTATTGTCCTATCTATTCAAACAGGCTACAATAAAATCCCATTATGTGATTTTTCATGGGAATGAGTAAAGAAAACATCATAAAGAGGAAAATAATAAAAGTAAGATATATTGCTCCATGGAGACTTTCCTCGGAAGCCCTCTTTGTAGTAGGCAGCTGTGCACTCACATCTGTTTCAAAACAACATGGAAATGATAAGGATTCATGTGCAGCATTCCTGTTTTTATAACCCTGTTCCCCACCTCTAAAGCTTTTTACACTGGGCACAGTATAAGGAACCACTTGAGGCTGAAATGACCAGTAGGAGAAGTCATGCTCACTTATTTGAGACTAAGGTCACCAGCTGCCTCAGCTCCTGCACTTCATGCACATCTTCTAGTGTTCTCCAGCTCATTTTCCTAGCTCAATGCTATGCAAAGGTTGGTGCATGGAGAGCAGCACCAGCATTGCATCATCTGGAAGCATGTATAAATGCAGGCTCCTCAGCCCCACCTCAGACCTACTACATGGATCTGCATTGTAACAAGGTCCCCTGGTGATTCCTGTGCACATTCATGTTTGAGAAAGCAGTGCTCTAGAGATTACAAGATGCCCACTTGAAGAAATTTTCTTTATTTCTCCATGAGACAGCTGGGAGGAAACATATGAAAAGATCTTGACCAATAAACAATGAAAAATGAAAGGGTGAAATTAAGAGAAGAAAATCACAAAAGCAGATATTTTGACCAAGCATCAATAAGCTTATTGGTGAGCCTCATTAACCCCATTTCTTTCCTCAATTTGTTGGGAGGAAATATCAGCTGAAGGAGATACCAACTAGCTAAGCTGTAGAAAATTCTCACTTTATTATAATCAGAATTAGTATTATTATAAGCTAACATTTATTGAATTCTTACTATATATCAGGCATCTTGTTAGATACTTTCCATACATTAACCTTTTAATCCCCACATGTACTATATGAGGTCAGTATTTTCTACCCTAATTCCTAGGTGGGGAAACTGGGACTCAGAAAGAGTACCATGCCTAAGTCACATAGCTAAAAATGGCAAACATAAAGCCATGTCAGTGTGACTTTGGAACCTGAGCTCATGACCACTTTCTGCCTTTCTGATATTTTCTCTACTTGTGATTCCTAGCTGTCCTTTCATTCTAAATCTACCCTAGGTGAGAAAGACATTTCCCCGATAGGTGCAAAAATTTATATTCATGGTTTCATTTGGCTCTGCCTGCAAGTTCTCCAGAGATATCTAACTTCACTCTTGGGGGAGTCCCTGGCTTTGAATTTCTCTGGCTTCCCCATCTCCCACACATACCTTGAACTCTTATTTTCTCTCTCTTGCAGCTTAACTGAATCAGACTGACTTAGCAATGGTTAGGTTTGTTTTATTCTTTGCAAAACTCAACATTTTAATCTATCTTTCTGGGAGAAACTTTTGTCCTGATCCTCTTATCAGCCATGTAGTATTTCATTATAAGCTCTGTAAGGGCAGTAGTTTTCTCTATCTGGTTCTTCACTATATCCCCAGAGCTTAGGACAGTGCCTAACATATAATAAGCACTAAAAAAAATATAGTAGCCGCATATATATATATGGTTCTACATATGATATTAGCAGTTTTAGGCACCCAGTAGGGCTCTTGGAATGTATTTCCTTATTATGATCTCTGAACACAGAATAATCTGGCCACTCAATGTGTGTGTGTGTGTGTGTGTGTGTGCGCGCACGCGTGCGCGCGCACGCACACGTGCTTATATTTTAGAGGCCTGGTGCATGAATTTGTGCATGGGTGGGGGTCTGGCCAGCCTGGCCAGAGGGAGGGGACATGAGCAGTTGGCAGGCCTGCCTGCTGGTCAAACTTCTGATTGAGGGAACAATTTTCATACTAGCCTTTTATTATATAGGATATACATTGAGTGGCCAGATTATTATGCATTCAGAGGTCATAATAATCTGGCCACTCAGTGTATAATGTGAAGCACTGGATAAAGAGATGATTCACATCCTGGGTGAAGTGGAGCAATACAGGGAAAGGTTCCATCACATTTACACAAAGTGGCACACAATTTAAAACTTGTGAATTGTTCATTTCTGGAATTTTGAATTTAATATTTTCAAACTATGGTGACCATGGGTAACTGAAACTATGGAAAGTGAAACTGAGGAAAGAGAAACTGCAGATAAAGGGTCAGGGAAAACCACTGTATTTGTTGACTGAACAAATAAATCTCGGTGAGAACAATTTCTATTGAATACATATTCACTGGACCTCTATCCACACTCACTCACTAGATTATCTCTATTCACAGTTTAAAAACCATGTGTCTACTCCTCAATTTATAACTTCAATTCTGACCACATTCTGAACTTCATACTTATATATCCATCTGCTTACCACTTGGTAATCACCACTTAGTTACAGTATAAGCATCTCAGATTTAACATGTTCAAAATTTCCCTTGGTTTTTCTCCCAATCTTATAATCACACCCCTATAAATAGCATCCCTACTTACCCAAGTTACTCAGACCAAAAACCTTGGTGCCCTCCCTTATTTTCCTCCAATCAATCAACAAGTTTTATCAGGTTTACCTCCAAAACACCTTCTGAATCTAGTCACTGCTCACCACCTCTACCACTCTAACTTCTGTCCATATCACTCACCATCAGGCAGCACCCAGACTATGTCAACAACCTCTTAACTGGTCCCAGTATTTCAATTCTTGCCTACTTAAAATAACTTTCTACCCAGAAAACAGGGTAATCTTTCTAAAACATAAATTAGATAGCCTAACTCTTCAGCACAAAGCCCTTCAAAGGCTTTCCATCAAACTTAAAATAAAACTGAATTCCACACCATGGCTTCAAGAGCCCCACACAAACTGCCACCCTTGTATCACTAAGTTCTAATCTTACTGGCTTGCTTTTTGTTCTTCTAACACTCCAAGCTTAGTGCCACTTCAGGGCACATTCACTTATTAATCAATCTGTTTAGAATGCTGGCTCCCTACCCCTAGGTTTTGTACAGCTGGCCCCTGCACTTCATTCATGTCTCTGATCAAGTGTCACCTCCTCAGAGATAAGGCCCATAACCATCATAGCTAAAATAATACTCCAGCTGCACTACACTATCCTTTATCATCTTGTCTTGGTTTATTTTTCTTTATAACATGTATTCCTAACTAATACATGTACATTTGTTAACTTGTTTTTTGTATTCCCATTAAAATGCAAGTTGCACAAAAGCAGGGACTTAGTTAATCTTGTTTATTGTATCCCTGGTTCTTAGAACACAATCTGGTATGTGGTAAGCACACCAAATATTTATTGACTGAATGAATGGTAGTGAGTACCACATTTGTCTATGAAACCTTCCTCATGCTGTCCTCTTTACAAGCCAGCTGAATATGTGCATTGTCCTCTTCCATAAAGCCCAACATCACTTAAGGTCTTTCCACAAACATTCAGTTTCCCACTGAACAAATGCATCTACTTCTTGGTTTATTTACAAAGTATAAAACATTACCATACTCCAATCCCTTAAAAGCCAAATCCTCCCTTCTAGACCTATTTTTAATTCCTGAATTTCTGGTGTCTATCAAGATTGTATTTTTTTACCTTCATCAATCAAATATATTAACTCCACATGTATTGGTTCCCACTCCTCTACTATCTCAGAGGTTCAATGTGCCCTACCTGGACTTTTGTACCATGGTCTGGACTATCGAAAAATCTAGCAGCCTAAAATCCTCCTGACAGGACCTCCTACAAGTGTGTGTGTGTGTGTGTGTGTGTGTGTGTGTGTGTGTGTGTGTGTGAGAGAGAGAGAGAGAGAGAGAGAGAGAGAGAGGGATTTAAGAAATTATCAAAGTTTTCCAAAGCCATCCAAATCTTTGTATTTTAAAAGATGCCAAAAACCATGGCAACCTATGCTTCTTTTTGTAACAGCTCTATTTTCACAGAATTTTATTTCCAGTGATTGCAATTCATTAAAGGAGATACAGTATATGTATCTTGTGAGATTGTCACCATGAATTCATTCACATATTGAGGGGAGGGATCTTTCATCAGATCATGTGTTCCTACTTAAGTCACAGATAATAGGCACCTGTGGCCATAGCCCTGTTGCTCTGTTAGCCTAGATTCTGGGTCCCCACAGACTACTAGAGTAGCTTCTGCCTTGTTATCTCCTCACCAATTTTTGTTATGAGGGTGGAAGTCAAGGAGAGGATTCTCAGGCTCATCGGTGAGACAATAATAGTTTTCCTTTCTTCCTATATGTTCCCAGTTGGTTTTAGTTGACTGTGAAAACATCATAGAGGATAGGAGGATTGTAGCTAAAACGTTGGGAGGTATCTTTTCATATCCTTCCATCACTCTTTGTCTCACCTGTCCTTTCTTTTCCTCCATACTTATATCCTCTCTTCTCCAGACACAGGGGCACTAGATTCCTTCACATTACTCTATGCCCACAACCAAGGTATGTGCCCTTGACCGGAATCGGGGCTTTGATTGTCACACCTCAGCCAGCCAGCCATCTATTCAACAAATCTTGACTGAGTTTTACAACCTACTGGGAACTGTGCTGGGGATGAAAAGGTGATGAAGCATGATCTTTAATTGCCATTTGCTTAAGGAGCATTTCCTGAGAGTTACTTCCTTCCTTTATATCTTCAGTACTTAGAATGACAGCTCACCTGATATTCTCCCCTGGTAGGACCAGCTATTACTACTAATAATGAAGTATATTTTTATGAAAGCATCAGTATTTTCATTAAAAATTCATTGGTCTCCTGCAGCCTCTAATACATAATAGTAATAATAACAGGGACCATTTTAATTGTCTACTATATCCTAGGCAATAAACTAAGTATTTTATATATATTTTGTTTCTTAAACCATAACAACCAAAGCTCAGAGAGCTTAACTCATTTACTCACAGTCACTAAATAGTAACATAGCTGGGGTCTCTCTGACCCCAAATCTCAAGTTGTTAATTCTCTTTCATGATGGGTTAAATGTCTTAACCCAAAGCACGGTCATTTTGAATGGCAGGATTGTTTGAGAGACCTATATGGTACCTCCACCATCATATTAGGGAGAGAGCAAAGAAGTAATTGAAATACTGGTGAACAACCAGTAGATAGTCCTGAACCAGCAGTTAAAAAAAGAGTTTTAGAAAAGTAAATGGTCAACCTTTTTAAAAAATACATATTTTATTGATTTTATACAGAGAGGATGGGAGAGAGATAGAGAGTTAGAAACATCGATCAGCTGCCTCTTGTACACCCCCTACTGGAGATATGCCCGCAACCAAGGTACGTGCCCTTGACTGGAATTGAACCTGGGACCCTTCAGTCCACAGGCCGATTCTCTATCCACTGAGCCAAACTGGATTCAGCAATGGTCAACTTTTTGATGTGCCTACTTGTGAACAGAAGCTGAGTTCATTACTGGGACAATCTTTTGGAGGTCTTTTCAGGGTTAGGTAACTAAGCAGCTCGCAAGTATAATCTGATACCTATAAAAGAGCAAAAGAGCTATCCTGATCTAGGCCAAAAGATCCACCACAAACCAGTGAACAATTGACTGTCTAGAGTTTTGGAAATTCTGTAAAGTTTCATTGATCCCAATGCCAATCTTTTAATTTGATCAGTCTCAGGGATGAAATGTACAGGGGGATAAAAAAGTTACCTACTCAAAGGAAACTGTAATTGTTTATGCAATATAGTTGTAAATACATGTACATCATTCTATCATAATAGATGTTCCATAATGTTTCCATCTAGTTGTCATTTAGATTTTTCAGTGTTTTATCATTACAAGTAATAAGAAAAATTATTGGCCTTGCATATATCTATACACATCCTGATTATTTTCTCTTGATTATTCTCTAGATACAAGATTTCTGGGTTAAAGCTTAATAGCTTTTTAAGGATATTTGTACATACATGTATTGCCATTTGTATTCCAGATTCAACTAATATATACTCCTATAGAAGTCTATGAGCATGTCTTTATCACAGCATCTTCACAAGAATTTATTTATAATCTCTATGAATATGATCAATAACAACAAACCCTGCTTTCAATTTGCATTTGTATTTTCCAAATGTTTATTGTCCATTTACATTCCTTTTCATTTCCTAGTCATATCTTTGCCATTTTCCTATAAGGATATTCATCCTTATTAATTTATAAAAGATATTTATATATTACAAACATTAAGCTTTCACTATATATATTCCATGTTTATAATTTTCCATTTTATTCTAATGATGTTTTTAAGAAAAAATATTAGCTGTTATAGATTTAAATCCTTTTCTTCTATGATTTCTTCACATCATAAAATCAGTTAAATAGTAAATTCTATTTGCTTCTATTTTTAAACCTTTTGAAGATTTAACTTTTAAATGTTTCAAAAATTTATTTAGGCATATGGTGTGAAGTGTAGCTCTAACCTAAGAATTTATGATAAATTCCCTTACCTTTCAAACAGCCAATTTTCCAAGAAGGATTTATCAAATGATTCTATCTCCATTGTGTTTTATGTTTCTGTTATAATAAAAAGTAAGCCCAACCATAGTGGCTCAGTGGTTGAGCGCCAGCCTATGAACCAAGAGATCGTGGTTCTATTCTCGGTCAGAGCATATGCCGGGTTGCATACTCAATCCCAAGTGTAGGGCATGTAGGAGGCAGCCAATCAATGATTTTCTCTAACCATTAATGTTTCTATCTCTCTCTCCTTCTCCTTTCCTCCCTCAAATCAATAAAAATATTTTTTAAGAAGTAATATTATTTCAAAGCCATCATCTAGTTTATTTTATTCACCTCTCCATTCTTAAAACCCTGACCATACTAGTAATTATTATCACTCTGGTGCATTTTTAATATCTCTTGATGTTTTAAAATATTTTTTAACTATTGAGAGAGTAAAAAAATGGTGGCGGAATAGACGGACATGTCCGGAGCCTTGTCGCTGAGCAGACAGAGAAATAAAATATTTTTAACTATTAAATTCTGCTTATTCTTCCAAAATGAATTTTAGAAACATCATATTAAAAGTAAACAGAAATCTTATTAAATTTATATGGAACCTATAAATTAATTTTGAATTTCCTATACCAATAAATCTATAAATTGATTAAGCTGGAAAAACTTATATATTCTAAATATTCAGATATCCTAGCCAAAAACATGGTGTATCTCTTCATTTGTTAAAATTTTACTTTGTTTCACTAGAAAAAAATGATAGTTAAAAAAAATGAAGGCCATATGGTTTTCTTATTTAAATTGTTCTTAGAATTTGAAATTTTTTATTGTTAAATATTACCAATAAATTTTCTTCATATTTATAATTTCTAACCGGTTATTGCTGGTACAACAACAGAGAAATATAGCGTAACCCATAGGGACTAAATTAATAGATCATTACAAAAAAAGAGAGAGGAAACACTGTCATTTAGGAAAGCTATTCTCTTCTGGAAGTTATCTGCCATAGAATCAGAGTTACGATATTACATAGCACCCATCAAACTCAGAGAATTTAAGACCATGTTCTCATTCAACAGTCATCATTCTCAGATGAGAGAGAAACCATTTATCAAGGCACAGGAAGCAAGGAAGTAGCTATCACACAAGTCAAAGCACTAGAACAAAAACAATGATTCTGATTAAATTTTCAAAAGAAATTTTCACAGTATGCAATTGTGTTTGGTAATTTTAAATCCCAAATGAAATTTTAGAGGAGATGTTATATGCCCTTGAAAAGCAGGTTTATAATGAAAATGCTGACAGACCTTTCAAGAGAAAATTTCAGTATCATGAATACCTCTAATGTCACTTACATGTAAGTAACAAAATCTGTATACATAGGAAGTGTATATAAACTGATAAGGCTTTATTCTACTTACTAGAAGCCCGGTGCATGAAATTCATGCTTGGGTGGGGGAATCCCCCAGCCCAGCCTGTACCCTCTCCAATCAGGGACCCCTCAAGGGATGTCCGACTGCTTGGTGGAATCAGGCCTAAATGGGCAGTCAGACATCCCTCTCACAATCAAGTACTGCTGGCTCCCAACTACTTGCCTGCCTGCCTGCCTTCCTGATTGCCCCTAACTGCTTCTGCCTGATCAACCCCTAACCACTCCCCTGCCAGACTGATTGATGCCTAACTGTTCCCTTGCCAGCCTGTTTGCCCCTAACTTCCCTTACCTGTAGGCCTGGTCACTCCTAACTGCCCTCCCCTGCAGGCCTGGGTCCCCCCAACTGACCTTCCCTGCAGGCCTGGTCACCCCCAACTTCTCTCCTCTGCCTGCCTAGTCCCTCCCAATTGCCCTCCCTTGCTGGCCATATTGTGGTGGCCATCTTATGTCCAGATAGGGGTAGGACTTTTGACCACAAGGGGGCAGCCATCTTGTGTGTTGGAGTGATGGTCAATATGCATATTACTCTTTTATTAGATAGGATAGAGGTGTGGTGCATGGGTGGGGGCCAGCTAGTCTGTCCTGAAGGGTGTCCCGGAGCAGGGTGGGGATTCCCTTGGGGTGTGGGGAAGTCTGGGCGAGGGCTCTGTGGTCGTTTGCAGGCCAGCCACATCCCCCAGTGACCCAATTGGAGGCCCTGGTATCTGGGATTTATTTATCTTCTACAGTTTGAAACCTTGTAGCCTGGAGTAGAGCCAAGCCTTCTGGTTGCTCTGTGGCAGCAATAATTTCTGTTGGGATTTATTTATTTTCTATAATTGAAATTTTGCAGCCTTAAGCAGAGGCCAAGACAGGCCAGGGCTGCAGAAGCTTGGCTTCCTCCATCACCAGGAGCAACCCTAGCCTCCTGCTCTCTCCAGCTCCATGGCTGCTGCCATTTTTGTTGGGATTTATTTATCTTCTATAATTTAAACTTTGTAGCCTTGAGTGGGAGCCTGGGCCCACCAGGGTGTGTGGAAAGCTTGGCTTCCTCCATTGCCAGAAACACCCCAGCCTCCCTTCTGCTCTCTCTGTGGCCACAACCATCTTGGTTGGGGTTAATTTGCATACTTACCCCTGATTGGCTGGGGGCATGGCTTATGGTGTGGTTGTGGGTATAGCAAAGTGATGGTTAATTTGCATATTACTCTTTTATTAGATAGGATCATATTCAATGTTCATTGTTTTCCAATATGCTATTAGGATATAACATTTCAATAAATGATAAATCATAATTTCAATATCCATTTAAAAAAGGCTAATATGCAAATCGACCTAATGGCAGAATAATGGGTTGCTATAATGTGCACTGACCACCAAAGGCCAGATGCTCAATGCAAGAGCTTCCCCTTGGTGGTCAGTGCATTCCCACAGGGAGAGTGTGGCTCAGCCAGAAGCCAGACTCACAGCTGGTGAGTGCAGCAGTGGTGGCGGGAGCCTCTTCCACCTCTGTGGCAATGCTAAGGATGTCTGACTGACAGCCTAAGCCACCAGTCAGACATCCTCCGAGAGCTCCCATACTGTAAGAGGGCACAGGCTGGGCTGAGTACATGAATTTCGTGTACCAGGCCTCTAGATTTATATAGAAAAGCAATATCTTCTAACTCATTAATTATAAATAGTGCCTATGATATCTGGACACAAACAGATAAGATATTTCATCTTTTAAAAATGAATTATGCATACCATTTATTACTTTTTAAACTAAAAAAAAATCTTTACCCATTTCTGTGACTCCCACTCCACCCCCTGCCTCTTGAAACCATCAATCTGTTCTCCTGTTTCTATGACCTTGGGTTTTGTTTCTGTTTTATTTTGTTGTTGTTTTATTTTTAGATTACATATATAAAAGAGATCAGACAGTATTTGTCTTCCTTTATCTAATTTATTTCACTCAGTATGATAACCTCAAGACCGATCCATATTGCAAGAAATGGCAAGATTTCATTCCTTTTATGGCCAACTAATATTCCGTTGTATGCATATACCACAATTTCTTTATCCACTCACCCATCAATGGACACTTAGGTTGTTTCTATGTCTTAGTTATTATAAATTATGTTGAAATGAATATGGGGACACAGAAATCTTTTCACACATATCAGCTACTTTCTTCTAAAGATGCAGGTTGATTCAATTAATCTAAAATCCACAGAAGGCTTTGTACATCTATGAAAGTCATCATCACACCAATTTTCTAACAAAGTAAACAGTTAAAATTTTGGGCAAAGCAATATGAAACATAAGAAAAATTCTTGTTACCTACAATCTGAAGTCACAGATAAGAGACACATAAAGGTGTGAGGTCACTACTTTTCTAAACCAATAATCAGCTTTTGCTGGTCATCTGTGACCTTCTAGCAGCTTCTATGAAGATCACTAGGATTATAAGCAAAGAAGTAAATATACAAAATGAAACAGAATAAAAATCAGAAACATCCCATTTTTTCAAAAAAAACAAATAAATGCTTAAAAAACAACAACCTGCATTGATGGAGGTAGGTCAGACATAGGAACCAAGTGAAATACCTCCTAATGGCTGAAGCTGGAATAATTTGAGCCACAAAATAAATCAGTGTCGGATTACAACCCAAAATATAAAACAAATATCCGCAAGTCCATACCGATGCAAATGAATGATTGACTAAATAAATGAATAGGGAAAAGATGTGAAACTCCTATGCAATATTCCAAATGATTTATGTTGGTATTCTGCCTTTAAGGAAGCAGAGCCTAGTTCCTACTCATTAATGTGTCTGCACATAATGACTTCCTTCCAAAGAGCACAGTATAGAAAGGGGGGAAGGAGTACTAGACAGTGGAGAAACCTAACAAACACTATCTTGGTGATCCAAAGCCAATATCAACAATGATAAAGCATGTTGATAATATGTACCCTTGATATTTTGTGAAGAAAATGGCATTTTATTCACCTATGTGGTATTTTTCCAAAAACCATAACCCTAGTGTAATCATAAGGAAAACATAAGACCCATTCCAAAGGGGGCTATTCCACAAAACAGCAGACCTAAACTCCTTACAATTGCCAAAGTCAAAAATAGAATCTGAGAAACAGTTACAACCAAGAGGTGCCTGGATAAACATGACAACTAAGTGTAATGTGGTCATCTGGATAGGATTCTAGAATGGGAAAAGGTCATCAGATAGAAATTAAGGAAATCTAAATAAAGTATAAAAACTGAAATGTCAATAAATAGTAACATAATATATATTAAAGTAAATAACTGCTGAAAGACTTAAAAGAGGTTTCCTGTGGTGAGAGAGTGAGGGGGAGAGAGCATATAGTGATATTTTGACACCAACCTTTCAATATTACGTGATCGTTTAAATGATGTACATGTATTACTTTAATAAACTTAAAAATAAAATATAAAAGTAAAGGCTAAAATAATAATGAAAAAATATTAGTTCATTAATTTTAACAAATGTACCATAAAAATGCACAATATTAATAAAAGGGGAAATTCTAGGCAGAGGGGATATGGCCAATCTTAGTACTACCTGCTTCATTTTTCTCTAAACCTAAAATAGTTCTAAAAATAATCTATTAACTTTTTAAGTTTATTTTTTAAAACAGCAAAGAGGTCAGGAAATTAGGGGATTATAGTGAAAAAAGGAAAAATTGACCTCTTGGGAAAACAGGTATAAAGCCAACACCAGACAAGTATTTCCTAATATCAAATCCACTTTATCTAAAGTCAATGTAAAAGCAGAGCTCATTAGAACAGAAAATGATAAAACCTAAGTCAAACTATAGCTTCAAAAATACCTATAGACAGTAAAATCTTAACATAACACAGTTCTTTCCCCATCAACAGTGATGTAAAGAGGACTCACTGAACTCCAAAATAGCCCAAAGACTGCTTACTGTAGTTCACTTTCCTAAATGAGATGTCAAAAATGGATCCAGAGCTGAATAGAAGTTTGTCCTAGAATCTGTGATGTCTTATGATTAGCACAGATTCTAACCATGGGATCATAGAATTTTAAGGAACTAATTCAAGTTTTTGATTGTCTATAACATTTTAGTGAGGTATTGATCTCTTATGAAGAGCTCCAGAGAAGGTTCAGAAATTTTCAAGGTCATCCTCACTGTTCGGGATACCTCCATTATGGTTTTACCAAATTAGGTGGAAAAATTAATTATTTTATAAGATCCTATTTTGTCAAAATTGTCCTGCAGTTACCTGCAATCATCATTTTAAGATAGTTGGGTCTAAAATTACTGATTAATACCATGTAACTTTACTCATCCTTATATGTGACTGGTAACAAAACTAAAAAAAAAAAAAAAAAACTACCTAAAATTAAAAAGCAGGGGGACTGCAGCATTTAAATTAGTATATGAGAATATACCATCCCCTAAGGGCATGATGAACATCTTTCTGAGTATTCTGTGGCATGACACACAGTAGGTACTCATAATTGATTGCTGAGTTAATGAATAAATAACATTTTTATTAGAAGCTAATAATTTAAATTTATGTCATGCACACCTCTTAGAGGGTAATTATTTCTATTTAAAGCCTTTTAAGAGAATAAAAATATTTGGCACATTGTATGGGATATCAAATTAAATATAGGAGTCTGAAGATAGTAATAGATGAGGAAGAAAGGAAGTTGAACTATCCACCCTTTGGTGTTTCTGCCTTGGAAGAGCACAAGGAGGGCCATTCATGGAACACCACAGTCAGTTGATGCCCATGGTCTTTTTGGAAACGACTTTTGGAGAGAAATAAGATACCGATTTCCTATATTCATGTAAGATGATTCATTATAGAAGGTGTCAGAGAGGAAATCTAGAGGTAGGTGTGTGTGTGTCTCTGTGTGTGTGTGTGTGTGTGTGTGTGTGTGTGTGTGTGTGTGTGTGTGTGTAAGTTCATGTGATGGAAAGGAAACCCATTACTGTTACCCATTCATTCTGCTTTACTATTTTTCTTTCTATCTCTGTTTCCTCTACTCCCCCACTACATTACAAAAGCCTTAGCTAGTGCCAGACTGGTGTGGCTCAGTGATTGAGCATCAAACTATGAACCAGGATGTCATGGTTTAATTCCTGGTCAGGGCACATGCCCAGGTTATGGGCTAGATTCTCATTGGGAGGAATGCAGGAGGCAGCCAATCAATCAATGATTCATCATTGATGTTTCTC